>PIJE02000149.1:181676-226935 GCA_002895965.2 Coryphaenoides rupestris
GAACCATGTTATGGGCCTAGGCAAGGGTTTTCTCCTGTGAAATACCCTCTCGGGAGAAGAGAGATGAGAGAGAGAGAGAGAGAGGAGAGACGAGAGAGAGAGAGAGAGAGAGGGCACCATTTCACAGCGCCAGAAACGGACGGCCCATGATTTTACTGAGCTCAGGAGTTGGAGAAACCACACGGGGGAGCAGTGTAGTGGGGATGGGGAGGATAAGAGAGAGAGAGAGAGAGAGAGGGGTGTGGAGAATGGGGGGGAGTGTAAAGAGAGGGGGAGAGAAAGAGAAAGAGAAAGAGAAAGAGAAAGAGAAAGAGAAAGAGAAAATGGGAGATGTGGGTGGCCAGAGAGACATCAGAAACCTATGGATTGATGAAAAGCGACCTGCAGGTCGTACGTCATCCTCCCCAGAGAGAGAGTGACAGCGAGAGAGAGAAAGAGAGAGAGAGAGAAGGAGATAAATAGAGAGACAGAGCAGGGACAGAGAGAAGGAGAGAGAGATTCAGAGACAAGGAGATGGAAGGCAAGTGAGATAGAAAGAGAGATAGAGGGATACAGCGCAAGACGAGGGGGAGAGGGGGAGAGGAGAGATAGAGAGGAAGAGAGAGAGATAGAGAAGACACACAGGGAGAGAGAGAGAGAGAGAGAGAGGCGAGGAGAAAGGAGAGAGAGAGAGAGAGAGAGAGAGAGAGAGAGAGAGAGAGAGTCAGTCCCCGGCTCTGACTCATTAGATACGCCCAGCGAGACAACGATTTAATCTCTCAAGTTGAACATTAATCTTCCCCCCGCTACCTTTGCCTTTTGTTTAGACTGCAGCTTAAACTTTTCTTTATTTTCTAATTGCGTTTTACAAAGTGTCTATCCTACAAAACCCAATGAACTCACGGGAGGAGCCATTGTGTGTTGCTGCTGCTGAAACCTTGCATGCATGGAGACAGCTGCATAGAAAACAGACTAGGCAAGGTCATAACTTGACACATACATTGTTTATTGTCTTTGAATAGTCTTGTATAGTCAACATATCGACCTATCGTGATACACGGTATCATAGTCTAAATTACTTAGGATTACGAGAAGATAGACCCTTAAAATAATCAAATAGGTGTGAAACGTCCACATGACTCCAACTTTTCTTGTGTGTGTGTGTGTGTGTCTGTGCATGTGTGTGTGTGTGTATATCTGTGTCTGTGTGTGTTTGCCTACTTGTTCCATGAAATTGAAATAAGTGCAAGCAGGGATATCGTTGTTAATTAGCGAGGCGTGTTTTATCACCTCTGGGAGAGGCGCCTCTCACACAGCACAGACGAGATCACGTCTCGCAGGGCGGAAGGCTGCTGCTGCGTTTTCATATCAACTGTCGGAACACACCGTGATTATTTTTCTGTTTGCAGACACCTAAAGAGAGAGGTAATGGAGAGGGTAATGGAAAGAGTGCGCAGAGGGAGAGGACGAGAGGGAGGGACGGAGTGAGAGAGAGAGAGACAGAGAGAACCAAAGGTTTACCGGAAGCTTTGTAGCACGGCTAAGCAGCAGCAGCAGCAGCAGCGGAGAGTCGAAACGTAGCATCCCTTTCACCTCGCTCTCCCCCCTCCCCCTCCCTCCCCCTCTTCCCTCCTCTTCCCTCCCCCCTTTTCCTGGCCTCAAAGGCCTCTTCTATCTGACAGATGAACACACCGCCACGACTGTTCCAAACAATGCAAGCGTGGCAGATTACGCCTCCGCCTCCCTCCCCCTTTTGTATGTGCGGCGGATGGGGGGGATGAGGGGGGCTTTGTGTGTTTTGTACTCGTGTTGACTCCCCCCCCCCCCCCCCCCCTTGTATCTGCCCGCTCCTATCATGTCACATCTAGCAGTGACTTAGGTGGCGTCCCCTCCTCTTGTATCTGTGTACACTCGCACGCATTAGCATCAACACATTGTGCTCTCCCAGCAACCCCTCCTCTCCCCTCCTCTCCTCTCTCTCCCTCCCCTCCCTCCCGAAAAAAAACTAATTAAAAAACCAAAGTGCGTAGAAACATTTTTTGTGTCGTCGCTAAGCATGTGTACGTTTTTTCCCTGCTGTCGTATTGAATTGCTGAGTTTATCACAGAATGAGAGTGTGCGCTGTGCATTACTATGACGTACTGGAGCCCTGAAGTTGTTTCTCGTGCTATTTCAATATTGAACACGGTTTTATGTGGCAGTGTGTAGTTTGTTCATTTGTAGCTAGCAGCACAATTATCCACCTTGAAAACGATAAAAATAGACCAAATTTATCACAAAACTTGAAAAAAGTAAAAAGAAATAACAGCAATTTTTTATGGTTCACCAGGCGCAGTGGCTTCATCATCATATCCTGTGTGTGTGTGTGTGTGTGTGTTTGTGTGCATATGCACATTCATGTGTGTTTGTGTGCATACAGGTTTTTGTGTGCCTGTGTCTGTGTGTGTGGTTGCGTGTGTGTGTGCGTGTACATCTCTCTTTGTGTGTGTGTGTGTGTGTGTGTGTGTGTGTGTGTGTGTGTGTGTGTGTGTGTGTGTGTGTGTGTGTGTGTGTGTGTGTGTGTGTGTGTGTGTGTGTGTGTGTGTGTGTGTGTGTGTGTGTGTGTGTGTGAACATGAGACCCCCGGGGATGGGTTGGCCCCCAGGGGCCTCACACTGTGTATATGGCTGCATGCGGTGGTGCTCCCCCCACGCAGATGTGTCACCGCGGTGCCGTCCAGGTCTACCTGTATAATGCATGACCGGCCCCCGCGACACCAGGCTCCTCCTGCACGGCTCCCAGGCAGCAGCTGCTGGTTGTCATTCGGTCAGCACCCACCATACCCACCATGTATATATATATACAGTATATAGTTATCATGTATTATCATGATAATTATGGAGAATTTGACAAGATATCGATAAATACGATATGCTTATATATTCAAAAGACCATTTTACAACAGTCTAGCTGAGGATCATTACATTGAAGTCGGCCTATATGTACATTTTAAGTATGCTCTTGGATTTAAACTAGTTTTCCTTTCTCACTGACGTTTCACACCTATTTGATTATTTTAAGGGTCTATCTTCTCGTAATCCTAAGTAATTTAGACTATGATACCGTGTATCACGATAGGTCGATATGTTGACTATACAAGACTATTCAAAGACAATAAACAATGTATGTGTCAAGTTATGACCTTGCCTAGTCTGTTTTCCATGCAGCTGTCTCCATGCATGCAAGGTTTCAGCAGCAGCAACACACAATGGCTCCTCCCGTGAGTTCATTGGGTTTTGTAGGATAGACACTTTGTAAAACGCAATTAGAAAATAAAGAAAAGTTTAAGCTGCAGTCTAAACAAAAGGCAAAGGTAGCGGGGGGAAGATTAATGTTCAACTTGAGAGATTAAATCGTTGTCTCGCTGGGCGTATCTAATGAGTCAGAGCCGGGGACTGACTCTCTCTCTCTCTCTCTCTCTCTCTCTCTCTCTCTCTCTCTCTCTCTCTCCTCTCTCTCTCTCTCTCTCTCTCCTGTGTGTCTTCTCTATCTCTCTCTTCTCCTCTCTTCTCTCCCTCTCCCCCCCTCCCTGTCTTGCGCTGTATCCCTCTATCTCTCTTTCTATCTCACTTGCCTTCCATCTCCTTGTCTCTGAATCTCTCTCTCCTTCTCTCTGTCCCTGCTCTGTCTCTCTATTTATCTCCTTCTCTCTCTCTCTCTTTCTCTCTCTCGCTGTCACTCTCTCTCTGGGGAGGATGACGTACGACCTGCAGGTCGCTTTTCATCAATCCATAGGTTTCTGATGTCTCTCTGGCCACCCACATCTCCCATTTTCTCTTTCTCTTTCTCTTTCTCTTTCTCTTTCTCTTTCTCTCCCCCTCTCTTTACACTCCCCCCCATTCTCCACACCCCTCTCTCTCTCTCTCTCTCTCTATCCCCCCCATCCCCACTACACTGCTCCACCCGTGTGGTTCTCCAACTCCTGAGCTCAGTAAATCATGGCCGTCCGTTCTGGCGCTGTGAAATGGTGCCTCTCTCTCTCTCTCTCTCTCTCTCTCTCTCTCTCTCTCTCTCTCTCTCTCTCTCCGAGAGGGTATTTCACAGGAGAACAACCCCCTTGCCTAGCCCATAACATGGTTCAACAAAGAAAGACAGAAAACACATATTCACGCTCCAGTTCTGTTCCCTCCTTATTATTGGGGTGGGGGGGGGCTTCAGTGTAATTCTCTACCCATACATGTATCCACATAATACTAACATGAAATAGAGGAGAGAGAGAGAGAGAGAGAGAGAGAGAGAAAGAGAGAGAGAAGGAGCCGGCAAGACTTATTTGTTAGCTCCCAGTCAATCCTGGAACAGCTCTCTTGAATAGTCAATCAGTGTTGATATAAAGAATCTCTGTTTCCATGTGCCAGTTTGGACAGCGGCTGCTGCTGCTTCTGTTTGCCCCTGTTAGCCCTCTGGCTGACCTCATATGGCTGCATCTTTTATTATTTATTTTGTTTGGTTTTTTACTTTTTATGAACACTTGGGTGAGGTCTTTCTCCCGGGAAGAAGCCACGGGTGCGTTGGCAGGAGAGCGCGCGCAGCACCAGGCGCCGGTGGCATCCTCGGCTGCACGCAGACAGCAAACAGATGCCACCTCGCTACAGCTTGTCCGTAATCATCATCTCGTTTTGGTCTGCTCCGTTCAAAAAAAGGAAGTCGGGCGCGAGGCGCTAAAGTGTTGATGATGTGCAGGATTGGGCTGGCTCCCCTCCCGTAAGGAGTGTTAAAATGTAAATGCTACCGCGAGGCGCTTCTAACAAGGCCCCTCAGGTGCAGACACGATGGGTACCTGTGTTACCGCTTGTTCAAATGATGTTATGCGGGCGGCGCCTTCGTTAAGTCAGCTTGTTAGTTTGTCGTCATGACTTTTGATTTGATTGTAGGAGACACTTGGTTTTTTTTACTGAGGTTCAAGCTGAGTTCTCGTGCAGTACATCTTTTTCGCCACTTGGGGGCAACCATACAACAAATAACTGCTGGTAAAGTTGTGTTGTGTGGGTATTGCTTCACTGCTCTGCTCTCCCTCCCTGCTCCCTCTCTACCGTTCTCTCTTCCTGCATCCCTCACTCTCTGCCGCGCTCTATCGTTGTGAACTGAATACCCAATTCAAATTGAACAACACACGACCGTGGGTATTCAGTGCATGCCCCCCCCCCCCCCCATCTCTCTCCCTCTCTCCCCCCTCTCTGTGTCTGTCTACCTCTCTCTCTCTCTCTCTGTCTTGTTGTTGAGAAGATGAATGTGGGTGGGGGGGCCCTCACGCCCCCACCCCAACCATGCACTGAATACCCACGGTCGTGTGTTGTTCAATTTGAATTGGGTATTCAGTTCACAACGATAGAGCGCGGCAGAGAGTGAGGGATGCAGGAAGAGAGAACGGTAGAGAGGGAGCAGGGAGGGAGAGCAGAGCAGTGAAGCAATACCCACACAACACAACTTTACCAGTTATTTGTTGTATGGTTGCCCCCAAGTGGCGAAAAAGATGTACTGCACGAGAACTCAGCTTGAACCTCAGTAAAAAAAACCAAGTGTCTCCTACAATCAAATCAAAAGTCATGACGACAAACTAACAAGCTGACTTAACGAAGGCGCCGCCCGCATAACATCATTTGAACAAGCGGTAACACAGGTACCCATCGTGTCTGCACCTGAGGGGCCTTGTTAGAAGCGCCTCGCGGTAGCATTTACATTTTAACACTCCTTACGGGAGGGGAGCCAGCCCAATCCTGCACATCATCAACACTTTAGCGCCTCGCGCCCGACTTCCTTTTTTTGAACGGAGCAGACCAAAACGAGATGATGATTACGGACAAGCTGTAGCGAGGTGGCATCTGTTTGCTGTCTGCGTGCAGCCGAGGATGCCACCGGCGCCTGGTGCTGCGCGCGCTCTCCTGCCAACGCACCCGTGGCTTCTTCCCGGGAGAAAGACCTCACCCAAGTGTTCATAAAAAGTAAAAAACCAAACAAAATAAATAATAAAAGATGCAGCCATATGAGGTCAGCCAGAGGGCTAACAGGGGCAAACAGAAGCAGCAGCAGCCGCTGTCCAAACTGGCACATGGAAACAGAGATTCTTTATATCAACACTGATTGACTATTCAAGAGAGCTGTTCCAGGATTGACTGGGAGCTAACAAATAAGTCTTCCCGGCTCCTTCTCTCTCTCTTTCTCTCTCTCTCTCTCTCTCTCTCTCTCTCTCTCTCTCTCCTCTATTTCATGTTAGTATTATGTGGATACATGTATGGGTAGAGAATTACACTGAAGCCCCCCCCCACCCCAATAATAAGGAGGGAACAGAACTGGAGCGTGAATATGTGTTTTCTGTCTTTCTTTGTTGAACCATGTTATGGGCTAGGCAAGGGGGTTGTTCTCCTGTGAAATACCCTCTCGGAGAGAGAGAGAGAGAGAGAGAGAGAGAGAGAGGCACCATTTCACAGCGCCAGAACGGACGGCCATGATTTACTGAGCTCAGGAGTTGGAGAACCACACGGGTGGAGCAGTGTAGTGGGGATGGGGGGGATAGAGAGAGAGAGAGAGAGAGAGAGGGGTGTGGAGAATGGGGGGGAGTGTAAAGAGAGGGGGAGAGAAAGAGAAAGAGAAAGAGAAAGAGAAAGAGAAAGAGAAAGAGAAAATGGGAGATGTGGGTGGCCAGAGAGACATCAGAAACCTATGGATTGATGAAAAGCGACCTGCAGGTCGTACGTCATCCTCCCCAGAGAGAGAGTGACAGCGAGAGAGAGAAAGAGAGAGAGAGAGAAGGAGATAAATAGAGAGACAGAGCAGGGACAGAGAGAAGGAGAGAGAGATTCAGAGACAAGGAGATGGAAGGCAAGTGAGATAGAAAGAGAGATAGAGGGATACAGCGCAAGACAGAGAGAGAGAGGAGAGGATAGAGAACAAGAGAGGAGAGAAGAGAGAGAGAGAGAGACACACAGGGAGAGAGAGAGAGAGAGAGAGAGAGAGAGAGAGAGAGAGAGAGAGAGAGAGAGAGAGAGAGAGAGAGAGAGTCAGTCCCCGGCTCTGACTCATTAGATACGCCCAGCGAGACAACGATTTAATCTCTCAAGTTGAACATTAATCTTCCCCCCGCTACCTTTGCCTTTTGTTTAGACTGCAGCTTAAACTTTTCTTTATTTTCTAATTGCGTTTTACAAAGTGTCTATCCTACAAAACCCAATGAACTCACGGGAGGAGCCATTGTGTGTTGCTGCTGCTGAAACCTTGCATGCATGGAGACAGCTGCATAGAAAACAGACTAGGCAAGGTCATAACTTGACACATACATTGTTTATTGTCTTTGAATAGTCTTGTATAGTCAACATATCGACCTATCGTGATACACGGTATCATAGTCTAAATTACTTAGGATTACGAGAAGATAGACCCTTAAAATAATCAAATAGGTGTGAAACGTCAGTGAGAAAGGAAAACTAGTTTAAATCCAAGAGCATACTTAAAATGTACATATAGGCCGACTTCAATGTAATGATCCTCAGCTAGACTGTTGTAAAATGGTCTTTTGAATATATAAGCATATCGTATTTATCGATATCTTGTCAAATTCTCCATACTTATCATGATAATACATGATAACTATATACTGTATATATATATATATATACATGGTGGGTATGGTGGGTGCTGACCGAATGACAACCAGCAGCTGCTGCCTGGGAGCCGTGCAGGAGGAGCCTGGTGTCGCGGGGGCCGGTCATGCATTATACAGGTAGACCTGGACGGCACCGCAGTGACACATCTGCGTGGGGGGAGCACCACCGCATGCAGCCATATACACAGTGTGAGGCCCCTGGGGGCCAACCCATCCCCGGGGGTCTCATGTTCACACACACACACACACACACACACACACACACACACACACACACACACACACACACACACACACACACACACACACACACACACACACACACACACACACACACACAGACACACACACAGACACACAGACACAGAGATGTACACGCACACACACACGCATATACACATGCATGCACACAGACACAGGCACACAAAAACCTGTATGCACACATACACACATGAATGTGCATATGCACACAAACACACACACACACACACAGGATATGATGATGAAGCCACTGCGCCTGGTGAACCATAAAAAATTGCTGTTATTTCTTTTTACTTTTTTCAAGTTTTGTGATAAATTTGGTCTATTTTTATCGTTTTCAAGGTGGATAATTGTGCTGCTAGCTACAAATGAACAAACTACACACTGCCACATAAAACCGTGTTCAATATTGAAATAGCACGAGAAACAACTTCAGGGCTCCAGTACGTCATAGTAATGCACAGCGCACTCTCATTCTGTGATAAACTCAGCAATTCAATACGACAGCAGGGAAAAAACGTACACATGCTTAGCGACGACACAAAAAATGTTTCTACGCACTTTGGTTTTTTAATTAGTTTTTTTTCGGGAGGGAGGGGAGGGAGAGAGAGGAGAGGAGGGGAGAGGAGGGGTTGCTGGGAGAGCACAATGTGTTGATGCTAATGCGCGCGAGTGTACACAGATACAAGAGGAGGGGACGCCACCTAAGTCACTGCTAGATGTGACATGATAGGAGCGGGCAGATACAGAGGGGGGGGGGGGGGGGGGAGTCAACACGAGTACAAAACACACAAAGCCCCCCTCATCCCCCCCATCCGCCGCACATACAAAAGGGGGAGGGAGGCGGAGGCGTAATCTGCCACGCTTGCATTGTTTGGAACAGTCGTGGCGGTGTGTTCATCTGTCAGATAGAAGAGGCCTTTGAGGCCAGGAAAAGGGGGGAGGGAAGAGGAGGGAAGAGGGGGGGAGAGAGGGGGAGGGGGGAGAGCGAGGTGAAAGGGATGCTACGTTTCGACTCTCCGCTGCTGCTGCTGCCGCTTAGCCGTGCTACAAAGCTCCTGCTAGCCCTGTGGTTCTCTCTGTCTCTCTCTCTCTCACTCCGTCCCTCCCTCTCGTCCTCTCCCTCTGCGCACTCTTTCCATTACCCTCTCCATTACCTCTCTCTTTAGGTGTCTGCAAACAGAGAAATAATCACGGTGTGTTCCGACAGTTGATATGAAAACGCAGCAGCAGCCTTCCGCCCTGCGAGACGTGATCTCGTCTGTGCTGTGTGAGAGGCGCCTCTCCCAGAGGTGATAAAACACGCCTCGCTAATTAACAACGATATCCCTGCTTGCACTTATTTCAATTTCATGGAACAAGTAGGCAAACACACACAGACACAGATATACACACACACACACATGCACAGACACACACACACACACACAAGTAAAAGTTGGAGTCATGTGCAAAGCTTTTATCTATAAATGCATTCTGGATTCTGGGGGTGTTTTGGAGTTAATTTGGTTTAAACAGCCATACTGTGAAGGTGGCAGTGAGCAGGAACAGTAGCATTGTAATTTACATAAATAAGAGCGAAACATAGAGGGGGAAACATCGGTGTGTTTCTCAGTTATCTCTCGTTGTTTATTGGTGCAGAAGCTCACTGTGCCGCTGTTGATATAAGTAAAGAACTGATATGGGACCCGGGGAATGCACATGCACACACACACACACACACACACACACACACACACACACACACACACACACACACACACACACACACACACACACACACACACACACAGTATATGGGGAAACGCACACAGATATACAGTATTTGCACATGCTAAAGGAACAGCATGTTACAGCAAAATAAATCCCCCTCACTTCCACACCGACCACACTGACACTGTCTGAACACTAACACCAACATGGGAGAGCGATAGACACACACACACACACACACACGCGCGCGTGGACGGGGAAATGACGAGGAGTTTAAAACGGGAACAAAGCAACGGGGGAAATGTTCTGGGCTAGAATTTAAAAGCGTGTTCACACACCTCACAGACAGCACATCCAGGGGACAGACTCTGTTTACTCTCTGACACTGCTGCCTCTAAGTGGTTAATGGGAAAACGGAGGGCAAAATGCAACTAGGAATTTGCATAAATCCATTTAAATACACATTACGGAATCAAATGCTGATGAAATAACATTGGCTGCAAATAGTGGTTGTGTTTCTCAGTGCTTGTGTGTGTGTGTGTGTGTGTGTGTGTGTACATGATTATGTGACCGTGTGTGTGTGTGTGTGTGTGTGTTTGTATGTCAGTGTCATAAATTAAATGTGCCCCTAAAAAAAATTATAATTGCCCTTAAAATTGGGATGATGGGGGCTTTTAAATGTCCCAGTAAAAGTTACAATTAAATATCTGGATTTTCAAAGCGGGACCAGTCCCAGATTTGTTTTGTCATTGGAGTCACTGAATATAGGTAGGTCTGGAAATATCTCAAACTAGGTCTAAAATGATCGAAATACATCGACATACACAAACACATCCGTGTATGAGTGTTGGTGGGGTGCGTGTGTGTGTGTTTACATGAAGGCATGCATGCATTTGTGTTTGTGGGGTGTGTGTGTGTGTGTGTGTTTACATGAAGGCATGCATGCATTTGTGTTTGTGGGGTGTGTGTGTGTGCGTGTGTTTACATGAAGGCATGCATGTATTTGTGTGTATGGTGTATGTGTGTGTGTGTGTTTCCACGAATGCATCCAGTGCCTCCATGTATGTGTGTGTGTGTGTGTGTGTGTGTGTGTGTGTGTGTGTGTGTGTGTGTGTGTGTGTGTTTGTGGGGTGCCTACGTGTGTACGCCGGCGTGCCGTTGACAAGGATGTGGCTGAATACCTAAAGCTAAGCCGTCTGCTGTCACCGACACAGCAAGCAGCCAAAGATCACCCCGCCTTTTTTTCCCTGACACACAACAAGCCCACCCCATGATCCATCTCCCCTGATGATGGCTCCCAACACAGGGGGGGGGGGGGGGGGGGGGGGGGAGAGGGCACGGGGGGACGGCGGTGAGCTTCCTGTCTGTACATCCATCAGTCCATCTGTCTTTTTTCATGTGTGCTGAAATGTGCAGTTCCTGGCCGTTTCCTCTGCATCCCAAACAGGTCAAGGACAAACCCCGCCCCCCTCCACCCACCACCACCACCGGCACCACCTCGCTCCACCAGTTCCTCGCTCCGCCAGTTCCTCGCTCCTTGGTTGGGAAGAGGAGCCGCCGCTGCTCCTGCACCGCCCTCCGACTAACTGGGACGGCGAAAGGTAAAAGACTCCGAGTATTTATAGAGGGATCCGTCTCGCTTTCCCCTCCAAAGCTCTTCCTCTGCTGACCTCCTTTGTCAAAATGGAAAAGTGCTCGGAAAAAAAGTGGCGGGAAAAATAAATAAATATATATATATATATATATATATATTTTTTAGAGATGATTGAAGCGCCTTAAGAAGAAGGACTACTGTGCACTTAGGGATCAGGATGCTAAAGTTATTTTGAGGTGTTATTTATTTTTCAAGGTATGTGTCGAGGTTGTGCTATTCGCTCAAATCGTCTTTACACACACACACACACACACACACACACACAGTGAGCAAAGTTACAACCACATGATGGGCACTTGCTTGACCGCCAAAACGCCAAAACTCTTCCCCAAATCGTCTTGTCTCCAGTGTTTTTGGCTTTTTGGGGTCGTTCTAACAACACAACACAACACAAAGCGGCAGGGAAGGCTCTGGAACGCCGCCAGGCCTCGTGAGATCTTTGACGTGATTATAGGAAGCGTGAGAGGAAGCCTCTCGCGTGTCTCTAATTGGCCCGTCTTCCAGAGACACCGCGGAGTAGGTCGGCCAGCTTCCTGCCGCCTTGTCTCCGCGAGACAGAGACCACACTTAAATGGACCAATTGAAGAGAAACAAAACAGAAGAAACTCAAATTCATACCCTTAGTACCTTAGTGGTACTCTTGACGGACACAGTACAGTTATAATAAATCAACAGATAATTAAATCATTGTAATAATGTAATTGTATTTTAAATATACCTTGTTTTTCTCACTTAGTTCTGTGTTCCCATTAACACGGTGAAGAAGACGTTACAAACCTATTAAATAAGTAACACAATGATATCAATAACGTATCACTTCTAGCGTTGGTGTGTATTGTCTGAGAATATGGACGTGAAAGCCAAACTCTGAACTCTCCAAACGCGCTTAGCTCGACATTTTCACCTGCGGTTATGTGACGTGCAAATGCATTCACTTTGGCTCTAATTATACCCTCTCTCCGAACAAGAAACAACATTCCCTGGCTTCTCCGGCAGACAACGCGAGCGCGGGGGCTGTTTGAGATTCCTGCCTCGCTCTCTCCCAGGTCCTCCCAGGTGCCATGTTCAATCCCGCTTATTTACGACGCGGCCGCCGAGATGTATTCATTGCGGCGGGGTGTTCTGCGGCCCGGCAGGGCACTTTCATAAGACACTCTGTCTTCGAGTCAACACTTTAATTAGTGTTGTGTTTTGGAACAACAACAACTTCTCCTCATTTCCCCTTCAACAAGCCCCCTCTGGGCCACCAATTACACCCTCCTCACAAGGTGGGGCTTCTGTCACATTGGCTGCACACGAGCCCGCCTGAGCCGCGCAGAGGAAGACGTCGCACTAGGAACAGATACTGTTAAGGTGCTTGTTTATGTGTCGTATTTATATGTATTCAGTTACTTGGAAGTGCGGCGACAAGGGAATGTGGGTATTAGTGAGTAGGTGGGGGTACCAGGGATCGAACCCGGTACCTTTCGGCTGGAAGTCCGAAATCCTAGCCACTACAGCCGCTGTTCTACTGCCACGTGTGGATGCATCCAAATCATCCTTCACCACTTTTAAATCTACATCACCAAAGTAGAAAGTATCTATAAATCTATATATATATAGAAGTATCTCTCTTATCGATCTATCTATCTACAGCATATACTATAAACTTGTATATAACCACAAGCAGTTGGTTTTACGACAAAGTGCGTGTAATACTATATAGAACAGTGTATATTATATGTGTAGCGTAGCTGTAGTTGTACATCACATACATAAAGTACATCGACCAAGTTATTTTTTGTTCTAACGCTATACTTAGAAAGGATATTGATCCACTGCTCCATGTCTGCTGTGAATAAGGGGCATCACTTCATTAGCGGGAGAGAGAGTGTATATTTTCGGGAAGCTATTACAAGGCTGTTTTTATTCTGGACTCACCGATAGAACAATTCAGTGGCTGTCCTTGGCAACATGTAGCGGTAACACAAAGACATTGTGCTGTTGTTGTTGTTGTTGTTGTTGTTGTTGAGCTGTTGACGAACCCAACAGTAACCGTGATGCAATCCTTGGAAGGTTGCAATTCATTGCACAGCACACAGTGTCTGTCTCTGAAGGAAATGGTGTAGTATTGATTGTTCTCGGCGGTAACGGATGCTCGGGTTTGCCGAGTTTTCTTCATAAAATCACACAGTGTTCATATTCTTACATAATGTTTGATACCCCGCCACCATCACTTTCAGTCTATCAGGATCGTATGTCTTGAACATCGTGTTTTTGCAAGGATTATTGTGTTCCACCATGACCAATATGAACCAGCATATATAAGGGATACATAACACATCCAAATGATATGGATGTTAAAATGTAAGGTAGAATGATGAACATTGTTAACAAAATGTTTTGCCAAATCTCAATTGAATGTTAACTGAACTAAATGCAGTTTTTTTTATTTTATCTATAGTTGCAACACGCTAATAATGCTAGCTGTAACTTTCAAACATAAAGACTTTGATCTACTTGTGTAAAATGTACAAAAGAAAACACACACTTCACAATGAGTCCATGAACGTCTTATTCACACAGGGCAGCAGTGGCACAGGTTTTCTGGCAACCGAAGATTGCTGGCGCCTCCTAGCTAAGTGCCGTGGTGTCCCCGAGCAAGACACCACCTAACCCCAACAGCTCCCCACGTAGCTGGCTGTTGCCTTGCATGGCTGACAGACCCGTCCACCCTGTATGAATGTACAGTATGCATAAATGGGTGTATGAGAGCCAATCATTGTAAACCTGAAGCAGGTCTGCAAAAGTGCTCTATCCACTGACCGTAATCATATCAGCTAGAACATGTTCTGAACATGTTCTAGCTGATATGTTCTAACATATACAGAAACTAAAATCAACCGGAGTGAGCATTTCAGTCCTCTCCTCAGCGGCGGGGCTAAAGTAAACCCGTCTACGGTGTTCAAGTCATGATGCCCTTTTCCTGTGATTTAAATCCACTTAGGCACCATTAATGCGAGTGGCAGGAAGGAATCATCGGAAACAATTTGGCCACAAGGTACACTTTTTAGCACTTTAGGACCGCACAAGACGGACAGAAGTAAGGGACGGGGTGTTCAAGTATGTTTTGGAAAGTACACGGAGAAGCTATGAGTGCACATTACTAGAAATACCGACACATGCACACACGCCTCTGTAGTCACGTGAGCGCATTCTTAGAAATATGAACACGTGAATACCATTTAGTAAACCAGACGTTATATCGGGCGGAAAGGTTCCCTTGGTCTCCCAGCACAGACATCCCCTCAGAGCGGAGTACAGGCTCACAGAATGGTTCGCGTATCTGACTCTAGACTATTGGATTCAATAGTTATTTTAAAAGTATACCTTTGCAGGTGACCACAGATATTGCTACCACTAAATGGTTCATATTTGGACCCGTTCGATCATTTTAAATAATTGTACATACTTTCAATAATTGTGTTATATATACCTCTGCACCCCGCGACAGTTTATGGTCACGTTTAAACGCAGACAAAGCAAGCAACTGTATCCAGTGATGCATTGTGTGTTGACGGCACACTGTGAATCACTGTACCGCGCCCACACGTCCCGTAGCCGTCCAGCAGAGGATTACACTTCAGTCGGGATCTATTTGTGAATTCCCTGTATTTCCATCCAGACATGTTAAAGTGGATATGTATGAGTTCCCTCAAAAAGGCTCTCTCTGTCTATGTCTCTCTATCTCTCTCTCTCTCTCCATCTCTCTTTCCTTCCCTCCCTCACCGCCCCTCTCCTATCTTGGGGGCACGACAGGCCACTCAAAGCTAGGCCAAGCGTTCAGCGCACACAGAGGCCGAAATAGTTTCAAGAGACATAGATTAAGGTCAGACGCTGCATTACTTCCACGTGACCACGGGTAGTTTACGCCAGGACCCCCCCCCCACCCCCACCCTGGCCTTAATGCTGGACTATGTGTCCTATGGTATTGATCGAAGTCAAACTAAGTGGTCTAATCCGTGCACGCCAGCCTACAGGGGAATGGGTTGGGTTTTCCCCATTGTCTGGCTCCCAGTCCTGTTGGCGTGCATGTGTGTATGTGTGCATGTGTGTGTGTGTGTGTGTGTGCGTGCGTGCCTGTGCGTGTGTGTCTCTCTCTCTCATGGACATTTGTGTGTGTGTGTATGTGTGTGTGTGTGCTTGCGTGTGCGTGTGAAAGAGTGAGGGGAGTGAGTGGAATAGGTAGAGGGAGAGGAAGACACAGGAGGAACTAGAATGAAAGTAAACTCAAGAAGAACCCGGCTGTCAGCGTGTGCTGGTGGCGTCATGTTGATGAAGAAATGCTGCAATCCCTCCACCACAATTACTTCTGCAGCAACTCTGAAAGTGCTAAAATGTCAAACCAATAAATGGAACGACTGACAATATCATCATTTTTTTTCCCCCTTCTAATATACATGCTAAGCATAAACAAAATAAGTGTGGGATATTTCCAACACTAATTTGGCCTCGCTCGCCTATTAAGCCGACGCCGTTTTGTTGGTGCGCTTTCCACATGCATTATACATTAGAGATGCTATCGCAAATTGGGCTCTAAAGTGTACATTTTTTAATGATCTTCCATTAAGATGCTGCTGCTTAATAGAACAGTGGCAAGATACTCAAGAACGATGCAAATTCCCTTACGGACTATAGGGTACACATCCACAACACACTAAATCCTTAGAAAAAAGCAACATGAAAGGTTTGCTGTCAGGTAAGGTTGGGTTGCTGGTCGTTTGGCCCTATAGGGCCCTATGGTCTGTCCTGCTGTTGCCTGCACTTTGTCTTTTATCTATTTCTGTTTCCACTTATTAAACCTCGTCCACGGAGGAACATATCTCGCCAGTGGCGGTGACCCGCGATCACAAGGGCACAGAGGCTATGTAGCACAACATGTATTGCTGCCTCTGCGACCGGAGAAATAAAGTGATCATGGGGGATACGGAGTCTTTGCTCTTTGGCCGCCCTCCCCCCTGGGGAGAGACAACAGAGAGCAGAGCCAGACACAATATTCACTGTTGACACAATATTGACATGGCTCTAATAGGACCTGGCTCCCAGACAGAATGGAGGGGCAACGAGGCGATGCAGAGATCGCGTGGCGAAGAGGGCCAACGCAGGCCCCGGACCACGGACCAATGCGGGGACTGGGACCACCCCCCCTCCCCCGCCCCCTCCTTCACGACCCACTTTGGCACAACGGCAAGCGGCGTCCTGTTCGTCTGTGAGCATTATCCTTTAGATGCTCTACCCGTGCTGCTGTCCGAGTGCTCCCCCGGGAGAACTAAAACCGGAGCCGGGATCTGATGAATGGGCGGAGAACAGAGGGAGACGATTGTGATGGGTGCACACTCATGGTGGGTGCACGCTCGCTGTGGGCGCACGCTTGCGGTGGATGCACGCTCGCGGCGGGTGCACGCTCGTGGTGCGCTACTCTACTCCCCCCCCCACCACACAAACCCACCCCCCGGTCTGGGGGAGGAGAGTGCACGGAACAGTGTGCTTGTTATACTTGAGAGGAGAGGAGTGCTTAGCCGTCGAGACATGCAAACACAACCTAAAATAGAGAGAGACTTACTGGCAAACCTGATCTGAGTTCAGCGCAGAAACACATTGATGACTATAAAAACATAAGTACGGTCCATTCCACCCATCTGGTCCCTGCAAGCTGTCGTCTCTCTCTCTCTCACTGAAGCTAAACTAACTGCACAAACACACACTCCTGCTGGCCCGGTGGCCAAACAAACACGCCTCCATCCTCCTACTAGGGATATCATATCTAGTGGAAAAATAACATTTTTTTCTTACAAAAATGAATTTCCTTGTTGTTGTTACTGTTAGATGTTACCGTTTAATTGATATGCAATGCACTCTACTGCTGAATTAAACCAGATGGAGGTTAGCGTGTATTAAATATTAACGAAAGCAGCATAGCAGTTATGACAACCTCTCAACTATTGTTCTCAATTGGATGGAATGATGCTTGGAAGAAATTTTTTTTTTTAACTATTATATTCAATAATTATAATAAAAAACTACTTATATATAAAATGGTTGGAATGGCCAGCACGATACCCTCCGAGACGTTACTGCCTACAAGAAATCAGCTCAAGGCAGCTCGTAGGCAACAGAACCGTGATGAAAGCAAACCGCAACTTGCCAAATAGTGGCAACAAAATATGATGTCCTGGAGGTTACAAACAACTACAACACCAGCACTTCCGCTACCATTCATACATATTGGTGTAATGGTTTTGTGAATTTTTGGCTTTCACGAATATTCCTGTGCGGGGTTTCTAAGGACCAATACGTGGCTGGGCTGACACACACCTGGTGATGATATCTCAAGTATATTTGATATACAGTATATGTATGGGAAGTATCCTTAACCATCTGGTAGGTGGGCCGACCAGAATACCATAAACTCCATCCTGCTTGTACGCGAATAAGTATTCCTCGAGTTTATTTTAACTGCTTTGCTCCAGGGGTTTTTTCCAAGCAAACATAAATCTACCAATACAAAAATAACCGGGTTGTATTACACAAACTAATCGATTGATGATGATCGAAATGAATGACAAACGCAACGCTTCTGATCAGCGTTGCAGAGCGACGCAGCAGCGATAGCACTGCCTGTCCTGTGATCTGGTGACTGACAGCCTCCCGCTGTGCACACCACCATGAGAGACCGATTTTTTACTCCACCTAAGAAGGCCTCCCAAGAGAGAGACACACACACAGAGGGATAGAGAGAGAGAGGGAGAGAGAGAGAGAGAGAGAGAGAGAGAGAGAGAGAGAGAACACACACACACAACAAGACAAAGAGAAGAGAGAAAAGGATAGAGAGAGAGAGGAGAGGAAGAGGAGGAGGGAGGAAGAGAGAGGAGGAAGAGAAGGAGAGGAGAGGGGAGGGAGGGAGGGAGAAAGAGGAGGGAGAGGAGAGGAGGAGAGAGAGGAGAGGAGAGGAGAGAGAAGAGGAGGAGGGAAGAGGAGAGGAGGAGATAGAGAGGGAGAGAGGGGGAGAGAGAGAGATAGAGAGATAGAGAGAGAGAGAGGAGGAGAGAGGGAGAGAGAGGAGAGAGAGGAGAGAGGGAGAGAGAGAGAGAGGAGAGAGAGTGAGGAAGAGAGAGAGAGAGGAGAGAGAAAAAGAGAGAGAGAGAGAGAGAGAGAGAGAGAGAGAGAGAGAGAGAGAAAGAGAGAGAGAGAGAGCGAGAGAGAGACGTCAACTCCGGCGCTACGTTTACAGTGCGTTCCCTCCTCTGAGACAGGCGCTGCTGCTGACGCGTGATTCGCCAGCGTTCCAGCTCATGCAAATTCCTCCACATAATGTGATGCATTCTACTTGAACACGTCCTCTTCCTTCATCCAACCCATCCTCTACACAGTCCCAGGAGTTCCAATCAGGAGTGACGCTAGCCAAACATCTCCTCTCCTCCTCTCAACCCCCCCCCCACCACACACACACTGGCAGCTTTCCACTTTCTTATACCTGGAGCGCATTTCTTAAGCACCCGCTTGGCTTGGCTAGTGTCACTGTTTCGACGAACACGTGCTGTTGGCCCGATAAATTCAGGGGCTGAGGGCACGGTAGAGAGGGGTTTTGTGTGTGTGTGTGTGTGTGTGTGTGTGTGTGTGTGTGTGTGTGTGTGTGTGTGTGTGTGTGTGTGTGTGTGTGTGTGTGTGTGTGCCTGTCTGTGATTGTCTTATTGTTGCTCTCAATGAATATAAATGAAGCAACAACAATAAGACGAGCCACAAGCTCCGCGACAAGCGAGTGTGCCTTATAGCACTGCCATGTCACATGCACGGGTGTCGTGTGTGTGTGTGTGTGTGTGTGTGTGTGTGTGTGTGTGTGTGTGTGTGTGTGTGTGTGTCAACGTCTATATGTGCCCTGGCTGTCTGTCCCAGTGCATTGAACACGCCCACTGTGCTCACTGCTTATAAGATACATATATCAAGAAGGAAAGGAAAGAAGTAAAGAAGGAAGGAAGAAAAGAAGGATGGAAAGAAAGAGGGAAAGAAGGAAAGAAGGAAGAACAGAAGGAAAGAAGGAAAGAAGAGAAAAAATTGAAAGAAGGAATGAAGGAAAGAAAAAAGGAAAGAAAGAAAGAAAGAAAAAAAAAAAGAAAAAAAGAAAAAGAAAAATCCATCTTCTCCTCCATGCATCTCTCTCTCTCTCTCTCTAGATGCAGTGGGTGAGGATGAGTTAGCCGTCAGGACGGTATCCGTCAACACCTCCCGTCACGAGCCTAGACGCCTTTTTTCTCCCCTCCCTTCTTCCCCGCTGATCCGTGCACATGGAGATGGTAAATGTATCAGCATGAGAGTGGGATGGAGGGAGGGTGGAGATGGGGTTGGCGGGGAGGACACTACAAGTTCACGTCCCACGAACAGAAGAATCCTTTTAGCGTTATCGTCGCCGCCTTGGATATATATACATATATATATATTCTTTTTTATGGATATACAGTATATATATATATATTTTATAGAATACGTAATATTATTTTTGGGGTGCAAGTGGGAAGGCTAGGCTTGAATCTATTAACGCCGTCTCTTGAACAAAAAAAAATTAAGTAGGGGCGAAGGTCTGGCGGGGCTGGCTGGCGTCGGGCGCCTCAGAATGCATTAACATTTAGTGGAAACCTTCTCTCCACTTTTTGTGCTGTCTCACTCCTCGCATTCCTCCTCCTCCTCGTCTTCCTCCTCCTCCTCCTCCTCCTCCACTTCCTCCTCCCCCTCCCCTTAATTTTATACTTTAGCATTTCCATCCATTCAGAAGAAAATAATGACCGGGCCTAATCCCCCTGTGCCTATTTCACATGAGAAAGTAGCCTACTTTCCTCAGGTGCTGTATACAGATATTAACCCAGTTCTATCAGCAGCTCCATTAACATTAATGAGAGTCCAAAGCAGCCAAACTTGGCCCGGCGCCAGGCCTAAGTCTTTAAAGGAGATTAATAAAGCATAACTTTTATAATTTTGCATTAAGTAAAACTAAATGCGTGTGTGTGTGTGTGTGTGTGTGTGTGGTGTGTGTGTGGGGTGTTTGCGTGCACATTGTGCATTCCCCGTAAGCGCAAAATGCACACATGCGCCATATTTGTTTAACTTGCACGTTTGTAGCGCCCCCTGGTGGACGTGTCTAGGTACTAACATATTTTCCCTTCGACGCCAACACCATGAGTCAACCGACGGCGCCACCAAAAGAGGGATCACAGGCACACAGAAGCGAGTGGCAAGTCTGTGAGACGAGCACAATTATCGACGGTTCCAGCAGAGCAGCTGTCGATACGCAGCAGATGCCACAGGTCCTTTTTGTTGTCAGGAAACAATGTTGAATTAAATAGTCCATCTTCTGCTAAGAGAGGAAGGGAACCCGTTCAGGGAAACCCACACATGATCACAGACATGGACAGACAAGGCGCCGAGGCACTTCAAACCCAGAGACTCTCTCTCTGTCTCTCTCTGACCCAGTAGTAACCACAGCCACTCCTCTCCTTCTTAGTGACAGACTCAAGCCCCCCTGTTGTATAGCATCGGTAGGACACATAGCTCAGTCCACCCCCCCGTGGTGGACTGTACCAACTGGCTCGGCTGGTGGGTTGGATCCATCGATCCATCCGTCGTACATGTGGGTGGACGCGTGTGTGGTGGGACACGGCCACTTGTGATGTCACCGGTGGAAATACTTTTTCTTTTAATGGCTTGTAATGGGACAAATCAGCGCCACTACAACGACAAACTAAGACCAACAACAACACACAACACGTGATAAAACAACACAAATCCAAGCGCTCTTGCGATAATCCAACAATCCCGTCAGGACACATCAGCAACACATGTCTCTTTCACCGGACCCCAGTGACGGGTGGCGGTGATGGGGGCGGGGGGGGGAGGTAGGGAGGCGGGCGAGTGCTTCTTACCGTCATTGCAGAGCGGACCACCGAACGACGTCATGCTGCAGTCACAGCTGAAGCCCTCCCACTGCTGGAGACACACGCCCTGGTTGGCACACGAGTCCTCCTGACAGGTGGTGCTAGGGCCTGTGCACGTACACAGACACACACACACACACACACACACACACGCACGCACACAGACAACCAGACAGACGAAAAGGGAGTTAGCCAACTGATACAGTAGGAAGACAACAGAGCCCTGCCTGGACACATTTACAGTCAGACGATCCAAATTCAGCTCTATTCTGGTGGGGAGCTGGCATCGCCGTGTTGCTTGTTGGTGTGTCTGTCTGTGTGTGTGTATGTGTGTGTGTGTGGTGGTTTGACAGTGTGCCGAAATCAAATGGCCCAAAACAAGACAGATTCTATCACAACAAGGACAGGCATCGTGTATAAAAATCGTGTATAACAGGATAGTGAAAGCACATGAGCACACACACACACACACACACGCACACACACTCAGATAAAGTGAGTGACAACATACTATGATGACATACTAAACCATAAAAATAACAATAAACAATATTTGGAAATATAAAATTGGCAAAACCAGAAACAAACCACCGTTGACGTAAGCCAACCCGGTGTACCTTTTTATAAAATACACTGCGACGAAAAAACGCATCGTAAATGGAGCAACATGACTCCAAATTAAAATGTAAAGTATTCAAATGTGTTGTTACGTTGGGTTTAAACGAGCGCAGCGTCTACTTTAATGTTCAGCGTTGCTTTGAGGCATCCATCCCCTTTTTAAAGAGGCCCGGTGAAGCGAGAGGAGCCCAGACAGGAGGAGCAGCCTCCACGGCAGCCTCATTATGCGGCACCCAGCTGTGCGGGAGCCACATTAGTATGGGACAGCGGCGGCGGCGGCGGCGGCTCTCGGCATCCGTGACACACACGTGCTTGTACTCCCGAATGCGCTCAAAGTCACGCGGCGCTCCTCAGACATCGTGTCATCAGCATCGGTCTATTTTGTGAGGTTTTTTCCCCCCCCTCCTCCGTCAGACTGTCAGCGAGTCCATCAGTCAGGCTGACAGACCATTTGTCAGTGTGTCAGTCTGCGCCCCGACCCGCCAGACGGATGCAACTGTACTACGAGTACCGGAGCGGCGGTTGGGTTCTGTTTGGGTTGGGTTTTAGTGTGAAGGTTAGTGTTGGTTTATTACATTTCTTTGATTAGTTTTGTGACAGGTTTGCCGCTATGTTTAGCGACACTGTTTTTTAGCACATTTATTTGGCCGTTATGTCGCAAATAATTGACATGGATTTTACAAATAACCGTGCCACACTGAGAATATGGTCGCATAGTTATGGTTAGACTGCTACAGCTAATGTGGCTACAAATGAAAACATACTAGTAGGCTATATAGGGGGTAGCAATAGCAATATGTATTTTGAAAAGTATAAATATACCAATTGACTTTTATTATAATCATATTTAGTTGAGGATTGGGTATAGATGGAACATAACCTAAAAGTGCACAAATGCACAACATAGGAGAATAATATATGGCCCATAGGGCACAATCTCACCTTTTTTTCCATCAACAACACAAAAAAACAGTCAACATTTCACATGCATGCGTTATACAACATGTGCCTCACATCATGCAAAACAACTTCACAATTTACCAGCATAAAAGAAAATGAAAAATATCATTCATTTGTGATTTCGGTTGAAGATACATCAAGCGAGTGCTCCCAACACACCCCCCGACGGCGACGACACGAGATGATGAAGTGATCCTTGTGTTCCTATGGCTGGCAGCCCCGTCTCCCTCTGACAAGGGAGTGAGTGAGTGGCACACTGAATAGTCATTTAGCTCAAGGAGACGAGGAGGCAAGGAGTGAGGGAGTAGACAAAGTGGAGGCACCGTAGATGCAATAGGAGGAGGAGGAGGAGGAGGACTCTTGTATCATACCGACCAAGCCATCTACCTTGTAAGTCCGCTTTTGGCAACACAACTTTTGCGGGCAACGCAACAGCCGAGAGGAAGACACAAGAGGAAGACAGCATCTTGTTAGTTGTAGATCCGATGACAAAGTTGTAACAGGCTGCTGAAACGGGGCGGGGCAGGGCGGGAAAGGGGGGCGGGGCTGGACAGGGCCGGGAGGGGGTGGGGGCAGGGCAGGAAAGGGGGCGGGGCTGGGCAGGGCGGGAGAGACAGAAGGGATGGAGACATGTCCTAGGGCTGGCTGATAAGGCTATAAGGATATCTACCTCATGATATATATGACAAAATAGCACGTTTTCTGGTCATTCAATAAATAAATCAATAAGAAAACAACCAGATGGTGAAGGCTATTTCTGTATACTCCTGTGTGAATCAAATACTTAGCAAATTAAAAGTACTGAATATGTTCTCATTGTATTTAGAGCAAATAATAAAGTTCAGAAGATGTAATGCGGAAAAGACAACACTTCTGCCATCACAAGACAGCGTTATCCAAAAGCGAGATCTAGTCACAATGTCACAATGTGGATATAATATTGCCGAGCCCTAATGTGCCTTTGGAAATAGGTTAGTTAGGGGAAGGTGGGGGGACACGGGGCACAGAGAGGTATGCTGTGGGCGGTGAGGGGTATCCTAGTCAAAGTGGGAACCTCCTTCTAGTTAGAACGTGATGTGTGTTAGGGAAAGAAGGAAGAGGTAAGAGTCAATGTCATCTGTGTGGGTGTCGTCATTCACACCAGCGTAGCGTCGCTGCGCCGTAACCCTGGATACAGCGTCCGCGGGAGCTCAAATCTGTTAGCGGCCGGCGACACAATCGGATGACATTGAGGAGCACGGGCGCGCGCGCGGGGGGGTGTGATTTAGACCGAGTGAAATGCGTCGGAGGGATAAGTCAAATGTTGTCGCGGAGAGTAAAACAAACAAGTCGTATGTGCAAACATAAGGCTGGGAGGGCTGGAATAATATTCACGCGTGCAACAAAGACCTCATACATATTTGAGCAGCAGCAGCACCGCTCCTGGCGAACACAGAGAGAGACACACACAGAGAGAGAGAGAGAGAGAGAGAGAGAGAGAGAGAGAGAGAGAGAGAGAGAGAGAGAGAGAGAGAAACACAAATGAGGGGGGGGAAATAAACACTGGCGCTAGAAATGTGTTGGGAGGGTGTAATCTGAGATGCTGGCAAAATGAATAGTCAGGTGCGGGTGGCGGCGGCGCGGTGGAGCGGCCGAGGCACGTCAGGACGTGATGCATTCTAACAGCATACTAACACACTTAATGGATGTTCAATTATATGGCCAGGGGCTGCTGCAGAGTGGACGCCACACAGCGGCGCACAGTTGACACGGTTGACTGTGTGTGTTGTGTGTGTGTGTGTGTGTGTGTGTGTGTGTGTGTGTGTGTGTGTACCAGTGTGTGTGTACCAGTGTGTGTGTGTGTACCAGTGTGTGTGCCCATGATGTCCAGGCAAATGGGGTAGGATTCCACCTAATGTGCTCATCGGGTGACTATAAGCCCGGCAGGACTAAAAAGCAGTCACCTCTCTCAGTGGTAATATTACAGGATACTAATGGCTTTTAAAACAATTAGGAAACAAAGGGTCCTCCAAGAGTGTTTTTTTTTTTGCTCAATTGCAAAGTGCAAAAATAGATTTCCCCCCCCGCCCCCAGCTTTATTAAATTTCTTCTGGCAAAATTTGCATAAATAGGAAAAATAACACATTAGCGCGCAGTACTTTGCCATTTCATTTACGTGGAGCTACAGCTCCCTCTAGTGGTCTTTGGGAGGGCTTACCCACCTTCACATCCCCTCTCTATCTGACCCACGCAGTCCAAGGCGTCTGACATCAGGTCGGGCAGGCGTCCATTCAGGTCCACGGAGGCCAGGCAGCCTTGGAAGCCCTCCTTGGCGTGCACCAGTTTGGGCAGGTCTTTGAACATCTCCTTGGCCACTCCACCGATGTAAAGGTCGCCTGTTGTGGGGGAAAGGCCAAGTTTAATTGAGTATTCACCGTTTTCAATAAGAAAAAAACCACATTTGATTGTTGATTATCCTTCCTGAATTCATGATATTTCAAGATATTCAAGATATTTATCACAATATGTCGTACATTTTTTATCTTCATTGCGGATCCCTAGTATGAATCAATTTAGCTCCACTCCTCAAATGGGACCAAAGATTAGTTCCTGTAATAACTTCTGATTCCGTTTGGGGCCTTTTTGTAAACAATGGAAGAAAGTTAATCTTTCAATATTTGAATGATTTAATAATTGCAAGATTTACTGAGAAAAAAGCTTTCAATATTTCACAAATTTCTTCATCTGATCTCCTATATTCTTGTCAGACAAATAGCAAAATAGAGCAGACACACACGCACAGGGTGCTCCAAGTGTGGGTTTCACTCTAAATAAACACTTCAGTGCAAGGTTGATTATTTGATGGACCCAGCAGTGTATATTAGTATTTTGCGACCAGGATGTACTAATCTGTGGCCTCAACATAATAATTAGTTGCTTTGAAATAGTAATTTGAGGACTTGAAAATACGTATTCCACAGCCTCAAAACACTTATTCCGTGGCCACAAATTAGTTTTAAATCATTTTGGTTTGAAATGATATTAGGCTTGGATTGATGATGTGGCACACATGCCCAGTATGTGACTGTACACCTGTCAGTGACTTTAGCTTCACTATCAATTAACAACAACATTCTGAATGCGCTTTTCGTGTTGTTGATGGATCTCCATTATAGAGTATTTATGTATGTTATATTAGACATTACTTCTATAAAGTCTAATATAGCATTTATTGGCAGCTCTGGTTTGAACATATATTTCTGCAAAGATATATTTTAGGCTCAAATCGTGAGATAGCTCTAGTTGATGAACCAAACAGATTGTAGTGTTTAACGCTATTAACGCTATCAACCAATATCACAGGGCTGCTATGGACCCCAAAATGTAAACATGCAGAGAGGCCTACTGACAGATTGTGGCATGACTAGCTTTCGGAAACTTAAAAATAACTTCTCGCTGTTGTTGTCAAAATGTATTTTGAAATAGGAATATTATCATATAATCTAAGATGTCTGAACACATTCCTTTGTAGTGGCTTACAAATCATATATATATATTTTTTTTTTTCAAACACATGTATACCCCAGCTTGTATGCTTGGATGCAAACAGGAAGAAAATAGTGTGTTGCGTGTAAAGAGCTGTACAACAAACACATCATACACTTTTCAGTCATCTGGAGTGGGTAAATCTCAGCACAAAAGAAGAAAGCCAAATTGCAGAAGGAGCTGTGGAAATATAACCCAAGGGACACATTGCAGACGTGCCAACTCATGTAGGCTGCCATAGAGAATGCTCCGTGCAGTATGCCAAGAAAAGTAATATTGAAAGAGCCCACAAGAGGAGAGAGAAACTAATCAGTGGCCACGGAATAAGAATTTGGAGGCCACAGAAGAAGTATTTAGAGGCCACAAATTATAGACACGACCTTTATAGACACGACGACCGATCAAACTAATCACCCTGATAACAAACGGTGGCATTGACCGGCGCACTACACCCTGACGACACGGCCCCCAGCGGCGCTGCCCAGCACCCACCCTTCAGGTCCAGGTTCTTGGCGCCGGAGGTGGTCTGCGTGGTGATCTTGGTGTCGATCTTGACGGTGTGGAGGTTGTTGGTGTCCCTGGAGATGATGACGTTGTGCCAGTGGTTGTCGTTCAGCGGCTTGTTGGAGTTGCCCTTGATGAGGTGGGGCCCGTTTCCCAGGTCAGACACGTAGTGCAGGTACCTGGACAGGTGTCAGGGATGCACGATGATGGCCGACAGAGAGAGAGAGAGAGAGCGAGACAGAGAGAGAGAGAGACTCTTTCAAACAAAAGGCTTCCCTAATTTGGACTCATCAAGAGTAGCCGAGGGCTCTTTGTGTGTCTGGATATATTGTGGTGTCTTCTTTGCTGCCTTCATGATTTTTCATTTGCTGTGTCATAGAGTATGGAAGGCCAAAGGGGTCACAATTCCGCCTCACCATACAGTGATAGTGACGCACAATGATGAAAGTATGGTGATTAGAATGTTGAAACCACGATTGCAACTCAATTTATGTATAAATATAGCGTATTATTGTTATTCATTATTTCAGCTTAATTGGTAGAAATAATGGCAAAGGTTGCCAGATCCTGAAGTGAGTATTCATTGTATAATTATCTGACACATATTTTCTTCACTAAAATGATCGTATTTATATATTCGTTGAAGTATAATGTTGACCGAGTAAACGAGTACAACAATAATTGTTCAATCAAATATATGATTGATCGATCTGGATGGATTCTAGTCATTTCTAGTCACATAGCACTTCCACCCAACAACCACCAGGGGGTAGAATACAAACACAAATGAACAGAATGGCGAGAGAGACAAAGAGAGAGTGATAGAGAGAGAGAGAAACAGAGAGCGAGAGCACGCACGAGAGACAAGAGAGAGACAGTCTGTGTGTGTGTGTGTGTGTGTGTGTGTGTGTGTGTGTGTGTGTGTGTGTGTGTGTGTGTGTGTGTGTATGTATGTATGTATGTATGTATGTATGTATGTATGTATGTGTGTATGTATGTGTGTATGTGTGTGTGTGTGTGCATAACAGTCTCCAGAAGAGATAAGGAGAAGGTACATTCCAGTGTGGGCTTAGCTGAATAAATAAGTCTTAAATCTGGAAATAGCCGGAATACATGAAATAGCATACATTTTCTGTTTACTTTGAATACATTACAGGGGCTTTCGATAAGTTTCCATCTGGGTATTGGTGGGGGACCCGACTGCAGCCGGTTTCAGCTGCCTGTCAGGTATTGACGGTTTCCTTAATAAGGACTTAATGGAAACGCTGAAAGGCTTTTCAATGAAACCGCAGTCTGGCACAAAGGTGATAAGAAGCCATTTGAATAGTTATGTAACATTTCCTTCCATCCACAGAGGCAGAGGCGTGCCGTGGAAAAATCCCACAACGCTTGCCATCTCTTTCTGTTGGAAGCAAGCAGGCAACTCCCTCTCTCCCGCCGAGTATACCGATGGGAATTGTCGTTTTTTTTTAAAAAACAGCACCAACACAACCCCCCTGCGGACACGCCGTGGCTGGAAGTACTCACCCCTTGACCAGCTCCACCACGATGAAGTCGTTGCCGTCGCCGCTGTTGTAGAGGATGAGGCCGTCGGACGACGTGGTCTTGAACTGGAAGAAGAGGTGCATGGCGTAGTAGGCCTGCAGCGTGGTCAGCGTCACGTAGCTGGCACGCGACTTGAAGGTCACAGGGTCGGCGATGATGTTCTTGTAGCCGATGACGGCGTTCAGCTCGCAGTAGTCGATGTCGCCGTTCTTGCACAGGTCGATGTAGGCCATGCCGTTGAAGGCGAGGCCCTGCAGGTGGCCGATGAAGTTGGACGGCACCGTGGACAGGAAGCGCTTCTCGGTCACAATGCCCGTCTCGATGTTGTGGAACTCCAGCTGGGAGTGGTCGCCCGCCATTTGACCTTTTGTGGGGTCGGGCCGGGGGCAGAGGGTGAGCGGGCGGAGGTGGGGAGAGAGAGAGGGAGGTACAGGGAGAGAGAGAGAGACAGAGAGAGAGAGAGAGACATACATTCAGAGAGTTTCAGAGAGAGGAGAGGGGAAGATTGGTTGGAAGGGAGAGAGAAAGCGAGCACTGAGAGAGTGAGGGTGAGTTATGCTTGGATGTTGGTAAGGGGCATCATTCATTAGTTCTGACTGAACTGTAACAGATTCCAAGAACAAGAACACAAATAACAATACTCTCGTACAATTTATGTTGATTACGATAGCCAAACACCTTTGCAAAGGACATTTTGTGAATTATTATTATTATGATTATTATTATTGATACCGCTAATGGCCATGTGTCCTCTGTGTGTGTGTGTGTGTGTGTGTGTGTGTGTGTGTGTGTGTGTGTGTGTGTGTGTGTGTGTGAGTGTGAGTGTGGGGTGGGGGGTGTGTCTCATGTCTCTAAGAGCGGGAACTACGCTAAGAAGTACCTTCCACTGGTGTCAGGTCGTCCACGGTCAGCTGCAAACTCTTCCCTCTCCTGAACACGCGAACCGTATGCCATTCATTATCGTTCAGATTTTGACCAGCAAATATAGTCTCTGGACCCTTGCCTGCAGGACAGTCCAAACATGGGTTAAAACATACACACGCACACATGCACACACACACACACACACACACACACACACACAAACACATACATTCTGGTTCTGATATATTATGTACACACACACACACACACACTCAAACGCGCACACTCCCCCACGCATGCACTCGCAAATAAACATACAACCACAAAGAGATTAAGTAAAGGGTAGATCGAAAAAGAAATTAAAAAGTAAAATAGCAAGTCAATTACACTTCCTTCATTGTCTGTATTATTAGACAGCACACAAGACGTATTTAAATATTTTTTTTTCAATGACGTGGGGGGAGGTAATTATCAGATCAAATGTTTACACGTGTATTAATAGTATATTATAATCGTATGTGTAGCCTCATTTGTCGGAAAAAAATAATTGATCATTTAGATTCTAAATCATGCTAATGAGCCAACACAAATAAGCAGGAGAGAGATAATATAAAAAGAATAATCATATTGGAAAATATTAAACTGAAAGTAATCTGTACAAATTTTTGTGAATGTTTTATTTTTGTATGTGCCACTCGGGGGCAGCAGATTCCCACCACGAAATGAGACACCGAGGAGCGAGCGTGTCTCCATCTCCAATGCCATCGGTAGCGCCAACGAGACCAACGGGTGCTATACACGATCTTATTATACATCCGTGGACGGTGTGCTGATAGGCAGCATTCGATTACTGCACAACACGCAATGAGACAGCGATGCACAGTCAATCTGGGACAATCTAGGGGATATTTGCAGGGCTAAAGATTGGATATTTACAGGGCTAAAATTAGCCAATCCACTGTAAGGTAGACATGCATATTTTCTTCCCCAGGAAGCCAGCGGACAATACTAGGAAGTACAGAGTGTGATGCTAACGATGTGCTAATAAACCAATCTAAACCAGGACCGACCCTGGTTTATTGCCTCTCAGTGGTCGGGTTGACATCGGCCTAGTGAACTGCAGTTAACTTGTCCAACTTTAGTTTAGAGCCACTATCTAGTCCCTATATATTAAATAGCAGGCCGGACCCGAAGCCCATGGTTCAGAAAACAAAAGTAAGCGCCATGTTGTCCTGCTCTCTCTCTCTCTGTGCCGAGATCCATGGCTGAGATGGATAGCAGTCTTCTTCACTCATTAGTCGTACGCCTGCTTGTGCTAATTAGCCATTCCAGATGGTCCTCTCTAAATATTACGCTGAAAACTCCAGCCCAGGAAATTCTACCTCAGCGCAGGCCAACATTAAGCTATCTACCCAACATACATGCTACTGTTTCTTATTACACACACCATGCATGCATACACCCGATGAACCAAAGCTAATTAAAAATACTCATGTTCAGTCCATCCCTTTCACACAGACTCATACGTTATCAAGACGGAATGACAAATATTGAAGAATATTGGCCACATTCTTCAATATGTGTATAGTGTACTCTGTTCTGTTCTGGTCATTGGAGGAATCATTTTAGGCATGAACAAAGAAATGTCCACCAATGAAACAATTGCTGTGACATTTTCCATTTTGTGTGTCACGACATATTTCTGAACTATGTTTACGACTTATTCATATCTATCTCCAATATTTCTCTGTGATGCTTGGAAGGTCTGCTGTACAGGCCAACTATCACGTATCACTGTGGGGGAAAATGTGGACAGACACCAGAGGAGCAAACCTTGGGCCACAGTGGGGAGGATTTCATGGAGGCCAGGTCCATTTGGTGAACCTATTTGTTGGGTATTTATTCCCCTCTATTGCCACAATCTTCAAAGAGCCAGTGCAATGTGTATGCAAATGAGGTGGGTGCCAACGCACTGGGACACTGGGCTCTCCGGCTCCGTTGGCCCGGTTCTGCCTGCTAAGCAGTAAACAGCGGAGGCGGGAGACGGAGAGCGGACGGCCGGCGAGGGATTAAGAGGAGGAAGAGATATGAAATAATAGGATGGACTCAGACTGTAAAGGACTCTTGATCTTCGCCTTCCACCCCCATGCTGTCCTTGTTGTGTCTCCGGGCCGAGGGGGAGAGAGAAGGGAGAAGTGAAAAGCGGGTCAAACGTATCGGGGCTGTGGAACATGCCTCCGTACAAGGGCTTGGGATTAGGCCTGCTGACCCGGAGAGCGGTCTTGACACATACGCAGTCGTGAGAGCCAAGACCAGACACCGCGGGGCCCTCCGGAGACAGTCCTGCACGGTAGGCCGGCTATCCCCCGCCCTTCCTGAAGGTGATCTATATGCTAGTGATGGATCCACGCTGACGGATCCACCCTGATGGCTCCCTGCTGCCTGACTGGCTCCAGGCCCGAGGGAGTGGGCAGAGAGAATGTCATACGGAGGGGAGGGGTGGTGGCGGCGGCGGCTGGGTGACGGATGAGAAGATGTGATTTTCCAGTCAATCGGTTCAGGCTGGCTGCAGAGCGGGTGGGGGAAAGCCGGGTCTTGTGTGCGCCTCCACGTTCGGGGCTGACCCCGGCGGAGAGGGGAGCGACTCTGGGACGACGAGGCAAACTCACTAGTGGTGGATAACTGTCTGAGCTGACGTGTGGAGCGGAGGGGCCGCTGTGAATGACATGGCGGTGGACGTATTACCTATACATGTGCAGAAATGTGTTCCACCGATTCCAGTTGTAGGGCTCTGGTGCATTCTAACATAAACAATGGTCTCATACAATGGTACAACTCTGACAAAACAAGAAATAGCATGCAAGCGCCCTATCTGTGTGAGCAACATTTTAAATGCAGTTTTAATGCAGTTTTGGAATGCCATCCCTTCCCATTGTCTGGATTCTGTTGCTTATGTTCTACACAATCACATATGAAGGCTATTTTCTATTATTAAATCACTTGTTGTGTTACCTTTTCTCTTTACGCTTCCTACATTTAGTCTAAAGCCATTCATGAGACAATGCCCCCTACAGTATCATCATGACTTTTTTATGCTACTATCGCAGAACACTATTTTGTTGTCAGTATTTCCCAATAACAATGTACCAATTGAGGGAGGTGCAGTAGGGGACACATTTATTCATGTTTTTAGAATTTAAAAAAATAGCATTTGAAAACAGCCCAATGTAGCTATTCTATTTTGTGTTCATAGTTGATTGCAGTGGCACTAGTGATCCAGTGGGGGCACTGCGCCACTGCTGCGTGCATGTGGGGGAAACAGGTATGTGGATACTCGTAAAAAATCAATAGTGTGTTCATTAAAAACTGAATGTAAAAATGTCCAGACGTTGAAAGGTTAAATGGTGTCGGAGCAGAGGAGACAGGGAGGAAATCAATACCGGCCCTTTTGTTACATGTTGTTAGCGGCACCATTTAAGGGTCCGCAGACCTATCAACAGCCGATTACGGCCAGCACTTTGACAACTGCCTCAAAACTTTCACATTGTTTAAAAAAGCTTCACTGTGCGACTCTTGCACATTCCTGCCAATGTCACTTGACATTTGGCTAAATAAATGGTGTCAAATTCGTTCTATAGAAGACAGACGATGGCAGAAGCTAGCCCTATATCGGACGTCGCCCCCCACCCCCATGTTACTCCCATATCCCTCGGCCCTTGTGTCCTGGTACAAGCATTGCTGGACCCCAATTAGCGGTTCAAGTCCAATTGTCATTAGCAAACCGCAGTGCCGCTAATTAGAAACGCAGAGTGTTACGGCGGCCAAACAATCTGTACTGTAATTGAATAATAATGACGGACCCTCCTCTGGGACGGCCGGGGACAGAGCTGAATCCCTGTGTCAGCGGTGGATTTCTAATCAAACAACACCTGTCAGCTTTATAATGAAGCCATGCGAGTGACTGATGGCACCTGACATCATTCAGTGAAGTGTCATCCACCATTCTTCAGAGGCGCTGGCGCCGGAGATTAAAAACCCAGACTTCATTTGACGTTCCGAGCGGAGAGGGAGCCGCCTGGAACACTCCTGGTACACTAGGAGTCGGGTTTGATTCCCTTTGCTTCCCTTCCCTTCTCTGGGTGGCTGGAGAGTGTCCGTGTGTCCTGGCTACGCTGCTTATAGCCTGGCCAAGGCTCGACACTCGATAACGGTTGTCTGGAGGGCATTCAGGTACGAATCAAACCACCTCTGATGAGCCACGCCTTGGATTGCATCTCTTAGCGAACACACCAGAGCAAAATCGGAGCGTCCCGTTAAATAAATATGCTGACATTACACATAATCAATGGCCCGGGACGAATGGATTCAGAGGACTTCCTTAAAAAATAAAGCAATCGACATGCTGACTTAATTTTTTACGATTTTCAAAAACAGCATGGTGTAAACTGTTGCAGCTCTGTTCTCCCACAATGTGTGCCATGACTCAGCGGTGACTCTCTTTGTGAGCCACGGTGGTGGCGGCCAATGAAAGACGAGCCTGCAAGCCACATTTTAATTATGCCTATTTGAACCCACAGGCCGTGGTTAACCACAGGTGCCATATTTCCTAGCGCTTCTTCACGAGGCTATTAGCAACTGAGAAATACTAGATACTAGGATAAGCGTTGGAAATAAAGCGGTCAAATTAAATTCCACACAAGCACCGGTTTATCGTTGTTCATTTCACACTACTATACCGCGCCGTCCTTCTTTTGTTATTAATTGAAAGTTCCTCACTGAGGTTTATCATTATTATGTTGTTTATTACAGCATGTAATAAATAAGTATTCATCTACCAAGGTTTCCGTGTCTCATGGTGAAAATGCCTTGCCTGTCAGCCGTGTGTCAGATGTGAAGAACAGACCGTTCGGATAAGACAACGGAATAAAAGTCATCTTGTAGGTTTTATTCCCACCAAGAATACGTTTTCTGTCTACAAGAACACACCATCCCAATTTCCTTTTTTCTTTTTGTATCACTGCAGTTCCAGTTAAACAGCAAAACCAGAGAACCAAGCATGTGCCAACAAGAAAAAACGGGTGGGCTCTGTGGCGGGATATTTTTAGCATGAATGTTTAATGTGTCACTCGCTTCGTGTTAACAATGTTTAAGTCAAAGTGGCAGTGTTTTCTCCAGACAGTGCTGGGAGGCCCCGGGGAGCCGTGCTCCCTAATTGACAGTGATGTGTTCTTTGAGTCAGTGCTGAAAATCCTCCTTCACCGAGATGACCCGAGCCGCAGCACCTGACAACACACATTAATTAACACCAACGGAGAAAAATTAATTTAAAAAAGCGGGACGAAAATAACCCACGGAAAAGGAAAAACATAATAACAAAGTATGTATAAAACAAACCTGAATAACCACTTAATAAGAGAAAATAGAGGAGTTTATTGGAAAGTACTGGGTAAGCACAGTTCTTTCTCGCAACTTCCATCAGACGTGCTGTTCTGACATAATTAGGTCTCGCCGCATGGAAGCACGGCTAGCTTCCCTCCATTTTACTGAAGGAGTCCGCGCAGCATTCTCACTTGCGTTGCCACATGCTGTCAGCGTCAACTCGCCGCCATGGATGCAGAGTTCAAGTAAGAGGTGTGTTTCACAGGAACGCATGTGCCATCAGCAGCATACGTTTATGTTTTTAAAGGCTCAATGTATTGTGAGTGAGGGAGAATAAGGGCTACTCTACCTATAGGCTATGTGATTTGTTGTTCATCCCCTTTTGATCGGTTTCAGGATCGACATTATAATATTCACTGAATTTCACCCAAAATATCCCTCCTCCCTCCTCCCCCGTGCTAGGCATTAGAATATACTAAGAATAAACCTTTGCCAATGTGTGTGCAGAATACGCCTTCACATTGTCATGATAAACAAAGAATGACCTTTTGGGGCACTGTGGGAGGGAATTAGAGATTAAAATGTTTGATTTGCATATACAAACAACTGACACATTCCAAGATGCATTAGCAAAGCTATTTAGCATTTAGAAAGGTGTTAAGAGTCATCTAATATCTGGAGGTTGGTTGGGTTTGAGAGAGAGAGAGAGAGGGGGAGAGAGAGAGAGAAAGAGAGAAGGGAGAGAGAGAATCTCTGAATTGCTCTCGGGGAAAGATATAACCTTGAAACAACCTTCCACACACAGACATCCATACAGATTCACACATAGCTATGATGCTCACTTGTTATGGCAAAGATTAAACTATTTATTATTTACAGTTGCAGAGCGCGATGATGAACTGCAGCCATATTTTCCTCTTCAAGTGTTTCAGTATAAACTCTTTGTTTAGTCACACATGGATGAACAAACTTAGCGCACATGCACGCACGCACACACACACACACACTTGAACATACACACAGACACACACACACACACACACAGACAAACAGGTACTCAAACATGGCCACACAAACACACACATACGTGCACACTTATAAATATATTTGTGCACAGCCACACATGCACACCAAAACACACACGCGCGCGCACACACACACACACACACACACAAACACACACACACGATTATAAGATCTATTCTCTGTGCCTCCCTATTCTCTCTGCTCTGTGAGGCCGGTTAATGAGAATCATAAAATCACACTCTGTATTTCCCCTCCTCTCCGAACGGCCTCATCAATTTACAGGCAGCAACGAGTACTAAAGGGAAGAAATAGCAACAGAAAGGGGGACGGGTCATTGGCAGAGGAAGTCATGCATCGCTAAAACACCCTCTCTCGCTAAGCGCAACCCACACATCACGTCAGCCCAGTTTTAAAGGGGCTACCATATGGTGAATTATAAAACTCAGGGCTTGACCGCCGTGCATAGATTTTTCATTATCAGCCCCCCCCCTCCCCTCCCCCGTCTCCGCATTTCAATCGATAGGACACTGAATGCACACAAATACCGACCCAAATCAATTTTTTTTTTCATTCGAATCGTTGTCATCTATCTACATTGATGTAAAAAAAAGTCCCTGTGAAATATATCTGGAGTTTACTCTGACACACGGCGGTGCCCGGAGGCACCACGACATGAGAGTTTACATAACAGTGAGAGCGTTAAGACAAGGAGAGGGAAGTCAAAGAGAGAGAGAGAGAGAGAGAGAGAGAGAGAGAGAGAGAGAGAGAGAGAGAGAGAGAGAGAGAGAGAGAGAGAGAGAGAGAGAGAGAGAGATGAACAGCAACTTACTGGATGTACAGTTTATCCTGTCACAATCTAGATGGGGAAGAATAGTCAGAGATAAATTCATCTTTCAACGTTACAGCTGCAGAGCATCAATTCAATATCACACAGTCCACTCCTCTGGGGACCGGCGCACGGACCCCTCCCCCGACCCCTCCCCCCCCCCCAACCCCCCCACCAACCCACCCCCCCACCCAATCCACTGATGCTCTCAGGTGTCGCCGTTGGCAACCGGCGTTCCCGAATCTGCCGTGCGGGACGGGGGGGAAAGCTCAGAATAGTTCACAGGAAAACATTTTTAGGCACAATCTAGCCCTTTAGAATTTGGTTTTGTTTCCCACTGATTATAATTCGGTAAAATTGTTTTTTTATCATTGATAATACAATTTCTGAATGTTGTAAGACAAGAGAGCATCAGGGTGGTTCCGGGTCAGACAGGGCCACATGGTCGGAATGCTCCAGGGGCCTTTCTCTTTGTGTATCACAGAAGAAGCACAACACAAACTCTTATTTGTGTGTGTGTGTGTTCTCGTCCTTGATATAAGTTCGAAGTCAAATTTTTTATGGAATAAAGGCTTGTATGTTAATGCCGGGGGGCAGACCGACACACTTTCCTCTCTGTCTCTATAACCACGTAAAAATTCTCATTAATGAAGCGAAAAGTAGGCCTCTTTTCGTCTGCCGCTCTTTCGTATCACGAGAGAGAGAGAGAGACAGACAGGGAGACAGAGAGAGAGAGAGAAGTGGCAGCGATACTATAATATACGCCGCTGTAACAGCCACTTAAATCCGCTCCCAACGCTAATTATTCTCCATTGGCCAAAACACACAGTGCGATGTAGTGGCTTCCTACTCTCAGACGGGAGCCTGAGAGAGTATAGTGTGTCGGAGGCTATTATATTGCGCTCCTGTCGAGAAAAAAAAAAGCCGCCAGAAAGGTGACCCACATCCGAGCACCCTCTCATACCACACCACTTGGCCCTGCGACTCGTGCGCCGTCAACCACAGCAGAAGGGGGTCGCAAACGACCAGGGACCACCGCCGACCGCGCCCCGGCCGGGAACGCTCTGCTCTTGTAGGGTAGGAGGAGGTGGTGAGTGGTGTGGAGCGGGGGGGGGGGGGGGGGGGGGGGGGGGAGCACTACGACGCGTTTGTGTGAAATGATTGAAAAGTCCACGGCGAGACGGCTCCTCGTCGCCGGTGTTGTGTTAAGTCACTATTACGCGCTTGACAGCCTTTAACGGCATATGTTAAATCTTTATCTTTATCCTTTATCTTTGTATTCAAATGTGCATCTGCACTGGCATACTTATTCATTCATGACCTATTTTACAATAGTTGTTAAAATCAATTTAATTGATTATCAATTGATTGGGTTCCCTGCCTAAGTGGAGCACGCTGAATGGCGTCTGTGTTCTGCAGGGTGCAGTATATAAATGAAGTTTTGTGGGTGTGCCGGTGTGTGGCGCTGCTGTCTGTGCTGGTGTGTGGGGACGTGGGGCTGTCCCCATTTGTATGTGTCTCTAAACTGCTGTGCTTAGGGAACCCATTCGTGTTCAGCCATTAGAAAGTAGAAATAGATAGCTATCATATCTGCGGCGGAGGCACCGTGTTCGGGGAGTTGGGAACTTTTTCTGGCAGGCGCCATTGGTTACTCCCCTGAGTAGAGCTGGCAAACAACACAAGTGTACGAATGAACACAAGCGGCTTTACCAGACGTTTGCTAAACTGGCATGGATCCAATTCTACATCATATTTGTCCTATTTTACATATTTTATTTGGGTAATAAATATGTACGTATACAGTATATACACTGTAGGTATATCAATTGGTAAATGTTGTTGTTGATGTACGTCCAGATATTGTAAGTGAGCCCAGAACATGGCCGCGTGTTAAGACAGATTGCAGCGGGGAGGGGGGGGCTTACTGTGTGTGCTGGCTTATCCTCGGCTCTGCTTGCATCAGGTATTTCAAGCAGGGCTGTGGAATAACTCGAGGTGATTCGATACATTGCATAAAAACTGATTGAAGTATCGCACTCCTGAGATTAACTTTTGAGTTTCGAACCGAATTTCACACAGCGCTAAAGCCTCGGGAAGAAGAGTGTGCCGACGGTTGCCGCGACGACTGCTAACGACGACAGTGGTAATCGGTGTGGGAGGAGCCATGAGCGTCCCCTGCTGGCCGGGGGGCGGAAGCGTGCTCACCTGGCAGTAAGACAAGAGCTGCAGACTCTTACCATTGAAAGCTTATGCTATCCCCTTCTATTCTATTCTACACACACAGCAATAGCATTAGAAATGTGTGCATGTGTGTGTGTGAGTATACAGTATGTCTGTCTATGTGTCTGTGTGTGTGTCTGTGTATGTCTATGTACATATGTATGTATGTGTGTGTGTGTGCATATGTGCATGTGTGCGTGTGTGTGTCTTGCTGTGTGTGTGTGTCTGTATGTGTCTTGCTGTGTGTGTGAGCATGTTTGTCTATATATGTGTGTGTATGTATGTGTGTATGTATGTACAGTATGTATGTATTTATGTAGCTATGTACATATGTGTATGTGACAATTCAACTTCTTGAATCTTGAATCTTGCATGTATGTATGCATGTATGTGTGTGTACATGTATGTGTGTACGTGTGTGTGTGTGTGCGCGCGCGGCATCGGTGGTGGTTCCCTGCGGCGACGGTACCGAGGTTGACGGTGAGGCGCACGCGGCCCGTCTCCAGCTCCAGCCGCAGCGTGTCGGTGGATTCCCGGGACGTGGTGGCCATCAGCACGCCGTAGGCCCGCTGCGAGCGGAACCTCAGCGACACGTCCTCCGCCTCCGTGTGCATCACCACCGGCAACTGGATCTTCATGAATTTGCTGCCGTCGTAGCTGAGGATGGAGGCGTCTGGGAGGAGGGAGGAGGAGGAGGAGGAGGAGGCGGAGGAGGAGAGGAGGAGGGGAGGGGGGAGGAGGAGAGGGGGGAGGAAGGGGAGGGGGAGGAGGAGGAGGAGGCATGAGTTGTTGTTGTGGTGGTTGTGTTTTACCGTTAGACAGCGACAACAGTGACATTCGATCCCGGCGCTGGACAGACGTACCGCAGGCGGTCGGATGAACTTATACAGACAGGTGGATACATTATTCTGACAGATGCAGTACAGTCATATAAACAGACAGACAGACAGACAGGCAGATACAGCATTGTCGTATAAGTAAATATACAGACAGAGGCATACTCTATATTCATACAGACAGACAGATACAGCATTGCCATTAAGAGACAGACAGACAGACACAGTATATTCATATAGACAGACAGACAGATACAGCATAGTCATATACACAGAAAGACAGACAGATAGATACAGCATAGTCATATAAACAGTCAGACAGACACATACAGTATATTCATATAAACAGCTACATATTTCTATAATCTCATAATATAAATCCCATCACATTAACATGGGGGTGAACGCTATGCAGCAGCATGCATATGCATGAGTGGGTTGATAGCTGCTAAACACACGTGTGACCGGATAAATTGAGTGAAATTCACCAAACATCGGAAACAGCCTGTTTGAACGGTTCACTTCTGCAAGAGCTGACACTAGTAGTATAATATTAGACGGGAGACACACACGCACACACACACACGCACACAAACACACACACACACACCAATGGCGTTCCATCATTGTGGGCACAATGGAATGTTCTTTCAGCATCACATTATCATAAGAAATTAAACATTTGGTTTAGGTGTACCAAACTCGCACACGGACATCTTTTTTATTTGAATGAACATTTCCGCATATGCTCCGTCTACAGGTTAGTCATAGGGCCGAGACAAGCCGCCCGCCGCCATCTCCTTCATGAATAATGCAGAGCTGTGCTAGTTTGAAAAGCGGCAGAAAGGAAGGGTACTAAATTGGTTCAAATTGCTTTCAAAGTAATTAACCAGGAGCAGGGATGACACAATTTCATCCGCAGACACTTAGTTTCCCTCAACGCCGCCCGATGCAGACAATTAAACTGCCGGACGGGCTGCGGGTGCTTCACTTCACTGCCGCCCGCCGCCTGGAGAAAGTGAGGGGATAAAGGCGGCTCTGGTAAACACATCACACACCACCGGCAGCAGCACCCCGCCCACAGAGAGAGAGAGAGAGAGAGAGAGAGAGAGAGAGAGAGAGAAGAGAGAGAGAGAGAGAGAGAGAGAGAGAGACTCAAACTTTCTCTGGCTGCCCGCCGTTGCTGTGCCAATAAAGACGTCCCACGGATACACTGATAGTAGAGGAGGACGCCAAAGCTGACATAACCCCACCCCCACGCAGAGAGAGGACACGTGTGTACATGTGTGTGTCTGTGTGTGTGTGTGAGAGATTTGTGTGTGTGTTTATGTGCCGTGCGCGTGTGTGTGCGTGCGTGTGTGTGCATCTGTATGTACTGTATATGTGTGTGTGTGTGTGTGTGTCTGCGTGCATGTATCATTTGTACATACTGTATATGTGTGTGCATATATGTACGTGTGTATATGTACATGTGTGTGTGCATGTGTGTGCCGTGTGTGTGCGTGTGTGCATGTGTGTTTATGTATACAGTATATGGGTGCATGTATGCGTGCGTGCGTGTGTCTGTGTGTGGATGTGTGTGTATCGGTTGTGCGTATATGTGTGTGTATATGTACACGTATGAGTGTGTGAGTGTGTACACGTGCACGAGTGTGTTTGAGCGTGTACATGTGTATGTGTTTGAACAAAGTTTAATCGACATTTAACAAAGACAGTGCAGAGTACAGAGTCCAGTGGATGCGGGGGAGGCCGTGAAGTGGGGAAGATGTTGAACCTTGAACCTCATATTAACCAACTACCCACGGAGCGGCGGCGATCGACGAGGGACAAGGGGACAGCGCCGCCGTGTTGTAATAGCGTGTGTGGACCCTTAATATTGAGCGCCGGCGCGTTTACCCAAAGCATCGGGAAGCTGTCTGGAGAATGGCCGGGGTGATTGCTTAACACTGGCGGGAGCTTCTAACGGCATTTCCTGTGACTAAACCATAACCCAATAACAAAGCCATTACTGCAGCCACAGCACATGAGACAGATAGAGCCGATACGGAGCGGAGAGCGAAGAGCGAAGAGAAGGGGGGGTGGGGGGGGGTAGGGAGATCGGGGGAGGCGGCGGCAGGGGGTGAGAGAGAGAGACAGAGAGATGAGATAGCGAGGCAGAGTTGAGAGAGACAAATAGAAAAATAGAAAGAGAGAAAGGGGAGCTTCGAGAAAGGAGAGAGAGAGAGAGAGAGAGAGAGGAGAGAGGAGAGAGAGAGAGAGAGAGAGAGAGAGAGAGAGAGAGAGAGAGCGAGAGAGCGAGAGAGAGAGAGGGGTTGGGTAGCGACGGTATACGTGTACCCGGGCTGTGCTCACACACACACATACACACCACCTCATCAACACCGGCATGTCACCGGGAGCCAATGTCACATCCATCCCCCCCATGGGAAGAGTCCGCAACATTCCTCACCCAAATCCAATCTGGCCGCACCCTCCTGGGGTACGCCGGCGATGACAGGGGGCTGCAGACAAACGAGCACTCCACACTAAACTGGCTCCCGCTAGGTGGCCAAAACAAGAAATAAAGAAGGAAAGAGAGAAGCCACGTGTATGGAAGCCGTTAGCTGCCATTAGCCGCCGTTAGCCGCGGTGAGGAATGGGGGCAGCTAATCGCTGATCCTAATAGGTGACAAATGTCTTTCATTACCGTCCGGGTTAAAACTCTCTGCGCCCGCTCCGAGAGCGCCAATGACCACCCTGTGTGTTGATGCATGTTCGCACTGTGTGTGTGCGTGTGTGTGTGCGTGTGTGTCAGGGTGTGTGTGTCGGTGTATGAGTCGGAATGTGTGATGTTGGAAATAAAAACTGTAAAATCCGTAGGGAGGGATGGAAGGGAGCTAATATTTTGAGGTGAAAATCTGGATTCTTTGCCTCCACAATACTTTGTGTCGTCAGGTCGACTAAAGAATCGTTTTTGTGTTAAAAGTCACAAGTCAATGTTATCTTAGTGGAAGCAAAGTAATGGTACCGTCCTACAGAGGGCACTGCGGCGTATTCTCCAACAGTCCATTTGCATCAACTATGTTCTGTTCTGTTCGGCGATACTCTGACCTGAAGAACCCGAAACCCAGCAAACAAACACAATCTAAAATTGCAACAACAACAAAAAATGTATTTCATGTTGCAAATATTTACAGAATATTTACAGAATATGTACGGAATCCGAACAACATATCGTATTGGCACTCAAAAAACTTGAGTCACATCGTATTGTGAGGTCCCTGTCACTGATTTAGCATAACAAACAGGTATTGGTAATTGGTTTGAATGTGGTTAGCTTTGGAGAGACCGGAGCTGTGAGCAGATGAGAGGGGCGGGCGGTGATGATTGACAAACTAGACTCTCGGCAGAAGCCCTACAGACTCTCCAGATGTCTCACTGAGTAGCTTAAGAAGCACTAAAGGTGGCCTGATATCCATCTAATTATCATACATAGTATATTTCCATCATTATGTTAACCTTGAAATGAAAATTGTATCCATCCATATTAAAGTAAATATTAGGGACGTCGAGAAGTTATTCATCAGTAAGCAAGGATTCAAATAACACCCCCCCCCCCCCCCTTCTCTGCAATCAAAGGCTGTCGGGAAATTCATAGACAGACAAATAAATAAATAACAGCTCCATCGTGTGTCATCGCTTTTTGGAACGTGTCCATATAATTACACTGCAAAGCCACGCGAATAAACCCGCAACATCTGTCCTCACCAGAGCCCAATGCAATTTATGTAAATTGATTCAGTGGATTTCATATTTCATTCTAGTTGTCAAGTTTATCGAGATGTGTATAAAAGGTTGTCAAAATATCCATAAATAAGAAATTACTAAGCAGAAATGGAAATATGGGGAGTGACATGTGAGGGAACCATTATATAATGGAAAGTGAGTGCCTGTCAAAAATCCCCATCCTGAGCGGCGGTGCGGTTTGTAACGCCACTCCGTGGTTCTGCATCAAAATAAAGTGGGGCGGACCCCCCCCCCCCCTGGTCCCCATGCCCCCCCCCCTTCCCCCGCTCTCCGTCCCAGCAGGAAGCTGTCACAGGGGAGACGGAGCCAACCAGGCATTTCCCGTTCCCTCCGTTTTGTAAAAAGCATACAAAATCACGCACTGGCTCCCCCCAACACACACACACACACACACTTTTTTTTGTTTTTGTTTTTTTAATGTGTTTGTGCGCAACTTCCTTTGGTATATTTATTCCTCAGGAGGAAAAAGAACACAACACATTTGGAGTCCCTTGTTCTGGTGGCTTCAGAGGAGGAGGAGCAGCCGCTCCAGTGTACCGCATCGCCGCTAATAAGGAGGGCGAGTGATGGCAGGACACGACACACACAGACATAGATCTCTCTCACTCCCCCTCCCCCTCTCTCTCTCTCTCTCTCTCACTCCCCCTTATTGTCACTCTATCTCCCGTCTCTCTCTCTCCCTCTCCTCCCTCTCTCCCTCTCTCTGTCTCACTCCACCTCATTCTCACTCCCTCTCTCCCATCTATCTCTATCTCCTTCCTCTCTCTCTCTGTCTGTCTCTGAGTCTCTCTCCCTCCCTCCCTCCCCTCGGAGGAGAGGAGGAGGCCGGCATCGCTGTCAGCTGCGTGTCACTGGATTGTGACGCTTGGTGGCGCCGGGCAGCCGGCCCAATCCAATTCAAATCTGCTTGCGAAACATTCTGCCTGCAGCTTCTGGTGGGGGTTGTGTTGTATGTACGTTCAAATGGATGTTCAACGTCCCCAATAAACAGGAAGCAGAGACTCACACAGGAAGCAGAGACTCACACACTGACTCTCAGTGCCACCAGTGGCCACCCAAAGACAAAAAGTTATTCACAGGGCTATGAAACGTGTTAAACAAACGTATTGCAACAACAGGATGTTTTTATGCGTATTCCTAAAAAGCCCGATCAAGTTACCTCAGAGTCCAGTGTTGTTTACGCCCGCTCTGAAGGGTTAGACGATGAGAGACGAGGTCCGGGAATGATTCAACATTGCTTAAAATGAAAATTCTATCGGAGAGGGATATTTGTACCTGGTTTCTCAGTGGATATTAATAGAAAACAAGTAGGAAGACATCCTCAACAACAACAACAACAGACTACAACTACTCGACTGTAGTAGTCTAGTACACAATAGAGGTTGATGAGGACATTGGACAGTAGGGATGCACCGATCCGATATTGATATCGGATATCGGCCCCGATATGACTAAAATAGCTAGATCGGGTATCGGAGACAATGGGGCCGATCCATGGGACCGATCTATTCACTTCAATTCTATGTGTGCGACGCGTACTACGTCATGCGTCAGCAGCACGCGCAGCACGCAGTGTTGCCAACTTAGTGACTTCGTCTCTATATTTAGCGAGTATTCAGACCCTCTAGCGACTCTTTTTCAAAAAAGCGACTTGCGACAAATCTAGCGACTTTTTCTGGTGTTATTGGAGACTTTTGGCGACTCTGACGTGAAAGCTCGTATCGTTCTTACTCTTGTCAACGAGCAGCGGGCGGGTGCTGCCGTGGGCCCCTCCCCCCCCAAAGCACTCACAGGCGGCCCGGTCCTGTCCTCGCGCAGCTGCAGTCAGAGCACGAGACGTTCACCCCTCCGCGTCCAGACTGCAAATGAATCGCGCGAAGTCGCCGCTGGCTGATCAGGGCGGGATGTAAATGTTAGGAATATTCCTATTTGCACTAAATGTTTACCAAGAATTTTGATTCCTGT
>PIJE02000149.1:228750-236250 GCA_002895965.2 Coryphaenoides rupestris
GTGATGCTGGAGGAAGAAACTCAAGGAAAGTCAACATGATCCTAGATGACCAAGCATCAGTACTTCCCACGGGCCTGTCCATCTTCTGGCAAGGTAATGCCAGTGTTTTATGCTTATGACTCTCTCTCTCTCTCTCTCTCTCTCTCTCTCTCTCTCTCTCTCTCTCTCTCTCTCTCCCCCTCCCTCCCTCCCTCCCTCTAATTAAATATTAATTCACTTGTTTTTTTTCTATGGCATGTTCAGTCTTGGCATGCATGACATCATCGCCTGGCCCATTTACAAGAATGATTAACATTCAGAACATCTGTGAAATGTAAGACAAATCTCTTCACAGGTTACGGTGATCTTTAAACATGGATATCAACAATTAGCATTAATTCATCATGAGAAAAACATTGAATCTAATGAATTATTTTAGGATGTAATTATTTCGTGTTATACAAGATAATACATTTGATTGACATCCTAAACATTCTGATGGGGTCTCTAGGCTATTTGTCATTAGTAAGCTGCACAATTTAAATGTCTTATACAAGACAAACACATGAAAATGTGATGAGGTCTAATGGACAGCCACGTTATTAATAAAGGATGAACGTCTGACCTGGTGATGCCAAGCCATGGATTCCATGCCATGATTTCCTTTTCCTTACTCAAGACGTGAGGGACTTAATGCTGACCAACCCAAAAAGAATAGCATGACCCAAAAAGAATAGCATGAATAGCATGACATGAATAGCTATGGATCTCTGACTATTGCTTAGCTAGTAGCAGCATACATCCAGTACAGTCAGAATGAATCTGATGCAGAATATGTACAGGCTGATGAAGAAAGTAGCCCCCCCTCCACCCACCACCCACAACACAGATGGATGGGGTCGTGGAGGCCAGGTCATATTCAAAGAGGGGTCATTTTATCATCAAAAGGTTGAAGACGCTCGCGCTGACTGCAACGAAAAGCAGGACAATCTGCATTCACTTTGCTAGCAGACTGGACCAAAAACCGCGGTGGAAAGAGGGAACCTGCTACTTTGATGTATTCTAATGAAGGCAGAAGGAGTTATTGGACTAATGAGATGAAGATAGCATCATTGGCAGTCTGGCGTGCACCTGTCTGCCAGCGATATCTTGATCATGTAAATACACATCTTAGACAGTCTAGTCTAATGACCAACGACCAGCTTAGCTGCGATGGAAGTAAAAACCCCACATTGATCGGAGCAGTGCAGTCCACATAATGAGACAAATGAGGCATTTTCACGGAAAACCAACCATCCCTGAAGAAATGTACTGCCTTTTCTGGAGTATATATACGTTGTGATTAAAGCGGCAGCAGTTACCGATACAAAGTTAGCATAAAAGTGTGAACTTTTTTCTCGTTTCATCCTGTCTGGCTGGGGGGGGGGGGGGTGGGGAGCATGGGGATCATGTTTTCTGTATTCCTCCACCGTGAATGAGTGGCGTGATGAGCCAAACGGTGAGAGGAGAAGACAGCCAATTTAGCAGCCAGTGTGTGTGCGGGTGGACGTGACCGGCAATGTCTTCTCTGAGGCATCAGTCACACGCCACGCAGACCACTCCTAGCATCAGCCGGCTGACAGTCAACGCACTCTGACTCATTCTGTCTGTCCCGCCTGACAAGCTCTCACTTCTCTCTCTCTCTCTCTCTCTCACTCTCACTCACTCTCTCTCTCACTCGGCTCCAGGCTACTCCTACTAGACCTCGCCCCCTCTCACCCCCCCCCCGCCCCTCCCACTCCCCCGCCCCGGCCCCCCCGCCCCCTCTCTCTTCGCTCTCTTTTCTCTCCTCCTTCCAGTTCACTCACTATTTGCACTCTCCCTACTTTTACTCCCCAAATTGTTGCTGCAGAGAGTTTGCTGATGCTTGGTGTTTGAAGGAGACCACCCGGCAGAGGTTTGGCGCCGGGGCTGTGCGGGCTGAACTTGAAAGAGGAGGGTCCCGACTGATCAAGCATGGCCAATCAATAACAAGCGTAATGGCGGGGCTTAGCACCGCGGCCCCTTTAGAGAACGCCTTTGAAGCCATTATATCCACCACCCCGCAGTGCCTGGCTACTTCTCTAAAGACAAGGGAGAGAGGGAGACACTGCGAAGGAGGGAGGGAAAAAAATGCATACCAAGCAATGTGGTGCGCAGCCCTGCCAGCATGCAACCTGCCACAGTGGATCACTTTGCACACAAGATCGCTGAGACGAGACATGCAAAAACCCTCGGCTAGTAGGACCTGCTGTGTCCAGCATCACCATCACTCACGCCATCTTCATCTGCATCACCACCAGCACCATGCATCATTACATTCAGCCTTGTCCACCATCTTCATCCTCTTCCTCACTACCATCATCATCATCACCATTATCTTCATCCTCTTCCTCACTACCATCATCATCATCATCATCATCATCACCATCATCTTCATCATCATCAGCACCACCCTCATCATCACTTCCAACCATGTCCACTATCATCATTAGCATAGCATCATCACCACCACCACCGTCACCATCACCTCATCAGCATCATCATGACCCCCCATAAAGCACCATCATAAAACACATGGCATGCTCACCTCTTTCACAGGAGCGCCCCAGGAAGCCGCTCCCGGAGCAGTCGCACACGTAGCGGTTCCAGCCCTCCCGGCAGACGCCGTTGTTCTGGCAGGGGTTGCTGAGGCACTGCTTGGGCGACTCCTTGGAGCAGGAGGGCTTCACGCCCGCCGCCCTCTGCATCTCGGCCAGCCGCCGCACGTCCTTGCTCTGTCCGTCGATGAACAGGTCCCGGATGCAGCCCACGTAGCCGTAGTTGAGCAGCGCCGTCCACACCTCGGTGGGGAACACCATGCCCGCCTTGTTCTCCGGCAGCCCGCCCAGGTACAGGTTGTCGTCCAGGTCCAGGATCTCGCTCTCCCCCGGGGCGGTGTAGGCGGTGCGGAGGGTGTTGATGGAGATGGTACCTGATCCACAACATAAAATGAAATGATTTACTGTCTGTTCAATCTAAACAATGAAACTCAGCACTTTTCTCCAAAGGCAATTTGGAGTGTGTGTGTGTGTTTGGTGGCTGGTTTAAGCAGCCTCACCTGGCCCAGTTAGAGTCTGGGGTTGGGGGATGCAGCACACCTGAGCTGCATTGACTAATCAACGCACACATATTGAACCAGCCATCCCCTCCCCCCCCACACACACACACACACTCAATTCTAGAGTGCTAGTATGCTAGCTGTTACCACCTGCTCTGTCCATTACAAACTGCAACAAAGTGTGCAATAAACTGGTTCATCAACTCCCTGTGTCCAGTGTTGGAGGAACCCCGGAAAAACCACCAACACTGAATTATGGTCATTCATGACCAGGTATCAGGGTTGGGGCATCGTCCTCAAGGATGCCTACAGGCAGACTGTGGACAATAGGGTTTTGAACCCAGACATTTCTGGCTGGAAGACAAAAACCCTGATAGATTTAGTGTCTTTGTTCCTGGAGAGTGTAAATACGACGTAAGTCAAATGTCATTGAATCCATAGCTGGCACTGGATAAGTCAAACCATCCCCCTACGTTTCCTTTGAAACACAAACACATGTGAAACATGTGTGTGTGTGAATAAGCTCTATTAACATGGGGGATGCGCTAATGAAGAAACCGGCCCCTAATTACTGTTAATCATCTGGACAGGTCGAGAATATCTCCATTTACTAAGACTGATGGCTGTTGATAACACACATTCATCACAGGTGAGGCGGTCTATTAGTAGCCTAATCTGTGATCCCTCACAGTATCCTCTTCATTTTCCTGGGGATTTCCTACAATAAATCTCCTTTATCTATACAGCAGTGGTCATAAAAAAAAAACCTGGAGAAAAAAACAAACAAAGGTCCTCCCCCCCTCCCTCTATCATTACAGCCCACGAAAGCAGGCAAAAAACGGTATCCATCTTTTTGAACTTGATTAACGGTACACCGGCTGTTTTTTCACCCTGTCTCTCCCTCTGTTTGCCTCTCTCAACACATAAACCCAGGACTGCGATGTGTTGTGTGAGTATTTGTGTGTGTGTGTGTATGTCTGTGTGCGTGTGTGTGTGCGTGTGTGTGTGTGTTGCCCCGTCGTGATTTATTGTCCTCATTCAGCTTTAATTCCCGATCTGGAGCACAGTAAACAACGGCAGACATGCCTGGACTGTGAAGCCGGGAGAGAGGAGAGGACTCAGGGCCGTACTGTGTGGGACTCCGGCCGGTCCGGCATGATTCATTTCAAGTCCGTGGATCCGTTACTCTGAGTGCGGGCCATTGTGGCCCCTATAATGAATGCCCACCTGCCTGCCTTCACTATACCAGAGATCTAGTCATCTACACCATGGGTTAGCATGAAGCAGGACTCCGCCACTCTCCATTACGTTCCGCTACTTCAGGGGTGAGGAGCGCAGGTGTTACGTAAGTCTTGTACACAGAATAATATTTTCATTTTGATGCGGGCATTGAGCCACAGAGGAATTTGCACACCTGAAGAAGCGGCCATTTTTGGCCTTTTAATGAGGAGCCCCTAGCTGTCACATGGCTACCCTCTCTTTCACCTCCCTCCACCCACCCCACCCCTACCGACAAACTCTCCTCACTCCTCCTCTCGGCTCTCTCACTATCCCCCGTCTGCTCAGAATAATCACACAAACATCCCCCTCATGCTGGAAAAACATTGAATAGCTGGTGTAGCAATAGCTCCTGCTGCACGCCACAGAAGTGGCTTTTCTGGGGCTCCTCCAACAACCAGGACACAGGCATTGTTTTAACCGGTTTGTATTGTAGAGTTGGTTTACGTTTTTGCAGGCAGAGCAGGTGGAATATGCTAACATGTTAGCACTCTCTTGAGTGTGTGGGGTGATGGCTGGTTTATCCTGTGTGCATTGATGAGCCAATGCACCACATGTGTGCAGCCTCAACCAGTACCAGACTCTATTAGTCTGACTTGGGCAAGGTGAGACTGCTTAAACCAGCCACCAATCACACAGACTCCACAGCTACCTTGTCTATAGCTACAAAAATATTCCCGGAACATTGGAAAACAGTTCTGATTATCCCATTTTCCAGTCAGGTGGACCTAACCTGGCTACAAATTATAGGCCAATTTCCATACATCCATTTTATAATTGTTGCAGTACAACAATTATTGACATACTTGGAGGATAATAATCTCTTGCATTCAAATCAATTTGGCTTCAGAGCCAAGCATTCAACAGAAGTATCTAATCGCTATCTGCTTGAAAATAGCAAGAGCTTTTTGGAACAACAATGCAGGCAAACATGACATCATGTGGTCCATATTAACTACATGTAATTCAATATTACATGTAATTACATGGTGTAATTTCTTATTTAAAAAACAGGAGTTAACAAGTCACCATTGGTCATTCTAAATATGAATGCCCCGAAAATAAAATGGGAATACCACAGAACCAAGTTCAAAGTTCTGGGCATGAAATCTGCATGAACAAGGTTTCATCATTGCACTAATCAAAAAGTTAGTCTTAGTTTTGACAGTTTAATTAACTACTCTAACCTCACATGTTTATTTAAGTGTCACGACCACCTAGATCCACCCATTTTCTACATTTTCACAATAGACTTCACTATACTTGCCATTATCATCCGGAACACATCAGAAGGAAACTCTAGAATCAGACACTGTAAGACTTCCTTTGTACAAACTGCATTTTCAATTAAAGGCACAACCCTCTGGAATTCCCTACCTACCAGTCTAAAACAGATTCAGGATGTTAAAACGTTTTCTACAACAGTCATGTCCTGGTTAAAACTTTAAAACTTTGAATGTTGAAAACACATCCTTCAACCAAACCAGATATAGTATTTAATATAATATAACCGTAGTAATTGGGAGTGCGTGAAACAGTGGTATCCGAGGAAGGGTGTAACATAACTGCTCTAATATAATAATGTGATGTTTAATAGCGCTATGCTATGTGTAACTTCGCTGAGCCACTGGGGGGTATTGCTGTGCTGTGCCACATGATTTAAGAACAAAGGCAAATTCAGCTTTTCTCCCAACACGCATTCAGCGCTTTGAGCCCCTCCCACCTTCCTGACTAAACCCCCAAGTTACAGGAAGAAGCATTCAGGCACCATTTCAGCGTAGATTTGCGAAGAGATCGGAAAAAACCCAGTGGCACAACTGTGGTTATTGTCATGTTATAAAAAGAACATTACAACAAATGTTGTAAAGTTTTGACACATATTTTTGTTAATTAAAAAAAAAACATTGCAAATTAATTTAAGTGGAAATGTTATTGTTTTTTTCAAGATCCCTGGATCTTGACAGCTTCATGACAGCTTAAATAGACACTCGTCACTGCTTTAAATCATTGTTCCCTTAGCTAACAAAAACAAAAACATTTGTTAGTCATTATTATTTATTTCACTGCTGTCTGGAGAACTTGCAGCTCCAATTAGACATGGGTAACTATTTTTCATGAAGAACAATGAAAAATATAATGGTGGTGATGAATGTCAAATTGTAATTGATAACAAACACAGTTCAATGGCCATAACACAAAGGTAGTCTCTTATGTATTGACTAATGTATCAAGCAGTGTGAAAGCCGTAAGAAAACCATGACACATTCTCAATAGATTCAATCAAGACATTTTCAAAAATATTGAAATATATAAGAAATATTATAGCAGTCAAAGCAGCAAGTGTGTCTGACGAGGAGACAGCACAATAGTCTAAAATCCCAGTAATCTTGTGTGACCTCCTGGAAAAACTTAAATCTGTCCATAACAAATGTGGTTCTACAAAAAGTTCATGAGAAATCATGAGAAATGTTGTTAAAACTTGTTACATATATTTGAAATATATACCTATTATTGTGTTATCACAATCATATAATCCATAATGTCCTACATACACGCTAGCTATCATTTACCCTGCTTTGTCAACACTTAATTCAAACATGTGCATGTCAGACTTAAGTTTTCTTCGACAAAAACAAAGGAAATATGATGTAAAAAATGAAATAAGTCAAACTCTCAGTGAAGCTAGCTTTCCTGCTGCCCGTGCTCCATTTCTCCAGCCAAGGTGACCCGCCCTCTCTTGCGCGACCGCTAGAGAGAGAGAGAGAAAAGCCGAGGACCTGGTGCACAGTGATTAACCTGGCCCTACTAACATGTTCCCGCTTTTTCTTCCTAGGGTCTTGGCCCCAGGCATCTGTTCCGGCACCTTCCTTCAACCACCACGCACCCTCCCTCCCCTCCCTCCCGCCCTCCTTCCCTCCCCTCCCCCCTCGTCTCTCCGCATGCAGCACCCTCCCCGGCCACAGCTGCCGTGACAGCACCCCACACTTGGCAGGGCACGCCCGTCACGACGCCAGAACAGCTCCCTCTAGGTTACGGCTAACGAGCTCACTACATCAAACTCATTAGCGGCCAAAGACTTCCTTCCCCCCGTCGGACGGAGCAGGTTGGCCAGAAATACGACGCAC
>PIJE02000149.1:241250-283750 GCA_002895965.2 Coryphaenoides rupestris
GTAAGAGTAGTAGTGCTAGCAGTATAGTAGTAGAAGTGGTGGTAATAGACATAGTATCAGTAGAAGTAGTCAGAGTAGTATCAGTATTCTGCCATAGAATACAATACAATACAATACAGTCATGTATGTATCAATTAATTCATATTTTACCAAGTTTGTAAATGGGCTAGCCTAATATTCAGCTTTTTGATTTAAAACAAGGGTTAGGTGTGGTATATCAGATTGGTGTCGGCAGATGCGAAAGGTTCCAGTATCGGATCTGAAACAAATAAGTATGTTTTAATATGTGTATTTCTACAGTGGGCAGTCTACATGGCAAATGAAACCTTTACAGACACTTTTTTCTTTCCAGTTTACTTCTGCTGGCCTCGTTTGTTTGGCAATTAGGGGTTTACAGATCCCTGCCTCCAGAAACATTGATTGATTGAAACCAACATTAAATGGATAAAAAGAGAAACACGCCGTCATTCACCCAGATTTGAGCTTGTCTGCCATTCGACTTGAGACTATGAATCTAAAGCCTGATTTGTGAGAATACCTTTTCGCTTATTGTGGATTAGTATGCAGCATTCTCATTCTATACACCATGAATCAGCCCCCACCCCGTTGTTGTTATATTTGTATTTATTTTATCTAATTTCTTTTTATTGACTTAATCAGTTGAAATTTCAATATTCTTCCACGGCGCTTTGAGCATATTGTTTGTGCATCGTCAAGGAAACATCTGGTCAATAGTATTCGACCGTCGTATTTGTAGCGCATTGATTCAGGAAACTGTTAAAAAACCCCTGGTGTCCCGCCGTTATTGACAAACAATGCACACTCTCGACCAATCAGAACCAAGTATTCAACAATGCTGTGGTATAAATATATACATAAGCTCATCATACCCGATCTGCCGTCTCGCTGGAAGTCCACGTGGTACCACTCCCCGTCGTTCACCTTCTTGTTCACCGCCTTGGCCTTGATGGTGCCCGAGCCCATGTCCAGCAGCAGGTAGAGGTGTCCGTCCAGCATTTCGATCGCGAAGAAGTCCACCTTGAGCGTCTGCGGCCGCTTGGCGTCCTTGGCCGGCTGCGGCTGCTGCTTGGGCTTGCCATGGCTGAAGAGCAGCAGGCCGTTGGGCTCGGTGGTGCGGAAGTCGAAGGAGATGGAGCCCGTCTTCTTGGCGTTCCACTTGTTGAGCACGATAAAGGACTCGGGCGTCTCAAAGGTGATGGGGTCCAGCGTGGCCACGTTCTCGCACTTGAACGCCACCATGCCGTGCACCTTCATCTTGGCGCTGCCCTGCTTGGCCAGCCGCGAGAGCTCCAGCCTCACGTCATTGTTCTTGTACACCACCTGGTGGTCAGCGGGGGGGGGGGAAGAGGGGAAACGTTAGCGCCGCAGCGATGTCGTTTAATAAACTTAAATTTTATCTCATCAGGCATTGATCATTGATGCCTTTTTTTACAAGACAGACCTGTTGTTAATATTCATAGACATATTAGTCTCAAGGCCTTATGAATGACGTCTGTTTATGAGCACAGAGCTCAATAAACACACACCGGCGTTCCTTAAGGAGAGAAAGCTTATATATATCATTATCACCCTCCCACATGCCTTACGTAACCCCCCCCCCCCCCCCCCCCCCGTTTGCCTGAAGCCTTACAGTCACTCACACACCTGCCTGCCGGCGCAGCGCATACACCCAGTGCAAACGATTACGTAGATTAACTCGGACTTGTAGATTCTCCATGACTCGTGCGAGCAGAGACTTCTACATTGTTATTAAAATAAAATAAAAAAACTCTAACTCTGTGGCTAGCCGTAGGACGAGAAACACAAGGCACCCAGGTGAATTGTGGGAGGTATGAGACAGAGAGTGATAAAAAGCCACACCGCTGCCTCACGTCGCAGGTGTGGAGGGAAAAAGCGCTGATCAAGGTCCCCGCTGGTGTCTCAGGTTAGAGTGAGGGGGAAAGAAAGGAGTGATGGATGGGCCACTCGCAAGCCACTTAAGAAAGTCCAGATTAATCAAGTGTAGCGCACATGCATAAATACACACGGGCAGTAAATAAATGAAGAGGAGGCTACTCCACAATAGAGCAATTAGTGAAACAAAAATGAACAGTGCGAGCATGAGTAATGTGATTCCACTGAATAGAAAGAAAGTAAGAAAAATAATAATATATGTATATATCTGTAGAGAGAGAGAGGGAAAGAGAGAGAGGGGGAGAGAGAGAGAGAGACTCTGATGAGTGCCGGTGATCTCCAACAATTGCTCTGGCTTTTGAAACTATGAAATGATTGGCAATAGCTCACTTACTGAAGTGTATTAGCACCATGACCTGCGAGGCGCCGCTCGCTGTCAAGTAGACAAATGCACAGACGGCGGCGCGGCGTCATGAAGGATGAGCTGTAACATCATTAAATGCCCTATCGACCATAAACGACCGGCATTATCGCATGCCTTCCTATACAGATAAAGGGAAGCCGAACAATTTGCCCACCTGATCATTTTTAATTACGCTCTTTAGTTTCAATGGTCACTTCAGTGCCAAATTGTGTATTCAATTCTCACAGTCGCACACTTAACACTGAACACAATGCAATTATGCAAGTGGCTGGCAATGTGCCTGCATATACATGGAAGGCGATGACTCCCCTGAATCTAAATTCCAAGTCCAAAGCATTCCTAACGGCCTCTCCATGAAAGAGCAGCAATTTATGTTGATCACAAAAGCATAGCAATTTGTAAGAGCCAAGTAAGAGCACTAATTAGAAAGAGTCTAACAAAAATTAAGGGCGTTCATAAACTAGCCATTATCCACTTTGTGCAATGAGGAGCATTGCACAAAGTGCAGCCAAAGCCACAATAGCACACCCCCTTGGATTAACATCAAAGGCTTTGGCTGTGTTTTCAATTGCAAAATGGGAATTTTAGTGAATGCCAAATAATTGACATGTAAACGCTGTGCTGCCTTGGAAGCTGGATATCTGCACCAGGTGGTTGCATGTGTGGGAATGCATGTGCTGCGTGTGAATCTGTTGTCGCAGCGACGGTATGACGACACCTCAAACACAAAGCTCAGCACTTAGCATGTGTGAACAGTTGTCGAAGGCCATGGAACGCCATCCATTCTATTTAGAAATACATCTAGTCTGTCTGTCCAATCTATCTATACATACTGTATATCTATCTATCTATATATACAGTATATATATATATATATAATGTGCTATGCATCTCTAATCTCCAATCTTTCTCTATATGTGTATACAAACACACACACATATCTACAGTCTAACAATATTTTATATCCATCTCATTGTCTGTCTATGGCTGTATGCATCTATGTATCTTGGCCTATATATCAATAACATTATGTATCCATGTATCCATCCATCTATCTGTGCTCATCCTCCACCCATGTATCCATCTAGGCGTGTGTAGATATAAAGAGCTCCATTCCAACAGCACAGTGAAAGAGCACGCTCTCCCGTCTCTTACTCAACATCATGTTTTTGCATTCATCTAAAAACAGGGGACACTTCCCGTGGGATTTGCGTGTGCATGCAGCAGCGTATTACGTTCACATCCATTGTGTGTCTAACCGTGTATGTAACTGTGGTCATACAGGTAACAGCCAGTTCACAGTTTGCGGAACTGCACAGGAACACGGAGGTGCGCTCGTCCGGCGTGATTTATGCGGCCATGGTAATGCCGTAATGCGCCACGGCGACTGCATTGTCCCGTCGCCAGGGTAGAAAGATGACCTGTTTGCGCGCTCATCCCTCTAAACATGACTTTTAGAAAGAAGTAATGTAAAAAAAAAAAAAAACACACCCGCAAATGGCGACGCTTAATTTCCTCAGCCTCAAAGCTAAAATATATTTCATCGGAAGGCATGAAGTAAAGTCCCAAATAATAAATAAAAAGACGACCAGGAATCACATTGCCGAGTGTGTGGGGGATGCCATCTGTAAGGCAGAGGTGTCGGGCCTCACAGTCTCACAGGTAGGAGCAGGAGATGGAGCAGACACCGCCCGTGTGTGTGTTATACGCGTGGGGCCCACAGCCACCTCTTGGCATTGAAGGAGCTGTTTGTGTTCGTGAGCGATGGCTTTGCGCCGTCACATGTGACCCACAGTCCTGCATTTGTTTTCAACCTCGTCTCGTCCGGTGACGTGTCGGCCATTAGTCGATTCCCAGCGCGTTTCATCATCGCACATAAGGTGCGGGAATGGCAACGTCTGGCGAGAGTTCTGCAGATCAATGCCGGAGCAGACCACATGGGAAAACACCCGCCATGTTGTTTCACTTGCACGTGTCTTTGTGTGAGAGCATGTGTGTGTGTGTGTGTGTTATGTGGCTCTCGTAGAACACAACAAAGATGTCGCCTCCGATCTGACCAGACAGGGTGGTGTGTGCATGGGGGGGGGGGGGGGGGGGAGGGCACACAAGCAGATGGTCCGAAAATCTAATCAAATAAAAACGATCATCCATCATCAGAGGGAAAACAAATTGCATGTAATTTGTGTGTTTGAGTTTGTAAACTTAATTGCCAAAAGGATGTTATTTTTGTACATTTGAACTCGAGGCTAAGAAGTCTTCCAGCCCATATTCAGACCAGCTCGGTTCCTTTGGATATAAACCTCTGCTGTTTGAAGTCTACCAGGGTCAGGGGGGAGTCTTGACCAACAGCTGTGATGAGGGCAGATTTGTGGAAGGAGGAGGTTGGTGGGTGTGTGGGGCTACGTGGGTGTGTGTGTGTGTGTGTGTGTGTGTGTGTGTGTGTGTGTGTGTGTGGGGTGGGGGGGATGGTAACAAGGGCAGAGCACTTAAGCAGAGGAGTGGTGTAATGAGCTGAAGACATGACGTGGCACCAACGCCACCCTGCCTTGTTCATTAGCACACCAGAAGACGGTCTTGCAAGGTTCACTGAGGACGTGCTACAAAGTTTTCCCTCTGCCGGAGGTGAACGACTATATACACTGTAGGATGAGAGAGAGAGAGAGAGAGAGAGAGAGAGAGAGAGAGAGAGAGAGAGAGAGAGAGAGAGAGAGAGAGAGAGAGAGAGAGAAAAAAAAAGACGGAGAGGGAGAGAAAGAGAGAGAATGAACAAGGAGAGATCAGATTACCAAAAACAAAACAAAAAGACTGCCGGGTAAAACTTTGGGGATTATAAGATGAATTAAATATTTTCTGAATGGCACATAGGAGATTCACTTTTACAGATAACAGTGTTTCCCTGGTGGTTTGTGAAGTAAATGCTTGATGGTTTAGCATTTCCGGTAGACACTCTGAATAAACGACAAAGCTGAATGTGGAATTTATGAACCCTCTGGCAGGGAGATGAACTTTTGAAAATAAATGATAAGTCAGTCTTGAGAATAATGTTTTCCCCAAGTGTCTTTTTTAATCCTTTTCTCAGTCAATACAAAGTATGAAAGATCCACTGCAGCTGATACATACGTGTATTTAACTGTCAGCGTTTTTTTTTTATGTGTTATAAGTGTTGTGGCTGTGATATAACACCACCAAGTATGCCAGGCGATTAATTTTTCACGAGAATCTGCTGCAACATTTGCCAAATGTTCATATCACCTCTTGCGCTGTCTCTTTTTTTCTGTTGGGTATTTATTCATTCATATCGGCGTGCATTCCCTCGTTGTGTTTTTTCTTTTATCTTTTATCGTGCACATCATACTCACACTCTGCTGTCCTTACAGATATAGATGTGTCTCAGATATACATTAGAGAGGAATAACTCTGCAATCAGACATATACTATCAAGTACATCCTATTGACGTCTCTGGGAATTGATTTGAAAACTCTGACGTATCTTATGATCAAGCATCTGCTGCCAGCTGAAAAAGAAACCTGGTGAATCCTAAATCAAGAAGGACACTTTGTTGACGTGATGCGTAGAATATTGTTTCTGGATCCATTTGAGGGTGGCGGCGTGTGTGTGTGTGTGTGTGCCTGTGCAGGCATCACAGGGGGATACGGCCGGTGGTATAGAAGAGTAGTGCAGGAGAGCGAAAGAAGACAGAGGAAATCGCCAGTGGATGGGCGAGTGCGACGGAAGAGACAGCATCAGTGGGTGGGCGGGTGGAGGAGCCCCTTCAGGAGTTCATCAGGGGGCGGAGCTGCTCCTTACCTCCATGAGGCAGCCCATGAAGTTGTTGCTGACCGGGGATCCGGGCAGGTCGGCGGTGCTAGGGCTGCCCCCGACGTAGAAGAAGTCATCGGAGCCCAGCATGGTGTAGTCTTCCTGCGTGTATCCCGTGGTGGTCAGAATCCCGTCCACGGATATTGTGACCTACGCAATCAAAGCACAGGCAAAAGGACACGCTGGGACTCAGATTCACCGACAGACATGTCGGCCATTTTGTAATTTTTCTTCCTTGGTCTTTTTGGTTATTTTTGTATCTTAATCTCTTTTCTTTCTCTTTTCTGAAACCCATTTTCATGTCTGTTTTCATGTTCTCATGTTGTTGTTGTTGTTTTTTTGTTATTATTTTGTCCAGTTTAGGATTAGTAGGAAGACTGCAAGTCCCCAAGAGCATACTATTTTAGTTAGTAAACAAATAAAGTTAATACAGTGTTAGTATTGTCCCTAGTGCAACTCAAAAAGTACTACGTAGCAGACACAAAAATGGTGTTAGTAGGGTTATCTCGGTTAGTTCAGCTTAAAATACATATTAGTACCCGCAGCAGTTTCTCTAAAAGAAAAAAACAAAACGTGCTTCTGTGTTAAACAGGGTTTACATGCTATTAGAGGCACACGGTTGTTATCGGTTAATGGACAAGAAATGTGAGAGGAGGGAAAAAGCATGCATGCATGAAAACGCCATTCAAAAAAAAATGTTAAATCTTATTAGGAGGTTAAGGGTGATCCATTTGACACATGGCATGGTGTGTCAGATGCATGCATAAGCACACGGCTATCCTTGAAAACGACAGAAAAATGTCTGACGAAAACCACAGAAGCGATCGAAAGCAGCGACCGACCAAAGAAGCGCAGATGGGTAAAAGGAATTTATAAAACAACAAGGGACTTATGTGACACTGTGGAGAATAGGAAGGGGGGCAAAGTGACGGGTATAGCAGCACACATTCAAAATGCATGCCATGCAGAGTGGATGAGAATAGACGTGGCAGAGCCACAGAGCATCAGGCCAGTTGGCCAGGAGAAGCTCCTCCTTGTTAATCACTGCTTGATGCAAAAGGGCTGGAGACGATTGCTCCTAAAGGAGGCGGATTAAACAGAATTGGAAACAGAGGCAACAGGTGAAATAAGGAGGAGGGTGGAAACCGAATGAATGGACCGGAGGAAAATTAAAGAGGAAAACGTCCAAAAGAAAGCAGAAGGAATAGAGTACTAACCGCAGTTCCCCTGTTATTTAGTAATATTTTTTTGGTATATGACGTCTACAGTAAAAGAAAGGAAAAAGAAACGACACGGCAAACCCAAACTAAGAGACAATTAGAATGATATCTACCGAACAATGTAGTTTGTTTACCATAGCGTGTCCAATGCCTGAGTGCTTTGTGGAAAAGGGGGGAGAAAGGAAATTAAAAACTGTGAACAGAATAACGATTGTTACTCCAAAAATATATGATGGTTCACTGTCGTTAGTACATATTGATAAAACGTCCAACGGAAACGATACCGGTTAGTAGAATGGCACATTCCATGAATGACATGTTAGTTAGTTTCCGAAGCATGTTAGTAACAGAGAGAAATAAAGGGCAAAATAATTTTAACAAGAAAAACAAAAGAAAATAAGAAAACAGCCTTAAGAGTAAACTAAATAGAATGCTCCATAAAATTGACAGCGAAGCTTTATCGTCGGTAACCCCTTTTAAATATTCACAGCTGCGTTTGTATTCGCACCAGGTCTGGTACATGACTAGACCGCCATTGTAGCCAAAAAACAACACCCACCCACAGCCCTGATAAAGGAATGCAGCAGACAAGACATCAAATGGCTCGCGTGAGAGGATGCCTGAAGCGGATGACCCCGTTGTTCCGGAAGGACCCATGGGTTCACTGTCATCTATTTCCAAAGACGTTTTGTTCTTTGACGGCTATATATAATATTATGTATTCATATTATTATCCACATCATATGATATTCATTATTATTCTGTAAGTTTGTCCGAAATAGTTCGTTATTCGTTATTTGGGAATTTGAAACCGATCCGGCAGCTTCTAAACATGCCCGGCTCTCCCGTAATGCTGTGTCTCACCGTGGTTGCATCGATGGGCTTTGGGATCATGTTTACTGCAGTGAGAGAAGCAGAGGCCCTGATACAAAATTAAGAGGACGAGTATTCCGATAGCCTGCCGAGAAGCATGCACTCGCTACGCATTCTTTGGTTTATCACAATTGAAATGTCTGAATTGTGTCCGAATCTTTTTAAGTGAGATCACGTTTTAGATGAAGGTAACATCTCAATGGTTTCCCTTCCATATGAGCAGGAATGAAAAGACCACTGATTTAGATATAAAAACGTTTAAAAAAATGTACTTTTACTTTCATAGATAATACATAGAAAATAATAGTTTGTTTGTAATGTTACATTCCGTAAAATATTTCACTGAATAATTGCTCTGAATACATACAAAAGTCATACAACGAATATAACTAATCTGTACCTCCTCTGCTGTAAGTATTGATGCCTTGAAATTTGCTTGCCTCAGGAAATTATGACTACTCTCGCGGAGAGAGTAGTCATAAAAAGTCATCACCACATTTACACACCCTCAATGAGCGACTGCTCTCTCGGAACAGCAGACATTATTGTAACATAATCTGAATGAATAAAAATATAATTTTTTGTTTTGTTTTCTATAAATACCAATACATTAATAAATGATTCCAGAGACAAATTATATATTGTAGGCCTACAATGTATTCTTAACATTGTAATAACCAAACCTGCACCCACCCTCCACAAATAGCCCAACCTCCTTGGTTCTCTAGGTTACTGCTCTATGGTGCCACTCGTCACCATTTGTGGTGTCATTGAACCAATTCGATGTAACTGTCTAGAAAACATTGATTGGGAGTGATCAGGATGGATTTCATTGATTCAGTTCAGACTCATAACTCAGCCCCCTGCATCACTCTCGGGACTGTTACCTGACGTAGATTCCGTGTTACTTTGACAGCATGCCAATCATTGTCATTAAATTTCCCATTGACCGGCTCCACCAGAGCTTCAAATGCTCCGGACCCCAAATTAATGACGAGTGAGACGGCGCCGTTTTTCAGCGCCAGGTTGACGTAGTCGGCGGATTTGCCCGTGTGCAGTATCAGTCCGTTCCTCTGCAGGGTTTTAAAGGAAAGCGTGATTTCATCACTGCTGCTTTGAATCGGATTCAAGGACAAGTCGTAGCAGAAGAACTCGGATCCTTTGAAGGTGGCGACGTACTCTTCCTTTCCTGCAGAGAGACAGAGGATGAGATAAACATATACGCCGTTAATGTCACTGCCGCTTTGGCCGTCGCCTTTGACACGCTGACGGCATTAAAACACCAACAGTCACATTTACATCAGAGAAATGTCACTCGAAGCTGCATGGAGGAACAGATGTGTGCAGTGGAATGGATGCCAGGCGCCTGCACCATATCTGCAGGAATCAGACACACTTACCATATGTACCTGCTGGCTGGAGAACATGGGTGGTGAGGCCCCACTTTTGCCAATGTTGCTGGTGTTGCTGAGGTTGCTCGTGTGGCTAGTGTGGCTAATTCAGCTAATGTTGCTAGTGTTGCTAATGTTGCCAATATTGCTGATATTGCTAACATTGCTGATATTGCTCGTGGTGCTAATGTTGCTTATGTTGCCTATGTTGCTTATATTGCTTGTGGTGATAATGTTGTTAATGTCGCTAATCTTGCTTGTGGTCCTAATGCTGCTAATATTGCTAGTCCTGCTAATATTGGTAGTGGTGCTAATCTTGCCAATATTGCTAACATTGCTCATGCTGCTACTGTTGCTAATGTTGCTAGTGGTGCTAATGTTGCCAATATTGCCGATATTGCTAATGTTGCTAATATTGCTAGTGGTCCTAATGCTGCTAATGTTGCAGGTGTTGCTAATATTGCTAGTGGTGCTAATGTTCCTACGATTGCTAATGTTGTTAATATTGCTAGTGCAAATGTTGCTGGTGGTTTGTTTAATGCATGCCCTCTATTGATGCAGCTCACAGCTTTACCTGTGTCTCGGACAGGACCGTGGGAGTACAGCGGTGCTCTGGGCATGTCTAGATACTCCTCCGCTGGCTTTTAACAGGTATTAAAAAATAGTATTTACACCCCTGCAATGCAAATATAAAATCCATCGGCTTATTTTTGGATGGGTATAGCTACACCTCCCCATTGGCTCACTGTGGTTGGCCGATGGCCGTCTTTATATTTCCGTCGGTCCTATGGAAATCCAGGAGGGGAAGCTAAAGGAGTTGTAAAGGTGCTTATGACTGTATGAATCTAGTTCCAACATAATTGGCGTTTCCCTCATCGCCCGCTATTGTAAACCTGCTTGCATGCAAAGAGAGCCTAAATTGTGTAATGGAGGCAAGCCCCAATTTTTTCCTCTGGACTTCCTTTGTGTTTACCAAGCTTCCTCTCTACTAAAATCCGGGTGTTCATGCAGAGAGCCAAATTGCAGCTCTGACATGAATATTGACATATTCATCAAGGCTCTTTCCCCTTCCATAAAAGAGACTCTCAATTAAGTCAGCTACATATTTTCCAGCCAATAAAAGTGAGCACATCGGCTGTTTCCTGTGGCCATAAAAACGCATTTTAGATTTGACAGGGCTAGATAATAGGAACAGCGAAGGGGAAATCCTGAGCGCTACACAAATAGATGGGATTGCGTTCTTGCGTGTTAAAAAGAGAACAGAAGCAAGCAAAAACGAAAACAAACAAAAGCACAGCAAAGCAGTGGGTGACAAAATCAAAAACCAATTAGAACGTGGCTTGAACAGGGTTAGACAGATAACAAGCCATTAAAATCAACAGCATAAAACAACCCGCCCAAAATAACAGTGGCGGACCAAAGCACTCAATTACCATGAACGAGGAACACCCCGGGTTTATATATACTTGACAAAACACCCACAAAGGCACAGACACACACACACACACACACACACACACACACAACACACACACACACACACACACACACACACACACACACAGACTAGACTAGCACCCTGGTGTGGATACAGTCAGGCAGGTAATAAAAAAGGGGTTGCTGTCTACAACAATTTGTCACCTCATCGATTCCCTCTTAAAGGTACTATACTGCACCTCTGAGAAAACTAGCTGGGGCCGTAATTGAAGTTGACTGGCTCGCCCAGCTCTTTCGTCATTCCCTCAAAGTCGGTGCCCCCCATCAGTCGAAACGAGGAGCCCTATTTTCTCCTAACTAAATCCCCTCCACACACACACACACACACACGCACACACACGCACACGCACACACACACACACACACACACACACACACACACATAGACAGACACACACACATAGACAGACACACACACATAGACAGACACACACACAACACACAACACAAACAGAGCTAAAGCCGGGCATTGTGGACCACATATCAAATTAAATGTGTGGTAATTCTTAGCATTTATTTGCTCATGCCCTCTTTCTTTCATTCTCTAACTCACTCACTCACTCAGGCTCTCTCTCCCTTTCTTTCTCACTCTCGTGCTCTCCATCCACACCTCATCTCCCACACATCTCTCTCTCCATGTAACTCTTTCAAAATGCATACAAATACACGCTTTGGTGTCCAGCAATTCAACATTCAACAGTAGGCCTACATGTTAATCATTCAGCAAAAGTCGACAAAATAACAACCAGGAACGTCACGATAGGAGATTGAAGTCAACTACTACAACAAGTTGCTGTTAAACATCTGCAGCCTTGTTTTTGTCAAATTGTTGTTGTCTTGTGTATTTGCATGGATACCAGCGATATCTCTGGACTAACATATTCCACAGTCCATCAGACCGTGACAAGCTCCTGACATCTACTCCGCCTTTCTGAGTCACGAAGCTCAACCCAGACCCGGATAAGATCAGTCTTGCTCGCCTTCACAGACAGCGAGAAAAAGCACAGAAAATAAGCATAGTTAAAAGTCTGGCTCCCTGCAAAGGGTCACAGACAGTCTGGCAAGGTGAAATCTTGTTACAAAGTTCTGCAGTCTCTTTGTGCCATTTACTCCTCCGCCCGTCCGGAAACCCGGGAACACAACTCGAATTCTGTCTGTTTAGGTTCATCCAATTAACACCAGTATCTCTCTAGGCTAGCCACAACACATCCTCACCTCTGAGATGAGGTGACAAAGGAAATAAACATACGGTAGCCATAGTCGTTCCCCATCCTAATCTTTTAATTAGGACTAATATTTTAGTCTGAACAATTGTTCATCAATGCCATAGCAACTGAAAATGTGCAGGTATTCATAATTGAATGTTTGGCTCAGAGCGTATTGTGCATACGGGTGGTTTGTAAGTATCACATAAAATTACTTAATACAAAAAAATCTATTGTATTAGGTCATGTGGCAGATATGTCATCCAAAACACAAGTAAATACTGAACCTGCCCTTGCTTTACTGCACATATGGAGAAAAAAAAAAAAAATTATTGAATTAATTACAGAAGAGCCACAAGTCTCGAGCAACCCATCCACTCAAGTGGGTTAAGTCTATCCAATCATACTGTGTGTACGAACCAAGGAGAAACACTCGATAGAACACCAGTCCACTCAAGGAAAAATCAAACATGCAGTAAGCTGCAAGTCTCGGGGGACCGAAACAGAGCAAACACTGGCAAAAAAAAATATTCCAACTCCCCGTGGATGAGACCTGATCTAACTCAGCCCTCTGGAGCTGCTAGGTGACAATTGGCTATATTTATGGTACTTCGGTGCGGCCCTGTGTGAAACAATCCCAAAGGGTTGCATACATAGCATGCACAAACAGTGCTGCAAGAGCAGGTACCTACCAAAAGTCTTTTGATAAGTCACTTCGCTCTGACATTCATCTGGCATCTACCCCTCGCCTTCAGATTTTTTTTGAATTGGCCGTCACCCCTCACACCCGCACAACAACAGAGTCTCCTTGACTGTCAAAGCCTGACAAAAAGTCAGGCTGGCTCTCTCTTTCAGCTCTCTCGTTTCAACTTGCCTCAGCAAGGCGACGCCAAAATTAAAATTACAGTAAAGGCTCTATTCTAATGACTATGATTATTCTTTTCACATGATTGTTATGCATGTAAAAGATAGATACAGTTGAGGGAATACTACAGCCATTTCCAACGAATAATTCAACATTTGTCCGTTTTACCGGAAAAAAAAACACAGGCACCTGGTTTTCCCTGAATACTCTTATCACCACTCGGTATCTCTCCACCTACACTCCTGAGGCTACTGAAAAACCCCTTAGCCTTAGTAAGAAACTAGACGAGAGAAAAAATGAGTTGTTTTGCCAGTTTGACTTCTCTAGGTTCATAGGGAGTTCACAGCACTGCAAAAGGAGGTGAGAACGCCCAAATAGCAGCTCTTTTGCATTTTTAAACAACGTGTGCGCTTGGATTCAGTTTGACATTACCAGCATGCAGTGGTGAGACCAATATGGTTTTTTTTTTATTCACCAGTGATAGGTCCCTGCAAGCTGACTTTGTATTTCACCCTGTTCCCGCTTCGACTCGCTTTCAACCCCGCAATGAATGACAGCCTATTAAAACGATAGCAAGGTTAGTGTCATGAAGCCTGCCTAAGCCTCTTACACCGCGATAGAAGGCAGTTCTCCTAAAGTAGCCTACATACAAAATGAGAATCTCAGCCTTGTAAAAAATTGTAATTGAAAAAAAGGAGAACACCAGTTTCTTGTTCATGTGGATTTCCGACCTCATACCATCACAAAAAATAAACAAGAGACACGTCAATAAAGTTTGTGTCAACAAAAAAATACCCAAAGATCCCACAGTAAGTTTCAAGCCTGTTTGATGACAGAGCTGTTAATGAGCATGAGAAAAGAGAAAGGTAACTTCTCTTCTGTACTTCTGCATCCAATCAAGGCATCCCTGGCACATGTACTGTATAAATGCCAGCAAGCTTTCCGGCGCATCACAGACTGTCAGAGCTGGCACACTATTGCTGGCTTAGCAAACAGTGTCATTTAGATTCACAGTGTGTGCGGGACGCCTTGCTGGGCTGAGATAGACCTCCCTCCACTGGTGTCAGTCCACAGAGACACACGTCTGTGGCAGCAAATGTACTCATAATTGCCTTCCCTCCGTTCAACTTGTCATTACAGTCAGAGGGGGAAGGCGACAAACAGACACTTGTTAGATAAAAGCTGTTATCCGTCTGCATTTGTGGTACACAGTCTCAGTCTGCACACACAGTGCAGTTAATATTGTGCGTTTCCGATGCTGACGTTGTTATGCCGATATCTGAGTGGAAGTATGCACGCTAATTAGTCTTAGTAGTACCTGGTTGTGATCTAGGCGGGGGGATACACTCGTAGGTTGTTTTTTGTAAAATATTTCAGATTGAAGCATTTAATCATGTATCTATTGTGCTTACAATAGCTGTGATGTCTTTGAATAAACTGCAATTTGAATACTTTCTTAGAATATAGGGCCAAGGGCAACAGATTTTTTTCCATGAAATGAATAGTGGGAGTGAAAGGTTTCTGGCTGAGCCACAGATATAAAGGATTTACCCGTGCCATTTTCCATTTTATTAAATCTGAGAATGTAATAGATGTGGAGGCCATTCTGGTTACCATCTTCCTTCTACGACATTAGTATTGGTCCCAAATCGAATTCAGTCAATTATTTTGTATTAGTAGTTTTTAAGTCCTTGGGGAACTTCAACTCAGACATATTCTGTTATTTTCTGGTCAGATTCAGAGCATAAATTGTCATGGTCAAAACTGGATTTACTCTGATCTTTGTAACAGGAAATGAACATTTCAGTATTTCTATGAATCCAGACTGAAGACATCTGGCTAACTTAGAAATGTTACTGGAACGGGGCCCAGGTTCATAATTCCCCAGAAACTTGGAATGGAAAGTAACCCCAATTACTGGAAGCCGTAGTTTGGAATGCTGGCATGGCTCTTCCAAAATATAAACTCTCTCCCTGGCCTGACAACATGATAATCCAGCTGCGACAGACTGCATTACTATCTGCTACCTCACTGTTGATGTATGTATGGAAACCACACTCTCAGTGATTGCTATTATGCCTACGTTATGTGCAGTATCATTCACTAAATATGCAGACTGTCACTTGTACACTTGCCCATGTACAACAACAATTAAAGCATATACCATCAGAAGAAGAACAAGTTATTAACTAGGTTATCAAGGGAGATTATGCTTTGGTTTTATTTATTTTTTCACCAACTTTATATTCATATGGCTTAGAGGCGAATGCTGTGGAGAAAGATTGAAATATTTTATATGACACACGACACACATAACGACATGTAATGATGAATCTTAGGTTTGTGCCTGTACTGTGTGGAGTAGTGCAACGATTTGGAATGCTCTGGACAAAGCGGCACACAACACTCTCTAACCGATTCCACTCATGAACGAGTGACTCTCAAAATTGAAACTCTCGCTAAACTCTCACGATTGAATGTGACGTGGGCGTAAAACATTGATGTAAACCATCATGGCAGACGATGTTCGGTGGCTATAATCATGTCCATGGTTATAGTCACATTTATGGTTAGAAATATACAGGTACATCCATGGTTTTTGTATGATTTTCTATTGAGTTGGAGGAAGAAACTGTCCTTAGTGAACCTACCAGATTGTATCAGAACTAACCCTTTTGTGTTTAGTTTAATTACCGTAGAGCGCAAGAGGACTACTATGGTTTCACTTAATGCACTCTAGATGTACCCTGTTGAACACAATGTAAAAACCATGTACAGGCTTGCATCAACAGAAAAAAAAAGCAGGACAAACACCATGAACCCAAACCAATTTAATTTCCAAACATGACTTTGGAGGTTGCCAACCCTCCAGGATTGGTGGAGACTGTCAGCCTGACAAGAGAAATAGGCTATTCCTGGACATGTTATAATTATAACATTATAACAGACATAAAGTGTTCCAGTAGATCGTAACGTTTCAGACTGTACCTGTAAACAGCAGATAGGGTCTGGCGCCTCAGTACCGAGATCATCGGTACTGAGCGCCAGTACAGACCAGCTCCCGACCCCCCTCCAATTGTCAGTAGGGGCCAAATTCGGGTCAAAATCACTGATCATCCTGTAGTTTGTACACAGAATAAGATACTTTAATTATTGGTCATGTGGCATTATGAGCTCTAGTAAGGAAAGGGAGCAGTATAATTCAAATATATGCCTGAGATAAAACTATTGCAGTGTGGTAGAGTTGGTAGGTGTGCTGTTAATGGGTATTTTTGGGTGCCTTGCACAGCACGCTAGCTTTCTCTTGGAAGGGCATAAAACACAAGCTTGTAAAGCAGCATATTAAGGACTTCAAGGTTCAGGACAAATACAGCGAGCTACAACGGCCTTAATACACGCACACGTGCACACACACACACACACACACATGCTGTACACACACAGTAGGATAGAAAGAGAAAAAGTAATCATTCTTTACCCAAGCCCTGGAGCTTGAACAGTACCACGAGACCCCAGAGATAGCTTAATCTAACTAGGCATCTGGAAGAAGAAAAAAAAAAGCAAACATTAAAAAAAACTACAAACACCAACAGTCAGACTGGCCCGTGTGCATTTTATGGCGCCCGGCGCCAGAATAGAAACAACGGAAACAAATCAAAGAGGAATACATATGAACGCACGCACTGAGCAGTGCAGCACTTACAGCTGTGCAACTCTAATTTGCTCTCAGCACATTACAGCATCAACAACAGAATTACAGTGAAGAGGTAGTGTAATGTGCTGAATGCTAAGCTGGAAGGGGAAAAAAAAGAAAAAAAACTCGAGACACGCATGCATAATCCACTGGGTGGAGAGTTAAAGCCTGATTCATTTCTATGCAGTAAATCCAGAGGATAACGGTGTAAGCCTAAAGGTGATGGGGGAGATCAATGTCCTCGTCAAAAAAAATAAATAAAAGGCAGCGTTTGGATATTAATGTTTTGTTGCGACTTCATTTGCACATTAATTTACATGTGAAGCCCTGTGGATCACGGGCGACTTCTCCTGTTCATGGAGCTGTCATCTGGCAAGATTTCCCCAACTTTGACTGTGATGCAGCAGTCGATCATTGGAAAAGGTTACTCGGTTTCTCTTTGTGCGTCTGTGTGTTATCGCTGGAGCTGTCATGGATGTTATTAGGATGTGGTGTACCAGTGGCTGTCTGCACGGTTACTGTGTAGAACTGTACTGGCTGTATCAATACATCTTATGAGGATTTGATCTTTTAATTAGGACTTATGTTGCTCAATGTTCTTCAATGGCACAGTAAATGAAAAATCATGAAGGCAGCAATGAAGACACCACAATATATCCAGACACACACAGAGCCCTCGGCTACTCTTGATGAGTCCAAATTAGGGAAGCCTTTTGTTTCAAAGAGTCTCTCTCTCTCTCTCTCTCTCTCTCTCTCTGTCTCTCTCTCTCTCTCTCTCTCTCTCTCTCTCTCTCTCTCTCTCTCTCTCTCTCTCTCTCTCTCTCTCTCTCTCTCTCTCTCTCTCTCTCTCTCTCTCTCTCTCTCTCTCTCTCCTGGCAGATACGATGCGGCTCTCCCGTTCCACTTAGGATCCCACACACGATGCGGTGGCCATACCTTCGGAGGAGGAGGAGGAGGAGAACAGAGTCAAGAGGCCCTGCAGCGTGCTACTCATGGCTAACTCATTGATTGAGTGCGAGAGCTAATTACATGGGTAGAGTGTCTCACGATGCTCTCTGTGCCTTTCGGCCTTCTTTTGTATTCCAAAGAAGACCCGACTTCCCAGAGATCCAATGCCAATCGGGCACAACCTGAAACCAACGCACAACACATGCACACACGCCATCACCCAATCCTTTTGTTTACCCTGGACAATGTATTCATCGGCATGATCATCAAGCACAAAGAACTGGTATCTTCATTCATCACATCATATGCATTGATTAGGGGTGCATCCTATGATCATACCTTAGCAATACCTTGTTCAGCTTATTTTAATCAACACTGAAAATAATTAGAGATGAAGAGAGGCAGCTAAAAATCACACAAACTGTACTGTTATCACATGTTGTTTATCAAAAACAACAACAACAAGAAGAACATATGTTCATTAGTTCATTCGTTATTAAATTGGATAGATGCAAATCATTGAGCTATGAGCAGCTTTTTGGCAGACTTGAGTCTTCCCACAGAAATGTGCTATTTCATCAAACGTAATTAAAGTGTACACCGTGGGATTTGTACACCATGTGGGACACGCTTTTACATGTTTATAGCCAAAGACGTGCACAGTAACTAAGCAAACCTGAGGAAGGAACAGAGATAGATCCTTGGACCGTGTATTAAAAATACATAACAACAGGAGAGACATGACAAGCTATCCGCAATGGGGGACTTTGCATGTCATGCATTATTTACATCCACATGCTATAGGATGCATATCTTCAAAAACAATCAGATTATTTACATGAAAAAATAATTTTCGATTTCCGCAGCCAAGTCAGTATGATACGATCATTCACGCCGTCTACGCTGTGCACACGAAGACGCTTGGTGAAATGGCCTGCCTGTCAGAACCAGCTCTGTCAGGTGCAATGAGTTGAGGTTGAACTAAACGCATCCTGAATTCAAAAGAACATTGTCTTTGCATGTCTACTCCCTCTCCCTCTTCTCCTCACTCTCCTCGTTCAACTCAACACAATAACAAAGCCAGGTAAATTTAACCCCCCCCCCCCCACACACACACACACACACGCAGGCACGCATACACACACTCATACACACACACACACACACGCAGGGCAAGGGCATGCATGTTTCATATTCGGCGCTTCGATGCGAGCAATTCGATCATTCCAAACAGACGTTTGAAACAATAGCCTCTATGCGCCTATTCCCCGATGGAGAGAGCAAAAAGAAATGAGTTCATGGTACACTGCGTTGCATAGCTCCATGTTTAGAGGTAGACCGTGGATGAGGAGTTTGCTGGAGGATAGTGAAGCATGATGGAAAATCAGCCACACCTCAGTGGTTTGCTTGGCAAGGTCACCGGCACCACCTTGGATATGCATAAGTTGCGTTGTGTTTATGTTTATTTTTCTGGCATAACAACACACCTACTAATAAGCTAGAGGAGGAAACAGATTGTTGTTAGCGTGCTGTTTGTTGTGTCTCTCTCACTCTCTTTGTGTGCGGTAGACAAGGCATAGTTCATGTTTATGATTCGCACAGCGATATGAATGTTAAATGACACCCTGGCATTTAGCTGAAAATGCAAAGCACAGCTGAAAAGACACATCCATTTTAAAAGTTCAGGCAGCTGGATATCAAATATTCAGTGTTGTTGTGTTACACGCCGCATTTTCAATAGAAACAGTGACTTTACGCCTGAACAAGTGATGGGGAAATGTTGATCCTTCAACTAAATGTCCCTCAACAAGATGTTATCAGGCTGAACCTTGATATCACTGTTTGCGCTCAATCTTGCATATCTTAATTCTTTGGGTTTTCGTCTGAAACATTTGAAGCACAACATGTGTTGATTACAACTACTATTAGAACTACATAGATCTAGTTTGAATATATCTAATTCTAATAGAGCAGAGAAATAAGTGAGTTTTCAATTAAGTTTTCTCCATGTTTGTCTTAAGACAAACACTGAGCATGATAAAAGTAGATGCACATAATCCTTCTGGATCGACCGCGTCAACCAGAGCGTACACAATAGACACACAATCACCGATTCCCCTGAACACACCTCGTCAGAACAGGCCTGTTGTTGCATCCGATCTGTCCATCAATCTAATTGCACTGACAACACAACGGCCTCCAATGCTTTGCAGTGACTCCTACCGGGAGTCACTGCCCTAATCCTCTTAGGTGTCTGTACTGGCAACAACAGAACCCCAGCCCTTCACCCGGGAGCGGGGGGGGGGGTGGGGTGGGGTGGGGAGGTGTGACGCTCCCTCTGTGGCTTTAGTGTTTTAGCAGCATTGCGGCTCCTGCTGACGTGGGGACCAAGGTCATTTCATAATGGGATGTCCAGCTGCCAGCGTCCTGTCAACAAGCCTAAGTGATGGAGGGGGGAGTGTGGCCCGCGCCGGTGACAGGAGTCAAGGCTACGGGAGCTTGATAAAGATCAGCGTCCATCACGACGAAGGTGTGTTGCGATTGGGGGAAGAAAAATAAAGAGAGGGAACGATAGAAGAAGAAAAAATTCAATGACCAATGAAACGATTCATCTTCCACTTCTTAAGCCATTTCAAAATGGGTTGAATGGATGTACAAACAAGACAAAATAAATCCAGAGGGGACCGTCTGTTGGAGTGTTTTGCGTTTTGTGTCTCTTTTTAGCGCTCTGCCGGGTGTTGTTTGTCGACGCCTGTGCCTAAAGGATTGTACGGAAGTGATCAGTACAAAGTTATCGGAGAGGCAGTGATACTTATTCACTGCTCATTGCCGGCTATGTCAATAACCAAAACGGGCAATTTGCAAAGACAGAGCCAGTTAAAATCTGCTACTACTTCCTCACATTCACAGCAATCGGTATCAAATCTAATGCAACATTCACAGAGTCGTACAGTAAATAGTTGTGGTTAAAGAATCCTGCTGTATCGTTACAGGAGCTGCACTTTCTTAGAGGCATCATTGATCTGTTTAGCTCACATTGGTGATTACCTCGGTGGGCGGGGGGGGGGGTGGGGGGCGGCCTTCAACATACCATAGCAACATGCATATGGAAGATATGCCATCATTTATGCCTATAAAGTATGGAGGATTTTGCAGGAGACTTGGAGAAGGTTATAACTGTTGGACACTTAGGAACTTAGGTTTTCACATAATAAAAATAATATAGTTGAAGACCAAGCTAAAGGGCTATGGAGAGCATAGCCCCATAGAATGGGGCACAACGGAGACATAAAAAAATGAAAATGAATTAAAAGAATAGAGTTGCCATCTGTTTTTCTGTGAACTGTGCACCAGAGACTGGTAGTTTGGTCTTAACAAGAGTTCGATCATGCGATTTATACTTTAATCCTTCAGACTATGTGCACTACATTTAAATACAAAACCTACAACTAATGGACATATTTTCCTTTTTTTGGTATTTTAGTACGCATTTGTACCAAAATACAAATATGTACTCTTATACACTGGTAATCAGTCGCTTTCATTAATTTTTTTCAAAGATATTTACTTTTCCCCTGCCGCAGATGAAAATGTTTTGCCTGCTGTATGATTATAACAATGCAGTGTTATGTCCCTTTCTTGTTAGTGTTCTGAAACACTCTGTGCTATAATATGCTATAATAATATCTACTAATATCACAGATGCATATTCATTAGTTTCTGTATGTGCATGTTGTCTAATATGCAAATAAGTCAACCTAAATAAATAATACAATTGAATACCACCCCCCCTCTGCATCGTTGTTTATCTGAGTTAATTTGAACATATTGTTAGAATATGCATTTATTATTTACAATCATTACATTTCCTATAACGTGTATTTCTATGATGTACTCTAATGTCTCCAGTGGTGCAGTGTCAATAACTGAATATTTTCACTCCACTCAGATTTCAGTGTTTGCCGTCTGCCCAGAAAAATACAGAAAATCAAGCCAAGCTCAACACTTGACAACATGAACCCAAAAAAACATATTCTTCAGAATAAATTCAATCAGATCTGGGGTCAGGACCAGAAGCGAAGGGGAACATAAGTGTAATCTCATTTGCAGCCGTGACACAAACATTCAGCGACAGATACAGCACACGCGTGTAAATTAGCATCCTGGCAGCCATGACCACAGTAGAATTTAAAAAAGAAGTAAATAAATGAAAGTGTCTTTCTTGCTACTTTCTGCAAAGTCCTTTTCTTGCACTTTTGCGAGGGCCGCAACACAGGGTGACAGAGTGCTCTACCTATCCCGCCACACTCGGCCACCTGCCGTGGAAACCACGGCTGTTTCCGCCATATGCCTCGATGTCCTGCCAAACTGCTCCAGTCTGTTCTGCCGTGAGCAAATTTGATTATGGGATGGCTGGGAGCACACGGCACTGCTCATTAGGAACATCAGTGAGGCACGTCACCGAGTTTAATGTGCGAGGTGCACAACACTGCGACCACATTTCACTGTCAAAATGGTGGGAGGGCCGCATCACAGTCCACCCTGCTGAGATGACAAACAGGCTCAGCTCCCGAACACACATTCTCAGTAATTATTTATTCACATTCACAGAGATGTTTAGTGAGATTTAAGGCCAAACGTAGGGACCATTGTGCATAAAACCAGCCTTAATTATGGACCACACATCCTTTTATGACTTTTTTTAGATAAACAATAAAACAATGCACCGTAAAGAACGGCTGGCCCAGGCTTTAACTACAGCTAATCTGGGTTATGTGGATCTAAATAGCCAAAGTGGAATTGCTGGTAAAGCCAACTATATTCTGGCCAGGCTGGAAACACCAGGTGTTTAAAAGGAAGATGAGAGTCGATTCAGTGGGGGGAAAAAGGGTATGGGATGAGGTTATGCAAAGAGCCCCACGTTCTGCTGCTACGAGGCGCAGAGTTGACAAGTCATCAGCTAAACGTGGCAGAATGCGAGGGCGGGGTGGGGGGGGGATCAAACACAGAGCGCTCTGCTGGTCCGGTGCTTTCCAGCCAGCTAACAGCCCTCCCGCCCCTCTGACTATCCTCCTACAGGCCGACATCGGCTCTCCGATGCCTCCCAGCAACCCCAATTACTCACCCCGCCAAGCCAGCGAAACTCACTTCACCCAGGTATCACAGTCATCACGGGAACCGCAGTGGGACTGTGCAGGGAAAGCCCGGCTGTGCTATACTCCCTCTGTTGTTTTTCTACAAGTATTTGTTCCTCCTCCCTTGCTGTATTGTGCTTCTTGTGATAGCGTCGGCAGCAGGGGAGGTGGCCCGTACCACATGTGCCAGCGGCGCCGCGTGCAGGAGAACAGAGTTTAGCCTCCCTGTGCTTTGGACCATGATGTTCCACTCAGCCATGGGAGGGCCCATTCTCCTGGAGCCATCACAGTGGATTAACCCCTGGATGCTGTCTGGAATGCGTTGTGGTCCCTTCTGGGCCAGCATTTACACAAGCCTCTGGTGGCGTTGAGGAGGGGGTTTTAAAGATTGTATGAAAAGACAAGCAAACCGGGTGGAAGGTTTGGCACGGTAAAAGAAAATGTCTGGGCTTTAATCTTGCGTGATTGATTATCTATGGTTTATGGTGTCTGATGCCAGCATTGATTTTTTTTGTCTTCTTCTTTATTTCTAAAACATAAGATTTTTTACAAATAAATGACCACTTTGTCAGACAGATGTGGACGGGACACTAGGGATAGGCAAATCCAATACAGTGACTTTGTTTTCTTGGCCCATTAAATGCCAAGCCAGTCCCCCAAAGGTTAAGACAAAAAAAAATGAAAAATGCAAATGTTGTTAAAAAAAACACCAACAAAAAAAACAACCAAAAAAACAAACAACTATATTTCCAAGGAGAGGTTGCAGAACCTCCAGAAAGGCTAATGGCCTCTGCTCAGCTGAGGCGGCTGATGGATTAGAGGGTGCTTGGCTGTGACACGGCCACAGGTCATCAGCAACCATCCAAAGACACAGCACACTGTGGGGGCCGAATGCTGAGTGCAGAACAGAGGGTGGTGCTGGTGGTGGGGTGGCAACAAAATGGCCACTACAACGACAATGTATAATACATTGGAACGTAGTGATATGCAAGCTAGCAGAAAGAGAAATAGGACTCTGATACCGTTTGTCAGTCAAACAGTAGCCGCGGCGACCATCAGAGAGGGGTAAAACATTGTGTCGGGGGTAATGCTGTATAAGCGTTTTTTTATGCTTTTTGTTCCCCCGCCACAATTACCACTGACTGTTTTGCTTCTGCTTGCAAAAGAAAAATGGAGATAGATTGCAGCGAAAACAAAAAGGACTGGATCCACAGCGCACACACGCACATACATCCAGTCTAATTCCCACCACCACAACTCACTGGGATTGGTCAAAACGGGGAGACAGGGCGGACCAGACAAGCTGATGTGTTTTGAACATGAAGCTGGACAACAATTGTCAATTGCGGCATAACAGAAACGATGTAACTATTTGCACCGATGTGGGTTAGTAACACATCAAATGGGAGGGGGGGAGGGGGTGTCTAGGGGTGATGGAGAGAGCAGAAAGAACTGTCTCCCTCGTGCAGCCAGAGGCAAATAACAGTCGGAGTAAACACTAGGGGAGGAAGGGAGGGAGGGAGGCAGGGAGGGGGGAGGTTGGTGATGTCATGACGAGTGGGTATTCAAACATGATGAAGGGCACGACTTCACATCCAAACTGCCACACTGCCACATTGGGGGAATCAATCCAAGCAGACGGCTGTGCCGCCTGTGATCACATGGGATGAGTGTGTAGCCCGGCAAAGCTTCTCCTCCAGAGACTCCGGAGCGCCCTGGGAGTGCCGACTGCAGGCGGGAACGCCACTGCAGCGGCTTCTGCCTCAGCCGGTTTGCGGGGATTTTTGTTGTTGTTGTTGTCGTTGTTGTCGTTGCTGTTGTTGTCGTTTGGGGGTGGAGGGGAAAAGGCTTTTCCTCTTGTCATGTCAGAGGTTGGCCGTATTTTTAGGCAAGAAAGGCAGCAAAACGTTGCATGATGGCTTCCTCCGGTCGTAAATAAAGCAGCCGGGGAAGGACCCGTGCCATCACTGACACAACATTGATTCATTCCGGAGCAGAATGAGTGCCTGGGCCGTGCGCAATAGCTTCACCGCGCACCTATTTCTTCCTTGTGAAGGGACGCACAAGGGAGAGATCCCCCCCCCTCTCTTTGAGTCTGTCACACCACAGCGCCAGCTTGTCTGTCGGGCTCTCAGGGAGATATCAGAGTTAAAAATACAACTTTCGAAAGGGGGACCGGATTGATTTTAAGTGCATTTCAGCACCTATAAAAGATTCATAGTGTGTCCCCTTGACTGTAAATGTAATTGTGTTGCTTCTTTCTTCGAGCCTGGGCTGTATGGTGGGTGCACACTTGCTTCCCGGTGGCCACTAATTGAAATGCAACAGTCGGCCCACAGTCGGCCCACAATCGGTCCATTCTGCCTCAAGTCCTCAGGCATGAGCAGCAAGAGCTGTAATGGCTTAAAGCTGCATCCTATGCACAAAACGGGAGGGCCTGGATATTAATATTTTACGGCCTCTTCCCAAACACTTATCTAATACATTTTCCCATTATGACAGTTGTGTGTTTTATGCGTCTATCTTTAGCTAACCAGGAGTCACGACTCCTTCCCCATGCAGCAGCTGTGGCTTTAGCACGTGTCAAGAATACAAGGCAATTAAAACAATGGCAAAGACAAAGGCGACAAAATTAATAAATACATTTTAAAGAGGATAAGTTATAGTCTTTTCATTTTTAATTAAAAACCCACTCTTTAAACGGTCAGCGGTAAGCTGGATTTGTATGCATGAACGGATTCTCATGTAACAACATACACTACATTAATGGCACCGGTCTGCACCAGGCGTCCGAGTGAATCATGATCATGCTACGTTGTGCTGCGTTGACTCGGATGCTGGGGGGATGTGCAAGCATTACAGGGTCTAGCTTCCCATCATGTGCTTGCGTCCGAACAACGGGGCTTGTTTGGCAGTGGTGGCCAATTACACTGTAGATTAATTCTGCCGGTGATGGTGCATCCGTTTATATGAGATTGTGCGCACCCAAGCTTTCCACCCCCAGGCCTTGGTTGCAAAAAAAAAATCGTTGAGGATCCACTGTGTGATGTGGTGCCAGAGACAAGGATTCCATTACTCAAAGCCAATGCTCAGCCACTGGTAAAAAAAATCAAGAAAACAGGGTGGTGGCGGCAGTGGCAGTGGTGGTGGTGCCAAGTCTGGTGCAATCGGCACCAATGGAAGTGACTTGATTTAAAATGGTTCCATCCATTCTTTCATAAATATATATACGTGTATATATATATTTATAATCTGTTGCTCAGCCTGTTAATGCTGTCCCTGGCTCCAGCTCCCCAAGGTCACCTGCGGCAGCCTTGGCCCTAGTAACCCACCCGCCCCCACCCCCACCACCACACCGCCTCCCCTCTCCATCCCAGTCTTAGCATGCAGCCCATAGCCACAGTCTGCTACCCTGGGCCCTGTAGACCACCACTCACTGTCAGCAGCACAGGGGGCAAGGTGAGCTGGAATACCAGGGAAGGAAGAAAGGAAGAGAGAAAGAGAGACAGAGAGAGACAGAGAGATACAGAGACAGAGACAGAGAGAGACAGAGACAGAGATAGAGACAGAGACAGAGAGAGAAAGAGACAGAGACCCTATCTTGGCTGGCGAGGATTCATCTATCCGTCGGTCACTCAATCCTACAGCCAATCTGCCTCTATTTATACATAAATCCCTCTTGCTTTCAAGTCATTGCATCTATATCGCCAGGCACTCTACAGAGGTTTCTGATATGCTACCACGACACGTGCCGCATGCACACACGTGCATCATACTCACACACACACAAACACACAGAATCCCGGTTAAAAGATTGCAGATCGCCGTTGTGACGTTTTCTAAAGGTGTCTGATGTGCATATGAGCTAGGCGACGTGATGACTGATGTTATGGGAGAAAATGTACAAATAAACAAAATATAAAAGTATATGAAATCTCCCTGAGCAATGCGGAAAGCGCTCCACGTCATTATTCAGCAGTGTCAGAGAGAGAGAGAGAGAGAATGAGAGAGAGAGGAGACAGCATGGCGTTGTCATTGTATCCGACAATAATGCATCGCCAAATACCTGCCTTTGACAAGGTGTGTGTGTGTGTTCACACGTCGGTAAGCTGTCCCCGCCACTCCCTCCTCCCGGAATGTCTGCGTGTGAATGAACACACGCAGCTCAAAGACAATGGCCGCCGACGCACAGTACGGGGCCTTGTTATGACACGGTGGTTTAGGTGCGTTTAGTTTGAAAGTTTTTCTTGTGTTTGCATCTAAGCGGGTGACTTATGTGCCGACGAGGACGGACGGTGGCACTCTGGAGGACGTTTGCTGCGCACCGCGGCCGGGCGTATTTTTTCATCCCGGCCAGGTGTCACGGGAGCCTGATGTAGTGCTACCGGATGGCCCTTGGATTCGGGGCGTGGTGCATTGTTTTACAGTTCAATATCACCACCGTCAGCAGCCCCCTATCCCCCTGCCCCTCCCTTGGATGCCACCCCGCCCCCCAGCCCCCACATCACGCCATTGTTTGTTTTAGTGGCGGCCGAGTCCGTCATCCCGCCCCCCCCACCATCCCTCTGTGTGAGCAGGGGCATATTTTCTCGGAGCCCGTGGAGAATAACTCCTTCTTCCTGTCTGATGATGTCAGCACAGGGCTCCGTGGTGGCGGCGGCGACGGCTGGACTCTGAACCCTTTATGTTGTTATGCTCTCTTTTTCATCCACCTCATCCCATCTCTGTCTGTCATTCTTTCTTTCTTTCTTTTTTTCTCTGCGCTGATTCATACACACTTCCTTTCTCTGTCTCTGTCTCTCTGTCTTTGTCTCTCTCTCTGTCTCTCTCTCTGTCTCTGTCTCTGTCTCTATCTCTATCTCTATCTCTGTCTCTTTCTCTCTCTGTCTCTTCTCTCTCTGTCTCTGTCTCTTCTCTGTCTCTTTCTCTCTCTGTCTCTGTCTCTATCTCTGTCTCTGTCTCTTTCTCTCTCTGTCTCTATCTCTGTCTCTGTCTCTGTCTCTCTCTCTCTCTCTCTCTCTCTCTCTGTCTCTGTCTCTGTCTCTCTCTCTGTCTCTCTCTCTCTCTCTCTCTCTCTCACATTTACAACACACACACATCACAAGCACATATGCTGTATGGCGATGCATTATTGTCGGATACAATGACAACGCCATGCTGTCTCCTCTCTCTTTCTCTCTCTCTCTCTCTCTCTGACACTGCTGAATAATGACGTGGAGCGCTTTCCGCATTGCTCAGGGAGATTTCATATACTTTTATATTTTGTTTATTTGTACATTTTCTCCCATAACATCAGTCATCACGTCGCCTAGCTCATATGCACATCAGACACCTTTAGAAAACGTCACAACGGCGATCTGCAATCTTTTAACCGGGATTCTGTGTGTTTGTGTGTGTGTGAGTATGATACACGTGTGTGCATGCGGCACGTGTCGTGGTAGCATATCAGAAGCCTCTGTAGAGTGCCTGGCGATATAGATGCAATGACTTGAAAGCAAGAGGGATTTATGTATAAATAGAGGCAGATTGGGTGTAGGATTGAGTGACGGACGGATAGATGAATCCTCGCCAGCCAAGATAGGGGGGGGGGGGGGGGAGGGGGGGGGGGGGGGGTGAATGTCTGCCAAAGCTGATGTTTCCTTCAGATTTTTGTTTGTGTTGGGGTGGGGGGGGGTTGGGCGGGGGGGCTTGGTGTGGTGCATGCCGGGAGCACGGGTGTGAGCGAGTGAGTGGTGAGTGTTTGGCGGAAAATTTGAAAGTTTCTTTTCTTTTCAGATTCTTCCTTCGTACTTTCTAAATATTTCTTTGCATGATCAGGTCAGGCTTTTTATTGAGAACATAAAACCTGGTGATCGGTTTGTGGAGACGACGGATCAGGCGGGCGTGGCGTCCTCCGAGACGCCTCCGCTGTCCATCCGTCACGGGATTCGGGTCCCGATCCCGACGTGACCGTGGAGCAGGTGCTGCTGGCTGTCGGGCAGCAGGTCGGATATAATGAAGTGGTTTCTGCCTCCAGCATGAACAAAGAGGTGGTGGTGTTCTTAAAGGAAATAGGTTTCAGGTGGAGGTGTGACGGGAGCGGGCGGAGGTGTGACGGAGCGCAGGCGAGTGTGTGGGAGCAGGTGAGAGCGGCGCGGAGCGGGGAAGTGTGACGGGAGCAGGCGGAGGTGTGACGGGAGCGCGGGCGGAGGTGTGACGGGAGCAGGCGGGGGGTGGACGGGAGCAGGCGGAGGTGTGACGGGAGCGGGTGGAGGTGTGACGGGAGCGGGTGGAGGTGTGACGGGAGCGGGCGGAGGTGTGACGGGAGCGGGGCGGGGGGAACGGACTGATTTGCACTTTGTATACCTTCAATCCCTGTATCCCTGTGTCTGCTCGGGGAAAGTGCCATATCAGCATGTAACTGGCAGAAGGATGCAGAGAGGAGGGAGGAGGGAGGGGGGAAGTTGGGGGAGTGCTCACCCGGAGCACCCTCCTGGCTGTCGGCTCCCTCGCAAAACTGTCACAGCAGAGACTTGAGGGTTTACAACGAGAGCAGGACACACACACTACCGGTTGTACGGAATTGATAATGGAGCTCATCCGGGATCCGGCAGTCCTACTATGCTATACTAGGCAGAACTTCAGGGGGGAGGCGGAGCAAGGCAGAGCCTCGGCAGGAAACCAACAACTGCAAGGGGCGGAGTTACGCCTTGTTTCCTGTGATATTCAACCAAAAGAAAAAGGCAGAAGTCACACAGTGTTGATTTGAGACCTTTACATACCCTGTTTTACAGCTAACTACTGCTGGCCGAGTTTGTGTTCACCAAATACGCGCTTAGAGATCCCCGCCTCCAACAACATGATTGGTCGAATCAAAGTCAGAGTGCCTAAACTATAATTTAGCCTACTTCACATTATAAATACAGAACGATTTCTGGGCATTGTTTTATTTTGCTTGGCATTAAGTTTTGACACTAATAAATATTTTCTACTTTTGTGGATCAGATGTATGAGAAGATACTCCATTAGCAGTATACATGCTAGCATACATGACACCGCTTGTTATCAGTCGACCTCAATCCAAAGACTAGATGGCAATTTCCTTTTTTTCCAGCCATTACAATTCAATACAACTCACAACAACACACGTGAACTCACGCAGCTCAGGCACTCGTTATGAGAAGACGCGGGAGCAAAAAAAACGGCCATCACACAAGTCAAGACTCAAGAAGAGGAGTGAAATTGTAATTAAGAGATACGGGTGGCTGTGCTTTGTGGGTGTGGGGGTCGCGGAAGGTTAATGAAGAAACAGGAGGAGCAAACGAAACACTGCAGCCTGTCATTATTAGACATCACTGCCAATTAAATATAGGCAAGGACATGCCATGCTGTACCCTGATTAACCTAATGGGTTTGGCAAAGACGCCGTACTTCCCGAGCCCAGGCCTCGTTTGTCACTGCCACATTTTTGAGGGGATTATTAGGCAATTAATTGGATGACACTTGTTAGTCAGTCACATACGATCTTTGACGTGTTTGCCATTTTTGCCAGTGCCACTTCGGTACAGACATATTGCGAAATATTTAGCTTCATAACAGGATGTTTGCTGTTGCAAAACATGAAGTCACAGACAGTAATAGACTATTTACAATCTATTTGCATGGAGGACATTCAGCATAAACTTTTGTCCAAGGCGACAAACGTACATATGTCCAAAAAGAGTGAAACAACAATATATCGCTGACAATACTGGAAGATTTGAATAAAACCCATAATTGCTAGTTTAACCGAACACATTTCAATCCCTTGCTGGTAAACTGCAGGTAAGCAGAAGTAAAAGTATTATTTTAAGTACCAGGATGCAAACAAGTAAATGGTTGGGATCCAAAACGACAGCCGGTTGATCCTTGAGATGCAACTGTGGCTAAATAAATAAATTGGGAAACATGTCTGCGAGCGTGCTGAGTTCAAGGGAATTATGGCATGTGTTTAATGAGTGGCTTAACATCAGGAGACAGAGCAGGGGGCAGCAACACACTCACACAACACCACTACCTGAGGTAGAACTGTGTACGTGTATGCCTGTACAGTGTGTGTGTGTGTGTGTGTGTGTGTGTGTGTGTGTGTGTGTGTGTGTGTGTGTGTGTGTGTGTGTGTGTGTGTGCTAATGGTGTGTGCGTGTGTGTAGTGTGATGTGTGTGGTGTTGTGTGTGTGTGGTGTGTGTGTATGTGTGTGTGTGTGTGTGTGTGTGTGTGTGTGTGTGTGTGTGTGTGTGTGTGTGTGTGTGTGTTTGTGTGTGTGTGTGCATGAATGCGTGTGTGTGTGTGTGCAACGTAAGTGTATGAATGTAAGTAATAAGGGAACGTTTGAGCATGCATAAATGTGTGAGCGTGTGTGTATGTGTGTGTGCGTGTGCATGAGCACAGTCATGTGCATGGGCATTTGCGTGCAGATGTGTGTGTGTGTGTGTGTGTGTGTGTGCGTGTGGTGGTCGGTGCACGTGCCCCAGAGGCCCACACCAGTGTGTGGATGTGTTTCATCCCCCGAGGTCACAGCCCTCCGCGGCGGAGGGTAGAGGTGAACGCTCGGGCTGCGCTCATCAAGCAGTGGAGAGGGCGGTCTCCAGGTGACTGCTACATCCATTTGACACGACACCTCGGGCGGGTCTGCCGAGACCCCCACCACCCCCCACCCATCCTCCAGAGACCACCACCATCCTACCACCGTGCCACCACCCCTTCCCACACCCCCACAGCATGTGACTCATTATGCCAAAAAAAGCCACGGGTGGTAGATGGGATTCTCATTGACGACTAGACTCAGCCTGCACTCAATGTAGGAGGAGGCGGTTTCAGCCAATTTAGAAAAGAAAAAGAAAGCGCGTGGGGGGGGGGGGGGGGGGGGTGTATAGAGGGAGTATTCCTGTGGTTCTTGGCTCCAGGGAAAGTGATGATTACCAGCGGTATGAATTCAGAGAGAGAGAGAGAGAGAGAGAGAGAGAGAGAGAGAGAGAGAGAGAGAGACAGAGTGATAGAGAGAGGAGAGAGTCCTCGGAGGCAGGATATGACACGGTCAGCCTCACAGCGTCCACGGTGTGCTGTGAGTGGGAGAGCGGGCTCCGGTTAGCGCGAGACACGAGGACCTGTTGTAGAGTTTCTTATTACGGACAAAAACACTGGCTTGTCATGCTGTTAGCCGCCGGCTCGCGCTGTAGAACCGGCTGTCACTGCCAGGTAGTCAGGAGGAGGCTTGTTTTTTTGTGCCAACTGAAAATATTACTTTCTCTCTTTTGTTCCTTCTTTCTCTCCGTCTCTCTCTCTCTCTCTATCTCTCTCTCCCTGTCTATTTCTCTCTCACTCTGTCTATCTCTTTTTCACTCTCAATCAAAGTAAGAGGATAGCATGTCGTGATTTATTTCAGAGCCGAAGTGTGCTCGACGTGAATATGTGTAGTATTTATAGCGGGGGGATATTTCATGCTGTCCCTTTTTGAAACATTTATGGTCGAGACGTTATTGTGGCAAAGCTCCGCCTATTGCTACGTAGCAGAGCTCAAAGTGCAAAGGGATGAGCGACGTGCGATTCACCGTTAGCAAAGTGAATTGTCGCCATCCCTCAAATGTTTTATATAATCCCATAAAAACAATTGTACCCATACACACACACAGACACACAGACACACAGACACACACACACACTTTGCAGAGAGCAGAGGGGTATCTGAAAGCATAACAGAAACTACGTCATTCTCGGTTCATTGTCACGCCCAAGACATCATCATAACCGTCATCTGAACGTTGGGATGACGGACACGTGCTTTCTGTCAGGATGGCTTCATCAAGCCCCTTCCCCGACATCAGCTGTCTCTGCCTCGCGGGCATCACTTTCCGAAGAGCACTTTTATCATGGCTAGTTTGGTGCCATGCTACCGCTGGCTTATTCCTCGAGAGGAGCGCAAAGCACTCAAATCACGGCGCATGCTGTCCGCTGTCATTCAAGACGACCAAAGGGATGTTACGGCACATGTCTTTTAGCTCTTGTATTAACATGCAAAACAAAGAAACAAATAACAAAGAAAATCACGTTTGTAATGACCCCCCGCAAAAAAAGACAAAAATGTTTTGGTCATTACTCAATCCATTTGAACCTAATCACTGTACTTTGAATATTTCACATCTCTATTGATTCTAGCGTGCATTTTCACCTGATTCGTACCCCATAGTATAGTTCCTAGAGAGGGGTTTAAACCGGGGGGGGGGAAACCCTATGTCAATTCAACATTATTTCTCTAAATAGATCCTAGTCGTTTTGGAATCTATATTTGTCATTTGCACTACGGAGTGTGTCCAGGAGAAGGGGAAAGCCATGGAGAATTTTTTTTTATATAAAAATACAGCAAACAACACATCGACAAAAGTAGTCATCACCATGTGTCCAAGATGCATCATTCTGGGATGAGAACAAGGAGGACAGGAGAGCCCTGGGGCAGAGAGAGAGAGAGAGAGAGAGAGAGAGAGAGGAGAGAGAGAGAGAGTGAGAGAGAGAGAGAGAGAGAGAGAGGGAGAGAGAGAGAGAGAGAGAGAGCGAGAGAGAGAGAGAGAGAGGAGAGAGAGAGAGAGAGAGAGAGAGAGAGAGAGAGAGAGAGAGAGAGAGAGAGAGAGAGAGAGAGAGAGAGGAGAGAGTCATAAACATGCATGTCAGTTGCGGCCGGACGGTTGCTGAGACACACGCAATTATGTATCAGGTGAAGGTGACATTATGGGATGCCTGCAGGGAAGTCGCAGGTATGGCTGGAAAAAGATATTATGAGACAATTACATCATACCTTTGGGGAAAAGGTGTATGTGTGTGTTGCATGCTGAGAATGCAAATGTAAATTAAGTTATAATATTTCCTTTTAGCTCTTGTATTAACATGCAAAACAAAGAAACAAATAACAAAGAAAATCACGTTTGTAATGACCCCCCGCAAAAAAAGACAAAAATGTTTTGGTCATTACTCAATCCATTTGAACCTAATCACTGTACTTTGAATATTTCACATCTCTATTGATTCTAGCGTGCATTTTCACCTGATTCGTACCCCATAGTATAGTTCCTAGAGAGGGGTTTAAACCGGGGGGGGGGAAACCCTATGTCAATTCAACATTATTTCTCTAAATAGATCCTAGTCTTTTTGGAATCTATATTTGTCATTTGCACTACGGAGTGTGTCCAGGAGAAGGGGAAAGCCGTGGAGAATTTCTTTTTTATAATAGACATGTTACCAAGTGCAGACATGTGCCGTAACATCCCTTTGGTCGTCTTGAATGACAGCGGACAGCATGCGCCGTGATTTGAGTGCTTTGCGCTCCTCTCGAGGAATAAGCCAGCGGTAGCATGGCACCAAACTAGCCATGATAAAAGTGCTCTTCGGAAAGTGATGCCCGCGAGGCAGAGACAGCTGATGTCGGGGAAGGGGCTTGATGAAGCCATCCTGACAGAAAGCACGTGTCCGTCATCCCAACGTTCAGATGACGGTTATGATGATGTCTTGGGCGTGACAATGAACCGAGAATGACGTAGTTTCTGTTATGCTTTCAGATACCCCTCTGCTCTCTGCAAAGTGTGTGTGTGTCTGTGTGTCTGTGTGTCTGTGTGTCTGTGTCTGTGTGTCTGTGTGTGTGTATGGGTACAATTGTTTTTATGGGATTATATAAAACATTTGAGGGATGGCGACAATTCACTTTGCTAACGGTGAATCGCACGTCGCTCATCCCTTTGCACTTTGAGCTCTGCTACGTAGCAATAGGCGGAGCTTTGCCACAATAACGTCTCGACCATAAATGTTTCAAAAAGGGACAGCATGAAATATCCCCCCGCTATAAATACTACACATATTCACGTCGAGCACACTTCGGCTCTGAAATAAATCACGACATGCTATCCTCTTACTTTGATTGAGAGTGAAAAAGAGATAGACAGAGTGAGAGAGAAATAGACAGGGAGAGAGAGATAGAGAGAGAGAGAGAGACGGAGAGAAAGAAGGAACAAAAGAGAGAAAGTAATATTTTCAGTTGGCACAAAAAAACAAGCCTCCTCCTGACTACCTGGCAGTGACAGCCGGTTCTACAGCGCGAGCCGGCGGCTAACAGCATGACAAGCCAGTGTTTTTGTCCGTAATAAGAAACTCTACAACAGGTCCTCGTGTCTCGCGCTAACCGGAGCCCGCTCTCCCACTCACAGCACACCGTGGACGCTGTGAGGCTGACCGTGTCATATCCTGCCTCCGAGGACTCTCTCCTCTCTCTATCACTCTGTCTCTCTCTCTCTCTCTCTCTCTCTCTCTCTCTCTCTCTCTCTCTCTCTCTCTCTTCCTACCCTGGTAATATCACTTTTCCTGGAGCCAAGAACCACAGGAATACTCCCTCTATACACCCCCCCCCCCACGCGCTTTCTTTTTCTTTTCTAAATTGGCTGAAACCGCCTCCTCCTACATTGAGTGCAGGCTGAGTCTAGTCGTCAATGAGAATCCCATCTACCACCCGTGGCTTTTTTTGGCATAATGAGTCACATGCTGTGGGGGTGTGGGAAGGGGTGGTGGCACGGTGGTAGGATGGTGGTGGTCTCTGGAGGATGGGTGGGGGGTGGTGGGGGTCTCGGCAGACCCGCCCGAGGTGTCGTGTCAAATGGATGTAGCAGTCACCTGGAGACCGCCCTCTCCACTGCTTGATGAGCGCAGCCCGAGCGTTCACCTCTACCCTCCGCCGCGGAGGGCTGTGACCTCGGGGGATGAAACACATCCACACACTGGTGTGGGCCTCTGGGGCACATGCACCGACCACCACACGCACACACACACACACACACACACACACATCTGCACGCAAATGCCCATGCACATGACTGCGCTCATGCACACACACACACGCACACACACACACACACACATACACACACGCTCACACATTTATGCATGCTCAAACGTTCCCTCTTACTTTCTTCGATGTGTTGTTTGCTGTATTTTTATATAAATAAAAAGTTCTGTATGAATAATTCCAAAAGATGATGATTCCATTTAGTGCCTGCAGCTAAATCTGATTCACCGTGGAGTCTCACAAAGCAACTCATGGTCATGACCAAAACCAAAAAAACATTCAAATACAGGTAGTCCTGACTGCAGAAGGCCTAATGTCATGCGGCGGTACGTAGAGCTAGTCAGTTACTTTCGTGAGATATTTCAATATTTTATGAAAACTGTTTGAATGTATGAGCTATTTGGCTAGCTATCTAGTCAGTACAGAGTGTAGTACAGAGATAATCATTCACCGCCGATCATATCAATAGATACAGAAGAAAAGACACAAAACATTAATAAAAGCCAAAAGTTTGACAAGATAGATATTTAAATATGTTATATAAACTGTTTATAACATAAACTAAACAGTTTTTAAGCCTAGTTTGGGTTTTTGGTTTTTTAACTAATACTGTAAATCCCCCATCCTTCACCGGGGTCATCAAATATGAACAATTTGGGTGAGGATTTCCACACTCTAGATTATAATCATTTCAACTGCTCTACTCATGGCATGTATGCTTTAAATTGAGTATTCGGTCTAATACAATTATATATGTCTATATATTTTTTATAATATATAAATATAACGTATATGTATAATATACTGTGTGTATAAAATGTATATACATATGTATATTATTTGTGTTATTATTTTATCTTATTTTATTTCATTATTTATATTTGTGGAATGTTTGAATAAACTAACACCAAACTAATGTCAAAAATATATATTTTTAGTGTTGTAATTTTTTCAAAGAATGAGAAAACACGAGCCTGGCCGAGCCCATTGTCAGGTTTCTGCATTTAGCGTGCAAGGGCAGACAATCTTTAGTGGTACGTGACAAGTGACAACATTACAGGGGACAGCATGTGGTATGGAACGTTCTACGTTGTATTTTTTCTCCTCCATGAGCATATTGTAGTAATACGATCTCCCACTAGTCAGTTTGTGAAGTGAGCAACCCCTAGTGCACGGTATTAGCTGGATATGACTTTTCCCCTGGGCGCTTATTAAAGACCTGAGCATTAATGATTGAATTCTCCATCTCTCAATCATCGTGGCCCGCGGACAGTAATTCTTTTGGGGATTGTCATTATCTGACCTGAAATAAAACATACAAGGCCTGTCATAAAACACGTTAATTCAGTGTGATTAATCACTTTAGCACATTTAATCCATAATGGTGCAGACACTCGTAGTTTCACTGTAACGTTATTTAAGAAATCAGATCCAGTCTCCCGGTCTGCAATAATCCAGGTGCTACGCCTACAAAAACAGAATGTAAATCATAAAACATTGCATACCAGCACAAATATTTTTTGCCGAAAATATTCATATTGATAAAGCCTCACGTCACACAATCCAGAAATGAATTGGCAGTCGACTGGCTGTCTAGCATGATGGACGCTGATGAGGAGGCTCTGCTTCGGCCGTATAAACGGTTAAATCAAAGAGGATTTCAAGGGACGGGACTATGCAACAAACATGAATGAAACAAAGCATTGCTTTGCATTTATAAGCAAAACATCGATCCACATCAAGTTTAAAATACCACATCAATGCCAAACACTCCGCTGTGGCCTGCCGGCCAATTAGCTGGGTGAAAGACAAGGCGTGGACAGAGGGAAGGTGATCCACCGACACCGCCTACATCTCACCCTCAACAGGCATCATTGTCAACAAAATCTACAGCTTGTATGGCTCCCAAAAGAAGTCAAGAGTTGATATTGGTTAATAAATCTGACCAAATAACCTACATGCAAAACACACATAAGGATATGTGTGAGTGCATACATACATATACGCACGCATGTGCGTACAGAAAATGACTCTCGGCATGTCTTCACAGAGGGGTGAACAATGTTATAAAGTTATTAACACATGGGCAGGGTAGCCTGCCAGATAGCATGCAGTGTTAAAAAATGGAAATGAAAGGATATTCCTTCGCCCGTGAGCGACATCGCTGGAAATAGTCCACGCTAACTACGTTTAGACAGCTTAACATAATAATTTCATGCTTATGAATTGTAGAGCAATAAAGAGAGCTCCATGCATTGCATTTCTATGTGAACTGGCCGAACACTTTAAATGTGCTGTACATACCATATCTCTAGTAGAAGTGCTTAAAGGTAATAGCGGATATTAGGGCGGCATCGTCAGATTGTGCATCGATTGATCCAGATTTGATTTGCGATAGCAGAGGAACCTGGAGGTTGCCCCTGCAACTGCAACGATCAATAGCATTCAGTTGGGAGAATGTAATGCCAGTCTGCACAGACTTGATGACTCAATCTCCTATAAATATAACCGTTTTATAGGGAATGAGCTGACCAATAAAAAAGAAAGCCAAAAAGAAGTAAAAAGGCAGCGGTTGCGTAGTGAGTACGAAAAAAAGTTACATTGATTTACGAAATTAGCCCTGAAAACCGACCTCAAGTCACCCCCAGTAAGAACCGCCCAGCCGACGACGAGACCCCCGTCGGCCTTTTAATCACACTTACCATGAACCAGATCCATGGCCGAGCTGTAACACAGCAGTCCTATCCATCACCTTGAATCAGCTGCCATTCATTGTGTCCCCCCCCCTCCCCTGCTAACACCAGACAGGGCTCATTGGGATGCCGGTGGCTACCTGGTGTGTCAGCACCACATGACCTGATCTGGCGAGGACGGAGGCCCAGTCTGAGTCATTAACACTCAACAGGCAGCACGCAGCCCCCAGAGCGCCCTGCCCTCTTGACAGTAATGCATTCTAATCTTGTCCGCCCATTGAGAGCAGCCCGGGCTACATTACAGATAACAGGACCGGGCCAATCAAACACCGCTGTCTGTCAACATCTCCGATCAATCACAAGTCAAAAGTTTGTGTGTGTGTGTGTGTGGAGGGGCCAGCCGCGCATGCTGCATGCTCCTCTCATCCTCCCATCATGCTCCTGTTCATCACAACACAACATGTTGGCAGGGGAACGGAGGTATGGGGCATCCACCCAGGGGGCCCCTCGCGGTGCCGCCGCCGCCCCACAGGTCAGCCCAGTCATCTGTGATCACTGGCGCGCCACAACAAAACAACATTTTTTTTTCAGCTTTTTTTAAATTATTTTTTTTATCAATTAATATGTCAACAGCTGGGGCCAGTGAGGGAGTTGGCATATTTTATTCAGAACAAAAGTGTGTTAGTGAGACGGCAGACTGCCATGCAAGGCAGAGGGGGGGAGAGAGACAGAGAGAGAGAGAGAGAGAGAGAGAGAGAGAGAGAGAGAGAGAGAGAGAGAGAGAGAGAGAGAGAGAGAGAGAGAGAGAGAGAGAGAGAGGCAGCAGAGAAGGGGGTTTATTTTCAGACTGTGGCTGTGCATTATTTAGCAATCCCTGTGTCAGAGCCAAACGTGGCAGCTCTCGCCTACTCCTCAGCATAATGCCTTTCATCCTCAAATAGAAAAATCTCACCTCGGCCCTTTAACCAAATGGCAGGAGCATTAGTTATTATCGATGAAGGAATTACTGCACAGATCTCAAAAAGGCACTTAATTTCGGTGTTTATATTGAGTATTGTGAAAGAGAGAGAGAGAAAGAGAGAGCGAGAGAGAGAGAGAAAGAGAGCAACATTTACAGTTGTAGGCCAAACCATAGACCTGCAACTGAACTGTAGTATTGTAGTACTCCCGTACATCAGTTTGCTGCACCTTAGGCCAAATGAGTTTCATTATTCATTCGGGAAATTATGATTTTCCTGGTGTGTTTCCCATAATTGTCTTAACGTCTTTTGGTTCATGAACCAAGGGTAGAGGAAGTGAAAGGGAGGGAGGATAAACATCATAAATAATAAAATGGATGTCATAAACACGAGCGTGGTGCAGAATATGAAGTGGCTCACATTGCACAGTTAAGCCAGCGTGTGCACGCTCACACACACGCACACACACATATGCACACACACACACACTAACATATGCACACGCACGCACACACAAACATACGCACACACACAGACATACATGCATGCACGCACGCACGCACACCCACACACACCCACACACACACTAACATATGCACACACACACAAACATACACACACACATACACATGCACGCACGCACACAGACACACCCACACACACACACACACACACACACACACACACAAACAGCTTTATCACACCACAATCAGTGTTATATGAGGTAAATGCAAATAACATGGGGCTTTCATGTCTGTACTGTAGTAATCCTAATGACTCCTTCCAATATATAGATGAAGCAGATGGTTCCATAATTGTGATAAAGATGAAGACATCAATATCATATTTTTTGGATGCTTCTTATGGCTTTTCTTTAGTTTGAACGTTTCTGTTCCATTTCCAGCATATGTACTGTACCTATGTCCTGCAGTTTTGCTAAGCAGCCTGTCTGTACGCAGAGTATGGCGAATAAGAGAAGGCTAATCATATGTCAATTGCGCTTCATTAAGCTAATTATTAATCAATAACTAATCAACACCATTTACATTTTCACACACAGCTAACTATCCTTATCATAGCATATAATTCCAATTAAATTATAAAAGCATTGCTTGAGGGATGAACAATATAATAACAAATGATATTATGATTCTATATTCTATATACCTGACATCATAAGAAGATTAGTTAGCGAACATATTAAGGGCAGTTGTACGCACGCTAACGCGTAACCACGGTGATCGGTCTATATTCAATGCAACCCTGGGGCCCCCGAGTGCATAATGGTTACATCCTATCTCAAGGTAACAGCACACACACTTCACAGGGGGATATGTAGCTCATTAGACAGAGGGGCCTCGAGGGACCAACATGAGGTGAGATCTAGAGTACACCGGTGCCTCTGCTACCCCAGGCAGAATCACCGGGGAGGGCAGAGACAACTGGGACGGAAGAGAAGAAGAAACAAACAGCACAGCCAATCAGAATCAGCTCCCTTGGAGTTCCCGCGTGCCCTCGTTCAACTTGGAAGGACGAGCCAGCGCCAGCATCTCTCTCTCTCTACCTCTGTGTGTGTGTATATGCGAGTGTGTGTGAGTGTGAGTGTGTGTGTTGTGTGTGTGTGTATGTGTGGCAAATTTGCGAGAGTGGGAGAGAGGATTTACAATGGAAACCGAGAGATAAACACAGGTAAACACAGATTACACAGTATGCATTATGCTAGAGACATTCCATAAAAACATTTTTTGCAGTCTTGCATCTTAAAATAGTTGACTTGATAATGAATACATGTCCCATTATGTATAGATTCCCTATATGCCTGTAATGCAAGTTTAATCCAAAAAACATAGTTCATAAAATTATTATTGGCCAAAGTATTGATCTGACTTACAAATCACCCTTAAACTGACCACATAACATTTTCCAAATGTGTTAAGTGTCCTTTCCATTTAATTCCATTACCTACGGCCCAATGTTTTTCTAATCGATCAAAATGGTCACAAAGCGTTATAGACAAAGTGAAATTAAATATGTAAAGGCAAACCGACTGATAATTTACATTGGCATTGAACAAGAGGGAACCGAGTGAGCCTTCCATGACTCCACCAGCTGTAAATTATCCGGACGTTATGTTTAACGGCACACGCAGCTCCCAGGGTCGAGCTTTCATTAAGGGCCTGGCTCCATAAATCTCTTCCACACGCAGGGCTCATTGACGCTATACCTGTTCCAATAGACTGCAATTCACAGGGGTGTGAGACGATGTACTCTAAGTAAAGAGGGCCTTTAGAAGGGACCAGAGAGAGAGGAGGAGGAGGGGGGGTGATCCAATCAGAGGGCCGTAGAGCGGCTCTGGAATAACGAGGAGACAGAGCTGTCAGCAGCGCAGTATGAAAATAAAAATGAAGTAAAAAAGGGAAGACGTGTGGAAAAGTCATATCTCCCCAGCGGGTTTCTGGTAACACTTAGGAAGAGATGTGGGTCACAGTATGAGTGTGTGTCTGTGTGTGTGTGTGCGCGTGTCTCTCTCTTGCTGAGCACACACACAGGCATTTCAGAAAATCTGTCCTAAAACAGACCAAAATTAGAAACTCTGTCTATTGATATAATTTTTTAACTGCGAAAGGTCATGTACGACTTCATGCGGTCTAGGTTTATGCATGACCATGTATAAGTGTTGGACAAATTCTTTTTATTTATAGCAAAACAGGACTGAATTGAGCATTTCCAACAGTATGCCACTCTTAATGTAGGCCTACATAAAGGGAATGGCCAAATGGCTTCATCACACAGCAAGGCAGGAACCTGAACCTGCTCATCAAATTGCACTTTAAAAACCGCCAGGAGTGAAAACATTTTCAGTTCCAGTCCCGGGGCTGGGTTTATGAGCTGTGTCTGTTTTACACTGGCCCTATGTTAAGTGCTCTTGGTTGGACCTGAGATTTATTGAGTTACCAATGACCTTCTGATGCACTATTGAGGGTTTATGGGTCACAGATATGGGTCAGAGGTCATGAAATACAACT
>PIJE02000149.1:288750-335419 GCA_002895965.2 Coryphaenoides rupestris
TGCCCAATTATAAATGATGGTTGTAACCTTCAACTCATGCAAAGAGACTCGTACATGTACAAGCATGTAAAAGCATAAAGATGAAACTCATTAAATAGTAGCTGGATTGGGCTGAATTATCATGTTTCTAATTGAGTTCATCCAAAAAAAGGCCACATGTTTACTTTTTGGCAGAAATGGGTAAGCAATAACTGAATGGAAAAATTGGTTTTCTAAAGGAAGAAAAATAAACACTTTTTAAAGTAAAAAAAATGAGGTTAGCGTTCAGTATTGGAAGATTGTGTATCAAGCCAAGCTTACCACACTAGACGTGATTCAATGAAGCCTTAGATCATCTAAATTAGATACAGTTGATGGTGTTGTAAATCCTAGAAGTTTACAATTGCTCCAACTGTACAAAAACTCAATCATCAAAGGACACCGCTGTTTATCACCGATGACATCGTGCAGAGAACAGGCTCCCCTCCCTCCCTCAGTCCCAATTGTCTGTCCTACAACCCGAACGACAACGCAAGCATCCCCCCATCCAAATGTAACAGGCTTCAGCACCAATGACAGTAAAAAACAAAATGTAATAGCCACAAAACTGTTTGTCAGCAGTATAAGAAAACAAGAACGCATTGCTTGGATTGTCTCCTCATTTTGAATCCCCTGGGTGCTGCAGTGGCTGAGGCATGGGAATTATTGGAAAATACAAGAGTCTAAAAACATCATTCCCTGGGTTAAGTCATTGGTATGGGATTTTTTAATTAAAAGATATAGGCAAAATAATTTTAATGGTGTTTCATGGAAGCAATGTGCAGTATTTTGGTTGGATTAATAGTAAGATGCTGCCATTGATATTTGAAGAAGCGAGCTAGACGTTGTGCTTTGGCTGGATCTCTTGCAGCAGGTCTGCACTAAAGACAAAATCTGTTACTATTACCACACTGTTCCATAATAATTGGAGGTGACTCAATCAAGTGCAATTTCATTATGTGGATCAGATCACTGATCGCACAATTGATCTATTCAAATATGCCTCTAAATTGCATGCAGATGCATACTGTCTAAGTACTGTAATGTAATGTAGCTGTCCAAACAAAAGGAGTAATTTATGAAATATTTTTCTATAGTGTATTTTTCTGTACTCAAAACAATACTTACAATATATACATCTGTTTACAAATTTGTAAAATTATGTTTAGTCACTGACCTATTCGTACATATGTAAGCAAAGTGGCAAAAAGTGGCAACCTTTTAAAAACAGATCTCAAAATAAAACCCTTGGTTAATTGAATCGATTAGAATAAATGGACGACAGCAAACAACGGGCTGAATACATTTAGGAAAAGCACTTTATTTAGCATCGCCGCTATACGTTTCCATAGTGTTAACCGCCATGTGATGAAGGGACTGCGGTTGCTCTCAGCCATAATTGTGCAGAACCCTATCTAGCTGTCGTCTCTGGAGGGTAACAGCAGGCAGCTCAGGGGTGCGCTGTTATATTTCACACTTAATGATGCAAGGAATTCTCTGCTCCTATCTGCAAGTCTATTTTAGTACCTGACATAGCCTCTAAAGCACAACAACAGATGCAGCATTTGGTGGTCCCAGTTTTTGTTTTTTTTCTATAGGGTTATGATATACAGTATATTAACTACACATTTATTGAAATGCACAGCTGCATAAATTCCTGAAAGGTGAACTATAGAGATTAACATGCAAGGATACAAAGACCCGTAATTTTAAACAAGACTACACGGCATCGCGAAAGGCATACATAAAAGGTGAAATTATTATAATCGTAATTTACCAGAGCGTAGGTTTTGTTTTATTCAGTTCCTTTGCGGAATTTAAGTTGACGGAATGTTAGATTATCGGTGTGGAAATAAACATTGCTCGTGGTTAGCATAGTTAGCATTACTAAAAATTTTAATTATTGGCCAAATTATAGTGCGTATACTTAATCATAGTTCATATATTTAAGTATGTCCTGTTGTATTCTCAAAAGCCAGATAGCTCCTTATTCAAATGTTGGTGAAATTATTTTGTATTTACTAAATTAAACTTCATATAATTTTCTTTATTTTTACATTTCAGTATTTCATAATTATTAATATCATATGCCAAGTTATTAATATTAATATTTGTATATGTTTTATCCCGAGCCTCGGATCCCTCATGTTTTTCAGATGGATAGTTACAGCAAATATCAATGTGTCACTATAATAATAATGATAGCTCTTGGACCTGCCACTCCCAGCCAAATGGTTGTCAAAAAAACATGCACTCAACAGTAAAGTAATGGAAACAACTTGTACTTGTACTTTGACATCTGTCAAAATACTTAATATAATGTGAAAACAGGACATCCCTAATGTGTAGTTAGCCACGTGATGGTTTCCATTTTACTCTTTGGCATAATTGCTTCTTTTCAGTTAAATATTAAAGGGGCTTGTCAGTGCTATAATTTCACTATAATGGAAACATGTGCTGTATAAGGTTTATTTCTTGTAAAACCTAGAACCTGTAAGTTCAGTAATAGTTTCTCTTCAATAGTATAGGCAAGAAACAGGACTTTTGGTTCTTTGCTGTAGTAGCACCTGGTGGAAACAATGACATTTTGACAACTCCTCAATGACCTTACACTCAGCAAAGGGCCAGGGAATTATGGGTTTTTTTGTATTCATACGGGCAAGCAATGTATTTATGGTTTCTCGTCCTATACCTAAAACATATCTGATCTTGATATACTGTATATATACAGTATATCAAAGATGTGTATATATATATAATTATTAACATTAATGATTATATGATGATTCATCAGATATACACATTTGTATGTATCCCAATGGCCTTCACAGACTGAACATTAAAACTAAAAGCACAACAGCATGAAATTGGCATTCATTGTGACTTATCGCAATGTCATTATTGTCATTTTGTCATTCTCGTTAGTATATAATCAGATGTGTGACTATATTTTTACTTCCACTTCTCTACCATACTTTGAATTGTAAGAAAAAATAGTAATACCTGGCAGGTATCCCAGCCTTGATCTCCAAAGGGATGTATGTACATGCATTTTATATTCTGTCAGATACAATATATCTTGTGCTTCTGAGATGGAATAACAAAAATAAAATGCACTGGAGAATGAGGGGCTGTCTCCAGTACCGGCGCAACAAAATGCTGCATTCAAAACTCATATATCACTATCACTTTTCTGTCTGAATGTTATATAAAACTGGAAAAGTAGCTTGGTAGGAGATGATTAGTCTTTTTGATGATGATGGTTTTATTCTTTTATAAGTCTTAAAGACTTATCTTTTGGACTCATAGAAAGATTTTGTTGGGTCATTTATATGGTACGTGGGTTTAATTAATGGAAGGTCATATGGAAGAGCTGGTTGTCTAGCTTGTAACTGTGCATGTAAAGTGCAAGAATGTGTCAAGACAGACCATCGGAAGCCATTTATACAGCCCAATTATACACTTGTTGGCAGTTTCTTCAACAATGCTAAACATGTTTAAGAGAAAAGGTTGAAGCACAAAAAGGTAGGTAATTTCTCTACACTAACTATTTTTATAATTCCGATCTCACAAATAAAAGATACATATTTCTGCAGGTTCCATGATCAAAGGTAATTATGCTATTTTTGTACTACAAAATCAAAAGCTTAAATTGAGCTAACAAATCAATTGCTTTTTTTTTTTATTAATTAATCATCTCCAAAGTAACAGCATCTTATACAGATGCATTATTCATTATGATTTACAGTAAATAACAGTGTTTGCTTTGACAATAATAAAGTACCATGTATTTAAACAAAAAGTCATTCCCAGGTGTTGGAATAAGCCATATTATACATCAATCATATATCAATATTGTTGTCATCTATCCACTACATGGGTCAGATGATAACATTAATAGGTTCACAAACCCTCACCCAAAATTTTACAAAACACGTCATCTCATATGACTGATACGATGGTCATACAGAGTGAGATATGTTCAAGAATGAGGGGTCCGGGAGTTAGGAGGGAAATAAGAAGGGGTGTAGAGTGAGCAGTAGAGAAGGTTGAAGTATAATGTGAATGCAAGTATGGCTTTAGAATGGTTTTGTCCCCCAGGGCCTGTTGCTCTTGAGCGTAATGACTCTCAGAGCAGACCTCCTGAGACAAATTGGCACTGACCCCCAATGGGGTTTTTTTCAGGGCAGGCTCGGTTCAAAATGGACCATTCAATTTCCCACCGGGAACCTTGCCATTTCCTGGACATGGCTGATTTGGAAAAGGGGTTTCACTTTCTTTTCTTTTTTTGCTCTTTTCTCATTTGTGGTCACATACACAAATCGTAGTTTAGATATAAACAACTGTATGAGATTTCTTTAGTTTGAATAAATCATATGAACTATATATCTTTAATGTAAATGTAAATGATGGGTCATGAACATGTACGGGATCATAAGGAATAATTCCTGTTCACTCCTTTCTCCCCTACCTACCAGGAGAGAGAGAGCTGCACTGTATCGTTCCAATAGAAGACGAGGGAAGATTCACAGGATGTTGAAATTAAAATGTATTACGGCGAGTCATTTTCTAACAAAAATGAATAATACGGCAATAATTCCGTCCATATTACCTGCCCAGAGAGTTTACCCATGCCATTTCTAATGCGTCGCGGGCTGCTGACGTCATCAACTCCATGACCGCGCGTCTACAGACACTGCACGTCTACAGACACTGCACGTCTACAGACACTGCACAGACACAGCGCGTTCATAACAGTTTGTGGACTGCAAAACCAGGGAAAATAAAACACTGGACCTGCTGTATGCCAATGTTAAGGAGGCATACAGCTCCACAGCTCTCCCTCCTCTGGGCAGATCAGATCACAACCTGGTCTACCTGAGGCCCCTCTATAAACCTGCGGTCCAGAGGCAACCAGTGGTCACCAGAACTATACGGAGGTGGTCTCAGGATGCAGAGGAGACTCTCGAGGGCTGTTTTGAGCTGACAGACTGGGATGTTCTCTGTAATGGACATGGGCAGGACATAGATGGACTCACAGGCTGCAAAACGGACTATGTCAATTTCTGCACGGACTGTGTGATCCCGACCAAGACTGTGCACTGTTTCCCCAACAACAAACCCTGGGTGACTAAGGACATCAAGGCATCACTGAACAGGAAGAAAGCGGCCTTCAGGAGTGGAGACAAGGAAGAGATGAAGAAGGTGCAGAGAGAACTGAGGGAAAAGATCACAGAGGGCAAGGAGAGTTATAGAAGAAAGCTGCGGTGTGGAGTGGCATGAGAACCATCACTGGCCAAGGAGCAAAGACCATCCAGGGGAGGGAGGGAAACCTGGATGAGGCCAACGAGTTAAACCCGTTCTTCAACATGTTTGACGATGTGGCTCCACTCCACCCTCCCCCCAGCTCCTCCTGTGACCCTCTCCCCTCTCCCCCCCTCCCTCCCCTCTCCTCTCCTCCCTCTCCTCTCTCCAGGGTCAATCACCTTCACAGCGGAGGATGTGAGAAGTGAACTCGGCAGACTGCGCCCAGGCAAGGCCGCGGGGCCTGACTGCCTCAGCCCCAGAGTGCTCAAGGTGTGTGCGACTCAGCTGTGCGGCGTCTTCCGGCACATCTTCAACCTGAGCCTGAGCAGGCTCAGTGGTGTGGATTAAATCACCTGCAACTTAACATCTCTAAGACTAAGGAGTTGGTGGTTGATTTCAGGAAGCAACAGACTCTCACGAAACTGGTCAGCATCAGGGGGACAGAGGTGGACATTTTTGAGGAATATAAGTACCTGGGTGTTCACATAGACAATAAAATGGACCGGACTAAAAACACAGAGGCCCTGTATAAGGAAGGTCAGAGTCGCCTATATTTCCTACGGAGACTCAGATCTTTCAACGTCTGCAAAACCACGCTGCAGATGTTCTATCACTCTGTGGTGGCCAGCGTCATCTTCTACACTGTTGTGTGCTAGAGCAGCAGGGTGAAGGCAGCAGACGCTAAAAGACTCAATAAGCTCATCAGGAAAGCGGGTTCTGTCCTGGGAGTGGAATTGGAGTCTTTGGTAGAGGTCTCGGAGAGGAGGAAACTGAGTAAACTACTCAGTATTATGGACAACGCCTCCCATCCCCTGCACGCCACACTGGAGTCAGACCAGAGCACCTTCAGCCGTAGACTGAGATTACCGAGGTGCACCACAGAACACCACAGGAGGTCTTTTCTGCCTGTGGCCATCAAACTCTATAACTCCTCCCCCCTCTGTGGGAGGGACAGTTGGAATACAAGACAATGAACACTGAGCAATATCATGTGCAATATTACCATTCAACATCATGTGCATTTTTCCTCAGTATTACGTGCAATATTATTACTGATCAACATCATGTGCATCATGTGCATCTATCATGGGCTATATATTATTATTATTATTATCATGTTATCGATAAATATTATCTGTAATACTACCTCTCATCTCCTCGCATCATCATGTGCAATATTCGTAATGTCATGTCCAATACCTCTCTTACATTACCTTTCAACATTTTGTGCAATATTCTTCACTTCAATTATGCAAAATCGTTTTCTCCATATGAATATCTTATCTTGCCTATATATTTTTATATTTTGACATTGTACATTGTATATTTGTAAATCTGTTAGTTTATTTTTATTATTCTGTCGATTTCACTATTGTTGTATTGTACTGTATTGCTATGCAACCTGGCACAAGAATTTCCTTCAGGATTAATAAAGTTCTATCTTATCTTGTCTTATCTTATCCATTTTCCTGCGCTTCAGTCTGCACAGAGAGTGTTGGAAGCATATAGTGGGACAAGATATATAAAGCATTAAAGAGGAAGCGATCTCAACATCTTTGAAGGAAGCCTAGGGCCACTTTTCGTGGTTTGATCTTCTAATAACATAACCATTGTGGGCACATTTCCAATTATTGTTTCTTACAGACACCTCGTGACGAATGTACACAATTTGAATACTGTGACACAATGCAAAATTAACTTCATAATCCATAAGCAGTTGTGAAATATGGCCAAATAAACACACAAATTATGGAATCCAGACTTAAAGAGGAGAATATAGGTGTTTCACTGTGATCCATTTGCTGTTCAGACTCCTCCAGCCCTTTCTGGTGAGCCAAGAGTTGTTTTTTTTGTTATCACTGCAGTCTCTCCAGCATCGACCAGCAGTATTGATTCTGAGCAGATCTCCTTCCACTCCATCTGGGGAACCAGATGAGCCCGATTCGTATTGATCCAACCTTTTTATTCCACATTCTCACTTTACCTATTTCGATGGGAAAATCATATTCTTGTTTTTTGTGTTTTTGTAATAATAAATGTGTTTTGTGAGAGACGTTGATAAATATTAATTTAAAGTTTTCTGTGGTTTTCACTTATCCTTATGACCTAGAGAAACTGACTTAGACAACCATGCCTTTCCTGAGACAAATGGTCTATTATAACGGCACACAGATGAGGATGCATGCCTCCACTTATCTGATGGAGTATTTTTGAGCGAGTGAATTCGAGACTGCATTAGTTGGTCGCAAGGAAACAAAACATGTCCATCAGACTGGCAGGCTGGACAATATATTATGTTTCTTTTAAATATCCTCAAATATCCCTCCCAAATCAATATAGTGTGTTGTTTAGTTCTTTTGTTTCCTTGCTGTAAATGTATTTTTCATGGTCTTTAATTTAAATGTAAGATCCACTGCGTGTCCAGTTTGGCACATCCATCACAATAACTTCCTTCCAGTAATTCATGCTTATCCTTTGAGCAGGATCAAGGCTTGACTACTCACTGCCACCCCTCGTGGTCTACTAAGCCCTTGTGACAAGAAACTGTGTACGTTAACTGACGTAATGCTCTCGACAACTTGATATCACACACAACTCTTAAGATGGATATAAGACAGATATGTCGAACACACACACACCATCATAGATGATGGATGTTCTGGATGAAATAAAAAATAATGGATGAAATGATGAGAACTGTTAACAGCAGGTCTTTGTGTCTCGTGCAAATTTAGCATTAGGCCATTTCAGTCTATTTACTGCTTTACTGCCATCTTATTTTATATACAGTATATATTTGCCCATTCCAGAAATCTAATAATAACTACAACAAAACAATAATATACTAAAACTATATTATAATACAAAAAACAATACAACAATAAAATAATACATAAATGATAGTGTTTGTGACTAAGCACTGTGTTGCTGATGGTACACTGCAGAGACCTAGACAACATTAGACATCAGACATATTACATAAATCAAGTATTAAATATACTTCAAAAGGTTGTGTAAAAAAAAGCTGTTTAATTTTGAAATGAGATTGCAAATAGAGCAGTTTTACAATTAATGAGACCGGCTGCCACTGATAGATAAATGAACTGCTTAAAAAGAACAGAGATAGCTTCGAGGCATACACTATACAATTTGGTTGGGTATTTAACATAACCATTCCCTTAAGCATTATTAAAAACAAAAACCCCAACAGGACTCTGAGATGTTAGTGAAGCTTAGAAAGAGACCAAAAAAGAGGTAATGAAGAACTAATTTGGAGGCAAGGGCAATTGAAAGGTAATGCTATTGGATCATTCTAATTATCTTCCTGCTTGGGTTACCACTGAAATTAAGAGGTCAGGACTTTTTTAAGCACTTGATTTCAGCTAATATATTGGCGTTTTGAATGTTTTGACTGCTAGATTGAAGGAGATGGTATGCAGAATTCTCGTCTTTCCAGTGTTGAGGCAGTAAACCACAGCACTGTAGTTCAACCACAGATGAAAAATTTAAATGTGCAATAAAAGAATGAAGAATTAAGGAGGTTAAGTTTCAACCACCTGACAGCACCCCAGAGATGGAGATCAACAGAGGATACACTGGGACATATGATCCACTTATTTAAAATGGCGGTGCTTCCGTGTTGCCAACAGCCAAGGTGAAGTCATGTCTCAACATAAACCCTCAATATGAGTAGGCTATACATGATGCTCAAACCTTACACTCTATATAGTTCAACACACAAGGAGAGGCAGTGAAGCTGAAAGAATTCTACCGACTCCGCTCCTAGGTATCATGTGAAACTACAAATGAAAAGTCTTCTGTAGATTCAATACACACACCATGGCCACTGTGTTGCCTGTCAAATAAAGAATGCAGTCAGGCCTTTGACATACCTGCATGCTGACTCGCTGTTCTATAGTGATGCTCTGGGGCTCTGTGGTGGATATGCTGCATTCTAAATGCTAAATCCACATGCATCCACCTTTACACACACACACACACACACACACACACATATTATATATAGGCCAATATGTGGTTACCTATAATACAGCCTTTCTGAAGAATGTAGCACTATTCTAAACGGAAACCCAAGCACTGAGCAAATAAACTATATGAAAAGGGATGTTAGAATGCTTTAGAATAGCAAGCCATTACGGAATAGGTTGAAAATACACTTGACAATCGAAGACTGGCTAATGGAAACAGTAATCCTGAACAGCAAGTTACTGAAGAGGATACAGCTATTCCAATATGAGTTAGTTATCCATTACAACATTAATGAGTTAATAGGCATAATAACGTTGAAAGCTTTTACTCTTATGGAATGCCAGAATTAAACCTAATGAACGTGAACAGCCTTTATATAACACAAAGCCCGTTTTGCCAAGTTAATTTTGCGTGTTAATATTTTTTCAATTCAATGCTCGTATCAGTTATGATTGAGTGAAGCTCTAGAAGGGATCTTGTGCCAATCAAAATGAGTCTTGTAGGACACAGTTTGCACAGATTCAAATCTTTGAGTCTTTAACCTTTCCCCCCCCCATCATGTGGTTGATGTATGACCCAGTTCAGTAATTACAGATTTCAACTCAAAAGCCATGTTTCATGCAATTCAAATGGACCTTGCAAAGCATATGTAACACCCGACCCGACACACAGAAACCATGTCGCAGCAGGGGTGATTTGAACCAGTAACCCTTACGAGTGAAAAAACTGGGCTTGGCTTGTAAAACTAGGTTGGAGCCTTAGATGTTGGCAGGTGTGAGGCAATTACCATGGATGGTGTGGATTGAATTATGGGTTGAAAGTTAAATGAAAACGAGTACATGTTTCCCAAACACACCCCTGAAATGGACAAGTAATGGCCCAAAAACACAGTGGCGGTGTTGGTTGGACGTGAGGCTTTGCCCGTGTTTCTCTCTACCTGCCCTGCAGGTGTGCTGAGTGTTTCTCCACAGTGCTCCCTCACACGAAATTGTCACACTTATTCCTAATGACTCATTATCTCGCACGTTATTTTAGAGTATGCGTGTTGGTAGCCTTGCTCTTTTTCCCTGCAGAACTCTCCTCATTTTGCTCAGAATAGTCTGGCGAAGGACTTGACTCAAGGATTTGTTCCACTCTCCCTGAATTTAAAGCACTTTTAAAATAGAACGGTGGATAACTCCAGTGGTGCTTGTTTTTCCTTTGTGGCATTTTTAAGTCTGTGAAACTCCAATCTTTATATTGCAGTTTAATGTTATGATAGCTGCATCTTCTCATGCAGCTATTTTGACCCAGGACATTAGTAACCCAGGACAAACCTTCTTGAATGAAGTTTGAAAAATAACTAAAACTTGGGCTTTGTCATATAAATAAAGAAATTAAATCTTGATTTGCATAAGAAAGGGGATATTTTTCAAAGCTTTTACCTTCCCCCATTACCACATGCCCCTATGACAACTTATTCCGTTCTACTAATCCACCCGCGATGACAAGCTTAACGCAGTAAACACACAGAATACATCCTCAAAGCTCAACATCTGAAGTCAAGGATAAGTGGGTGACATTGAAAAGTAGATCCTTAGGAAGACTACACAAAGCCCCTTTTTCTAGATCAAATTCTATTGAAATGTGGGATATGGGAAGATGTGTCTATGTGGACTTCTGGTTACATAATACAGGAAGCAACTAGCAGGCTAGCATGGTTTAGTGACCTTGCTGCTGCATCAGCAGTCACTCCCTGTGGCTTGCCTTCTGCCACCTTAGAGCCATGCAAGTGCTACAGTAGAAAAACCTTGAATCTGGCATTGACATAATGTTGTATAATATACTGTACTGTATATATTTTTTAAATAGTAAAAGCATGAAAAGCTATGAAAGAAATTAACATCCAAGAAAATAGATCCAATTAAGCAATGTTGTGCTACATTGTGATATTGGATCATATAGGCTGGCAATGGTCTCAAAACAACATTTGTATGTGCATTATTAAATTATAATCAATACACACTGTCACTGTCAAACCACTGCAGAGGAATCACAGGGAACCATTTGTTGGATTAAAGATAAACAACTTACCTTATGAGATGGTGGTCACCAAATAACACTACATGCATATAATTGTTGTGTATGGATGATACAATAGTAAGGCGTACAATTTTGAAATGTCCCATATCACCATATCTTAAAAGTAGTGGGCCTAATGCATTTATTTTGTGTACAGCCTTCAGAACGGTGTTGACTTACCTGTTCTGCCAGAGCTTCAAATAGCATATCAAGTAATAGGCGGTATTGAATGTAGACCACAATGTGATTTAATGGTTGAAATGGGACATATTTAGTTTAGTTTGTCCAAAACTAATAGCTATTTGCCTAATAGTATAGGCAAATAGCAAGTACAATTACAGTAGCAAAGATGGCGATTAAATAAAAAAACGTATTGGTATCAATTAATTCTGAGGCCAAAGGGATTATTCAGATTAAGATAAATGTTAAGTAATCCTCTCTAATGTGCAGTAAACCTACCACCTATAATCTTGATATTCAAGTCCCACTTGCCAATGAAAGGACTTATGATTGAATACATGAATCTCGAACATTGTATCCATGGTTGCAGCAGACAGTTGCCATCAAAACACATCCAAAATCTACACTAAGCCAACACTTAATACAAATAATCATAAAGGTTTACCTTGAATGCTCAGTAGGGACCTTAGTAGCCAAGTTTCCCCTCTCTGCCCTGAGGAGGAGAGTCAAAACGGCAAAAATCAGAAGTCCACTTACCCCAAGGGGAACGATGTCAGGTAGGCAGCCAGGATGGGAGGCCCACAACACTGTGACACAGCCTCGCTTACAACCCCTGGCAACCCAGTGTTTGAACCAAAGAAGGATTATGTATTTACCATCGGGTAATGTTGTTGTTGTTGTTGTTGCTGCTGCTGGTGTTAGCATAGCTACGTCTGCGTTAAGAACCATGCACCGGCAAGCGTACAGAAAGCCATCGATTACAGCAGCAGATGAATGTGAAAGGCAACACAAAAGGAAACACCTACCTGAGACACCGTTTACTCAACATGTGCAACAAAAGCGATAGGAAAAATGCCAATGACCGTATATACTTACACAAGTCTAAGTATATAACGGCACACAAACACTTTCCTGTGTGTAGTCAGGTGAATAAACAAAGAAAGAAAGAAAGAAAACAAAGTACCTTTACTTTTACCTATGAAATTTGATGAAATGTTCCATGAAAGCAGATTCCAGACAAAACAAGAAGAACAAAACGGAGAGGAGACACCGATAAGTGTCATGGTCAAGTGGGGAAACAAACAGAGGAGAGAGAGAGAGAGAGCTTGATGGCTTCATTTATGTATATTAATATTAATGATGTATCTGGCATTATAAGAAAAAGACAAGTCTGCATGGACAGGAAAATGAATTGTAGTGGCAAGGTGCAAATGCATCCCTGCATTGTCGAATGGCTTTGTATGAAAAGATGAGAAGTGGGCAAACTTCGAATGCAACTGACAATTTGTTTTCGACTTTGATGTATATCTATATACTGTATATACTGTATAGAAATACTGTATATATGAGCTTGTGTTTAAATTAAACCGAGTCATCGCCAAAGGGGAATGTAATTGGAAGTTTTTCCCCATTAATTTCAACAACATCCATTTATAAAAAACCCACACATCAGGATGTATTCATAAAAAAATGAGACCAAGGCAGATTAATGTACAGCAGTGACAAAGCTCCCCAACAGAGAGGGGGCAGTTGAAAGCTCAAAGAGTGCGGAAAAAAGAGGTCACATCAGAAAGAGAAAGACAGAGAACCCAAATAGGTCATTTAAAATAACGGGCCATATCTGAAGCTCCAAGTCTCTATGCACATTAAGCTTCATTAGAGTGGCAGACGACAGTCACACAGTTTGGAGTACAATAGGACATATAGGAGGAGCAGAGAGGGAGGACGAGGAGGAGGAGGAGGAGAGGGAAGGGAAAGGAACACAGCCCATACCTTGGTCGCCCATCATCAGGTGTGCCAGACCTTAAAGGGGAAAACAAGACAGCACAATCAGCAGAGAGCAAGGGATCATGGGAAGGCATTGTGACACTAATGCACGGGCATCCTCTTTTGTTTTATATTTTGGTTTACTTGTTGGATGCCCTGGCCTGTTGATTAAGGTTTGGGTAAGGAAAGAGTAGGGATAGAGGAGGAGGTGGTGTGGTGGGGGGGGGGGGGGGTGGGGGTTGGACAGACAAGGCATGATGAGCATTGGGTTAACCACACTGGTTACGAATGCGTCATCATTATTCACTTACTAGAGGTCATTCAGAAATACAGTTTGGCTTCTCTCTGTGAGGCCAACATGAGAAGCCTCACGTTGACGATGAATGCACTACTGAGTTGATCCACTTCGACTCAATATTTCAGGTTGAACCTCAGAAAACTTTCACAACACTTTATTGAATATACGCAAACCTAAAAAGGTAGTATAAGATTGTACCAAAGTACATTGTACAAACACTATACATTTATATACTACAGAACATGAATATTACAATTTAATCGCCGTGTTAAAGATGTAAAACATCTTAAACATGGAATCAGACTTTGCACTCATCAAAACCCTGTTCAGCATGCACAGCATTTACTTTGTATTGGTCAGCTTTTCCATTTCCTGCCCATCGATTTTCTTTTGGCTGATTATTAAAACACCCTCCTTAAGTCCTGTGGTATGGCCACATTTTCACATCACTGACTTTAATAGTATAATTACTGTAACTTTGAGCAATTATGTGCCAGTTATTGTGTGGCTTTCAAATGGCAATTACCTTATTAGCTTTGACTTTGGCTTTTACCAATCGTGATAGTTTATGAAAATGCACCTCTTGATTGAGTTCCATTCAGTACCTTACTGACTTTTGCCAACAAACGGAATATATTTATTCACGTATATACATAGATGTTTAACAATCCAGACAATTTACAATAAAACACAAACACCCGCAGATGAAAAGAAACTATAAACCTGTTTTGTCATGGCGATCCAAGGGCTAAACGACATATGTATACATGGACTAACAAGTCTTTAAAATTGTTTTGAAATCTCACTTTATTCAAATGGTTTTCAAAACATGTGATTAAATTGGCCTGTTTTTTAAGAAAAACATTGACCGGGACCTACCGTTCCAGGAGGCACCAATGGGTCACTATCAACACTAGTGTTGAGGTTTTTAAGAGAATGCTTACATCATTAAAATGTGTTTCCCTTCACAAAGCACAGACACGGGAATAGAGGAATAGAGTGGCATTTCTTCTCAATCTACCCACCTTCAGCAGTATTGTCTTCTGCAAGCACGGCCGAGCAGGGAGAGAAAGAGGGAGACATTCATTAAGCAGCATGCAGGCAAGCACTGGCCCTGGTGTGTGGTCCCCCATGCAAGGCCTCAACATCACGTGCAGACTGTGTGCTCTATAGTAGCCCTCGCTGGAAGAGCTTTATTCCAAGATGAATAGTTTGTACATTAATTCTACTTAGGTGGCTTGTGTCTGTCTACCAGCCATTTCTGTCTTAAATATAAATATATATACAGTATACATATATATATATATATATACAGTATACAGTATATATGTATATGTATTCAGCTTGGTGAGTTTGGCTTGTGGTTGTGGGATTTAAGCATATTTAGGTCTGGACTGGATTAGGTAGATCACTTTTTTTTACTGAAGCTAAAAGGCTTGTTTTTAAGATGACTATCCATCTTACCAACATATGATTAAATGTTCATGTTAATGTTACTGTTATACAAAAATAAGCTTGTTAAAAAATGTATTATGATTAGAGCTTTACATCTGAAATCTTTCTTATGTAAGTCTATATCTATGACTTATTTGTTGCCAATATCAAAACATAATTTTATATTTATATTATTGAAAACAATATTGTTAATGTTACCTCATAAATAACTCAATGGTAAAACGTGCGTCATACTGAACATATAGAACTGGCGGAAGAATAATTATTCGTAAATAATCGTCTATTTTCATGCCTATGCCTCATACTGACTCCTTCTCAAACAAATCTAAATATTAACCTTTAAACATAGAATTACTATACCAAGAGGAAGTGACTTGCAATCTTGCCAATCATAGTGGGGTTTGCAAAAGTCATTGGCACGGTAATTATTTGTTGCACGTCAGGAGATAGAACTGCAATAAAGCAGATATGTTTGACACATGATGCTGCATGTGTGAAATGAAATGCATTTAATGTGATGAAGAGTGAAGCATGCATCAACACTTAAGATTAGTTTTTAAGTCAGATGAAACTATCTTTAATATAAAGATGATAAAAAATAATGATTCCTGTAGAAGAAAAACACTGAAAGCCATGAACATGAAGAAAGAAATAGATTTCCAATAGTGTTCCATCTTCCATGTTTAGTTTCTTTCAAATCCCATGTCAAACTAGTAAATGAAAATGCAAACGATACAAAACAATACATTTGAAATATTCAATAGGAGTAGGTAACAAAGCCTTTTATGTGCATACAGTCATATGTATGTGCACAATTGTGTTTTTCCTTGGTTTCCGTTTCCTCTCCCTGTCCTTTTTTAGAACTACAAATATGGCTGTTCTGGGTCCTGCTGTTTTCATTGGTGGATGCTAACCAATGATGGCTAAGCTGCCAGCTCAAAAGCCTTTTCGGTTCCACCTGGCAGACAAGTGGGAGAATATAAGAGAGCTCACCACCCTAATTGTCTCTCACTTGTCTGCCTGTTAGCTTAGCTTAGTTTAGCCATTGTCTGTAAGCTGTCTGGGGCTTGTTGTCACTGTGACCATTTGGTCACTTATTTATGTTTTATTCAGCCTATTCTATTTGTTGCCAGATTTGGTCAGATTTGGCTGTGCCCCATGGGCAGAGGCATTTGGTGCCCCATTTTCTCTGGCTTTTGTTAAGCTAGGGAGCTAGACTTAGCTATTGGTTTTGTTGAGCGAGGGAACTAGGCTTACATATTGGTTTTGTTGAGCCAGGCTTATCTATTGGTTTTGTTGAGATATGGAGCTAGGCTTACCTATTGGTTTTGTTGAGCTAGGGAGCTAGGCTTAACTTGTGGTTTTGTTGAGCTAGGCTTACCTATTGGTTTTGGTGAGCTAGGGGTAGGCTTACCTTTTGGTTTTGTTGAGCTAGGGGACTAGGCTTACCTTTTGGTTTTGTTGAGCTAGGGGACTAGGCTCACCTCTATGTTTTCTGTTGATATTAGAAAGATTATTTAGTTTTTAAGTAAGTGCTGTTGTGTTTATTATATTTGGCCCAGACTCACCCTGACATCTTGAAGCACCTGACCAACCTCATTCTTATTATTTCTTTATCACAATAATTCCTGAATCTACTTTTGTAACCGAATGCCTGTCCTATTTGAGTCAGCGTTATGTTACCCCCTCTATCCCCTAGACTAGGGGGCCATAACATATGTCAAAACATGGAAAACAAATCTGGGTTGCTTGCCCAGATTCAACTGTTTTATACACCCAAAACTTACCATCCCAACTGGTTCTCCCTCCGAATAAGTCCCATCATCCACACACAAAACTATATTATCATTTTGTGAACAAATGATAAAACAATAATACAGTACAGCTGTCTTTGTATTGACCTCCATGACCTCCTCCATTTCTAAATACTGTCTGTCACCTTGCCTGTCCCTTTGTGGTCAAGGTATGTGTGTGTGGATCATGGAGCCAATATCAGATCACTAACAGACATACATCAGGGTGACAGAAACCCTGACTGGCAGACTAGTCCATCCCAGGCCCGGACGTACTTCAATCATCTTGGCTGTAATTTAAGGTCTCCAATCTGTTTAACTTGTATGTGTTTGTGGTGGTGGTTGGTGGTTGGTGGTGGTAGTGGTGGAAACCGGAGAGGTCAGTAGAAAACCACAGAAAAATCCCACTGAAGTGGCAAGGTGTCAGTACTGGCCACTGTGCTAATATGTTATCCTATAGCCTCGACTGAACCACTGAAAGGTGTTGAATAACACAAAGGGGCAGTTAAGCGTTAAAACTTAAAACTTCTCATTCCCTGGCTAACCACAGGTCTCCAAACAATGGAGCTAAGTTAATATTTTTAATAAATGCATCTTGCCATGCAAACTACAACTTGCACATATTTATAATGGCATTAAAATGAGTCATTATTGCAGTGAGCTCAGGTTTGATTGGGTTCTCTACTGAATTTACAGGTTTAATAAAAAATAAACATGCAGTTTTTAATTTTGTTTTACAGTGAATGTGGGAGTACAGTTTATTGCATTAAAGTGCTTCTGTGTAATCACAGCAAAGCCTTGTTTAGATTACGACATAAAATCATGAGCAGTTATGTTGAATTGAATTGTTATTGTTTGAAAAGTGTGTGCCTGAATAACTATATTAACTGTACATGAGCAGAACAAGAACTGCAAAGAAAGAGCATTACAATTATCTTTCCAAATGCAAAACGCAAATTCAAATGTTCAAATGCAAATAATAAAAATAAAGGTGAAAAACGGGGAATTCAAAATGTAAATGTCTGATATAATCATAACAGCCATATATATAATATAATAATCTTATGTTAAAGTTGTTGCTACCTGCGTTGTATTAACAAAGATACCGAATGCATATATACATTATAAATGGTAATTAGTAGCCTACACTATAATTTAATTGTATCGTTAGCATCCTGTCTCCATCTCACACTCTCCCCTTCCTTCTGTCACACACGCACACACACACACACACACACACGCACGCACACGCACACAAGCAGGCACACGCACACACACACTTTTATTTTGCAAATGTACTCAGCTGGTTTCATCATAATCCAGAGAAGTAAATCCTTGTAATCCCCCTGGTAAACTGATCCCAATGCCATTGTACTTGAAACAAAAAAACCACAATGAAGTCATCTTTACATCAGACATGATCTACATCTGAAGGAAGCTCTTGTCAAAGAATAAAACACACTGTCTAGCCAATTAAAAAAAACAACATTTATATATCATTTCAGATCAAGGGTGTGATCTGCCCATAATCTCCTTCATCTTGTACCTCATTATAAAATACAAAAGTTACTAATAGGCAGGCGGTGACGCGTTGCGTAACGGACAACAATACGTGTGTAACGAATGCATGCATGAAATATTATTGTGTATAGATGGATACAATTACTAATTATTAAATTGTCTTATTTTAATTAGTTTTAATTCCTATTACTGTTCTGGGCTTTCTGCTGTGATGATTTCCCATCTGGGATTATTTTATATTACTTTATAATCCCCCCCAAAAAATAAAAAGAATTAAAAAAAGCCATGTGTTAATTGTTCAATGCGCCAATAGCACGCATGTTTACCAAAACTGTGTTCATCTTGATAATCATGAACATGTTGAGCGGAAGAGCGCTTGGCAGTCTTCCTGTGTCGCCTGTCTCTGAGCCAGAGGCTGGATCTGGTGTGCACCAAACACCACAGAGCACAGAGATTTACAAACGCAAAAGCGTGTGACTGTCTCCCGAAACTTGTTTTGTTTAGCTTTTTCCTGCAGATTGTTTAGTTTCGTTTCATATTTAAAAATTGTTAGAGCAATCGGCGCAGACAACACCCTGGTTGGTTGGCATGGTGAGAGAGGAGAACAACAACGACGAGAGGACTGAGCACACACCCTGTAGCAGGGGGGTACTGTAAACAATATCACACTGTAAACTATATCAGTCTCTACCCCGATCGTTTATCCAACTCCAAAAAAAAAGAAAAAAAGACTAACGTATGACTGTGAGAACACTAAATGGCCCCCACCCCACGGGGTAAAGGGGCTGCTGGTTTAATTGGCTACTATTACTGAGAGCAAAATGATAATGGTATCGACGAAAAACAACAACAAAGTGCTTCCATTGTCAAGAGAAAGAAAACAGAAACAAACTTTGGGGAGAAAGGCGCAGAGTTTGGCACCATTTCAACCAATCAATCGTGCCATTAGAAGCACAAGCCCAATTTAGAACCAAAAATAAATAAAGGCTGCTTTTAACAAATTCCAAAGTTACTTTGTGAACTTCTCTTTTACATTCACTATCATACATAAGTGTGTGTGTGTGTGTGTGTGTGTGTGTGTGTGTGTGTGTGTGTGTGTGTGTGTGTGTGTGTGTGTGTGTGTGTGTGTGTGTGTGTGTGTGTGTGTGTGTTTTGAAAGCGTGGCATAGAATACTATTTACCTACAGAGGATTAATGCCAGAGTGTAGGCCTATGATGCCTTGGATGTATTTACTTTTAAGATGAAATCCTTCCACATTGCATGACTAACAGTTATGTGTATATCATATTTGAAATGCATGTAACCCGACTTTGATGTATTATACCTTGCTCAGGTATTTCTGCCCACCGGCCTCAATGCTGCCGGTATGCTAGTGTGAGATTGATATGTGTGCCACTCTAATTTAGGGCGAGTGACAGGAAGCAAACAGCACATGATAAGCATGCATTGTAAAGTCAACCTCGATGACAGATTCAGGACAACATATTGGCCAGTCTGCAAGGAGGGGTGCAATGAGCCAGGGTGAGAGAGAAAATTAGCAATGCAATAAACATGACATTTATATTTTTTGAAAATAAAGTCATTGGTTCCTTTATGTTACGCCTTCGATCTGCGTGCAACGGCCCAACAACGAATCCAACAACGGTTCCAAACAACTCTGACGCCACAGGTCTGCCACAATGCTGCCTGCCAGGAGAGGAGGGGCAGCTGCACTCTTAAGGATGATACATACTCCGCAAGAACAGAGAAATGTGTTCTTGTTCTCGAGGTGGCAAGAACAAGAACAAAGTTTGTTCTGGCCACGACATTTCATACTTCACGAGAAACTCCTCAAAGGCCCCGCCCACAGCAGCAAACTTCTGCGCCGGCGGAAAGCGCATTAACCACGCCCACTTCAAATTGACCAATCACACAATAGTTCTCGGACACGACGCGAGAAAAAAGTTCGGCCCGGATGATGTGTCGAGAACAAGCTGCGAAGAACTCCCGAACCAGGGCTGCGAGAACAAAATGACGTCATTTTGTTCTCGCAGCCCTGGGAGTGAGAACAAATTTCTCTGTTCTTGCGGAGTATGTATCAGCCTTTATAGCTGAGGAGCGGCTTAATTGCTTCATAGCATACACCTGTGCAAGCAATTAAGCCGGTCCACTCCTGCAGGAAACAAGGAAACAGAGAACACACAAAATGGAAACAAAATCCAAGGCCCCGCCTAGAGGGCCGTAACACTTTATAAGAACAGGGCAATCAGCACTAGTTTAGTTGCCATGGGTGTTGAAATTCCCAATGTTTTGTGGTTTATACAGTATAACACTAATAGTTACAAGGAAGCAAACTATTTTGCTAGCTTGGCTGTGCACATTTACACAGCAATGTTTATAAGCTCAAGAGGATATTCTCTCTATATTTCGGCAGTAACCAAAGAAAAAAGACATGACCTATATGCTAGAAAGTCCAACCGCAAGCGCTTCACCGGCCGATCCTCCTTAGGCCGTTGTAGCGGCGCCTTAAGGGAGAATAATACACAAGCCTTTGCCGCAAATGATCAGTGCAACCAATGGATCAATTTGTTGTTAAATTACAATTTGGACCAAATCAAGAGTAATGAGTACAAGTGCAGGCTCATTTTTCAGTAGCCCAGGCTGAACCCTAATGCATCTATCTACCAGGGGAGTGTTGGCGGCATTAACGGGGCGCACCGTCTTCCTCATTATCCTCCTCGGGCTACGGCGGGGGTAAAGCGAGCGGGGGAAGAGAGCCTGGCGGTGACGCGCCACTCCTGTAGAAATCAATAGCATCTGCAGCCGCAGCTGTGGTACTGCACACGTTTCTTACTTTCACTTTCACTGGGCTAGCTAAATCTGCTGCCGCTGTGCGCCACATCTACGCCGTGCCGTCTTGAGCACTTTGAGTGGCCATCGTGGTGAGGGAATATAAATAAAATCTATGAATGCAGTCCATTTAGCATTTTACCATCTCCTGACATTTCTCAAAGCAAGCAAAAAAAATGTGTGTTTGATTGAATTGGCAATTACCAGAACCTCTTGACAGACACAATTGAAATAATTCCACAAAACGAGATAATCTTTCAGAATCTTTACCAGGATGACAACAGCGTTGTCCTGCTTGGTTTATCATCTGATCGAAATTCCCTTCTTTGAGTCTTCAATTGTAAAATACTAAATATATTGTTAAATTACAACTCTTTAACATTACATGTTTATTTCCATTGTTTGCCTTTGCATTACCGCACCCAAACACTTACGTACACTTAACACTGATGTACTCCTCCGAGTGGATGTGATGTTGACAGTGGCCTGCTCAAGTTTGTCTTTAAGAAGTCCTGTATCTGACTTCAGCCCAACAGGAAGATTGTACGCCCAGCAGATGTGCTGAAGACCTCTCTCTGTGTGTATTGTGGGCAGGAGCGATCCACCAGGATAATAGCAATGGTTTAAGGGCCTCAAAAACCTTAATCCATGGATTGACAATAAATGGGAAAGTACTAGTGAATATTTTTAGACATGCAATAGCTGTTCTAAACACTTGAATCCTTGAAGTCCTCCTTGGAATGCAATGGAATTAAGAAAACGGTACGCGAATAAACCTCGGGCTCAGCTCATTTTCGATGGTAGTAGGAATTAAAGTCACACGTCCAGGAAAAAAAAAACGGGGCTCATACACTGTTTTCTGCTGCAATAGGGAATGCTATTTATGGCTCGTAGAGTCTCGCGATGAGGCAAATCCTGATTTGAGGTGCACTGTTCTTTTGCTTAGCCTAAGTTACAAAAGTGTATTCACATTCACCGAAAAGCAGAATGCAAAAGTCTAGCTCAGCTGTCGGAGCAGCAGGAGGAGGAAACAGGAACATGCCCTTTATATAATGGATATCACGGAGGAAATGGGAAAGGAGAGAGACCCTGGCTATTAGGCCTGAAAGTACAGAATATATTTTCCACAATAATGGCGCTACCGCTCTCTGTTTTGAGTATAAAAGTTTATCTAAAACTACACGGAATCTTACTAGGTAAGATCATGCAATACAAACATTGCATTATATATTTCAAATGGAGGTGAAATGGAGGTATACAGTTAAAAATCGAAAGTACCTGCTGCCAGGAGCCACTAATAATAGCTAATAATAATATAAACAATAGCATGTAGCCGACACCTATGTTTGGTAATACATGTGTTTTCCTCCACTATGCAATATCCTGCTCCAACACTATACTGTATAGCACTCCACAAAACATCAGCTCTCAGAACAGAATGAAGTGCACTCAAATCAAAATCTCAACGCCGTTTTGACTGCTATCATTTTCTATTGCTGTGCAGAAGAGCCATTGTACAGTATATTGTGTACAAGTGTGTGTGGTGTGTGTGTGTGTGTCAGCAATTCTGAATTTGTTTAGCTCCCTTGTGCTCTGGGATATATCCCTTTTGAGAGGACTTGGATGTCAAAGAATTTCACAAACACCGCTTGACAGTCAGCAGCGGATGTATTTAAACAACACAAAAATCCTGGGGGAAGACCCTCCCCTAATCTTTTGATCCTAATATCCGTCTTTGGACTCGCAGACAGCAGTATACTATTAATCTGCTTTTGTCTGGGTGACGACACCTTCGGAGAATCACCGAGGTCACCTGACACAATGAGAGAGACGCCCAAGAGAGGAGGAACCAATCAGATTGATGCATGCATTATCCCTATACGTCAGAACGCTGGTGTTTTGGATCATAGTCAAACAAACATTCAGGAATGAAATAAAGCAAGAGTCTAATCTGTGATTAGATCTAAGCCTATGAATCAAATACTAATTATGGCAGTGTGCTGTAATAAAGAAAATGTCACATAAAATCCATGCAAAGGAGTAAAAAAAAGAAAAATCATTAGCAATAACGTGAAATCCAAGGGGAAAGGTCAGTGTTTCATAGCCAGCAAATTAAATAAATGAAGGAATGACTAGGTAAGTTCGAAAAATAAATAGATAAATAAACAATCCTTAACCCGAAAACACAGCCATCGCCAACTGCTGGAAATATATTGGGTCTCCAATTAGCCTGCCCAGCATGTCTGTGGGGAAGTCAGAGGAACACAGAGCAGAACCAACACAAACACGGCCAGAGAGAACCCAGCCTCCCCACAGACCAAACCCGATACGGGAGGGAGTGGACCCTCCTGCTCTCTGGAGCTGCACAGCAGCGGCAGTACTGCCCGGCACACCACTATTGATATTCAACAAAACAAATATCATCTTATTATTATTAAATGGAAAGATCAGTTTTCCACATGAAACCCACCAACCGAGGCTAGGAAATGTAACAAGGGTGTAATCACGATGATGTAACAGCAAGCAGAAAAATGCACAAAAACCATCTAGCTTAGAATGTGTGTACTATTACAATGTACACTATAAAGCACCAGTCTAACAGTCAGTCAAGGGGAACGTCAAAGTGGATCAGAGCAGGAGAGCATGTTCATTACGTTTTTACCAAGCAGTGCAACATTAGAATGCATGGATCCATCGACAAAGGTTGACACTCTGGTAAACATGGTTCAATAGATGTATTTTTAGAAACGTTGGGTGATGTGATACAGTTATGCTATTTGTGTGCCCGGTTTCCACCACGGCTCGCTATACAACAGACAAAAGGTGTTGACAAAGCAAAAGCATTGAGCAATAAAACTGTCAAGACTACATCACAATCATACAGTCAAGTCAGTCATGCTTATAACCTACAGGCAAGTTGATATAATCTATAAAATTACAATACCATTCAATTCCATTTCTAATAAAATGTGGAATTAATATTTAGTCAATGTATTCTTCTGGAAAGGCCATTAAAATGTAAATAGACAACATTCAGCGACAATTTACTAGCTTTCATTTCATCGCATTCTGAATCATAATTGCATCATTAGGACATTTGTATATTCTCCTATGATTATCTACATTTCATTGTTCACGACCTGCAAACAAAATATGTCTGAACAATCAATAATCAATCGTACTCAACAGTCCTAGTTTTTTTTACAAATGCACCAAAATGGTGTATTTGCACCTTTAGGGCCTACAGCTTTTTTGGAAACAATTGCACATCCATTTTTCTCCAAGATGAGTTTTTTTTTGTTTTGTTTAGATTGTAGGAACATATCTGTAATTTCGAAGCAACAATGATGATTTTTCTGTATTGATTATTTTGTTCATGTGCACAGGTTATCTTATTGTGTACATTTCTTTTTTAATTATTTTCCATAATTAATTCCCAATTCTAATATGGACATCCTGACACCTTTTGCATTCCAACCCAGAATAAACACACACATTCTTTTGACATGGTGAGCATGAGGTAATGGTAGTGTCACCAGCTGGCTGAGCTAACGCTAACCTTTTGCACACACACTTGCTATAGCTCACTACACTACACCAAAACTAGTCTAACGTTGGTTACTGTAATTTAAATTTCATGAGCCAATGAAAATGCTGAATATTTATAGTTTTATCGTTGAACTTGCACTTAATGTTTTGCTCCAAATAGCCTAATGACAGTTTTGACTGAATGGCAATAATCATTATGTTGTTCGCTACCCGACCCCCTGATCATTACATTAACTAATTAGCAACAATATGCGATGCTAGCATGGCAAAATGCTATCAAAATTGCATACCTTTCTCCTTAGCACATTTGTCCTGTCATAATTTGTTATATTATTTGTACTGCACCCCGGACGGCTTTTGCCTTTTAATTGTCTTGCTCTCCACATACATTCCACGCCATTATACCCTTCAATTATCTAGCATGTTCAGACTAATGATCTCTCACTGATTAACATTTTTTTTTTCTGGCAACAATTTTGGCGCCCCCCTTGGGATGGTGCCCGAGGCGGCCGCTATGTCGCCCATAGGACATAGCCCCTGCACCACACCAGTTCAAATATAATAGAAATAAACCCACAGGCTGTTCTATACAACAGAGAGTCGGGGAGCTCCCTTTTTTTAAGCGAAATTACAAACTGTTCATAAATTGGCAATTTAAAGCATGTAATGTAAAATGCATGTAAAATCCTAAACTTTATTTAAGCCGATACCTTGAAGGTGAACAATAAAATACATTTTCCAATGATTATCAGCTGACCACGTAAAAGATGGATTAGCTTACGTCGCAATGTTCAAATCTTGGTGGATGTTCCTCCACACACATCAACACATTTACATTGACCTCAATAAAGTAGTGTGGCAGATAAGCGTGAGGAATATAGGCTATGTGCACTAATGCAAAGACAGGAGAATGGTTACATTGGTTGGTTACATTGGCTGGTCCCCTAAGTGCATGCTACATGTAAATGAATATGGCACTATAATGTTGCCCTAGTTTTGCCTGTTGTAGGCTAAGCTAACACAACAAAAATAGACCTCTACATAAATATTCAATTTCATAATGACAAAGTGAGGGGTTTGTGCAGAGCATTTATGTTATTTACTAATGAATAAAGAACATATCCTGCTGCACAGAACAGCGCTTTTAAATAATTGTTTTAACCAAACAGTGGGCTTTCTTTGTGTGTGCATGTGTGCATGCTTGTGGCTATGTGGTGCATGTGTGCGTGTGTTGGTGTGTGTCGTGGTCTGTTGTGCATGGTCTACAATGCACCAGCTTGTGTTTGTTTGGTGGAAGTTGATGGTTCTGGTGGCAAATCCTGTAATCCTTTCATCTGATCAAATGTGTAACACAGCAGCTTTGAAATGATTCGACGAAAAGGTAAATGCCAAAGCAATATGCAATTGTGTAAATGGATGCGCATTTTGCAGGAGCTAAACACAGGGGTAGTGCTAATTCGCAGTTTGTCACTACACTGCAAAGAACACAGGTGAACGCTAATTAAAATGGATAGCATGATGTCCAAACAGACGTTACCTCCTCCTCCACTCAGCCAACTGCAAGGTGCTAACAAATCAAGAGACAATGTCATTTACCGTCGGTGTTCGTCTCCTTAACACAACAAGACATGGCCTGGGCACTTATTATATAATCTGATTACAGAATCAATCAATACTACCATCGCCATCAGAATCTAAACCAAGCATGTTGGCGTGTCCACTGTGTGTGCACATACCACCTCGCTAGTGTGAGTGTCATATTTTGAGTGTAGTAGACGTAGGCCTATTCCCGGGTCAGTCTACTCTGTGGATGCCCTAAGCAGTCGCTATATTTTACCGCAAACGAGAGGAAAATAGAGGAGAAATAGATGATTTAAATCATCACTCTCCATTTGTTGCATGCTTAAAAGCAAGGGGATGTGACTCATCAAGGCATTGCAGGGTTTTGGTGCTCCTATGTACTGTATAAGCAGCTTCTCAAAAAGCATCCTTGTCAATTGGCAGACATCTCTATGTGTGTATTGTATGCATACAGCCTTTGACTTGAATTGTGTGAGAGGTGTGGTGATGCCCAGTAAGGGCTTAACTGAAACCCAGTGCATTCTTTTTAATTAATGTAATTACTCTATTAACCCCATTAGCCAACCCTACTGGGACATCCCCTTTTCCACATTGTATATGTCAGAAAGAGGATAATGGTGTATTAGAATATTAGAATTTGAACTACAATGTATTCTAAGGAGATTTGATCATTACATGGCGACTGCGTAACCAGTGTTAAAGCACCACTCTTGTTGCCTCTTTAATGTCAACTCCAGTATGAAGAGTTATAGTAGTGTAATAAGTGGTATGAATAAAAATCCCATCCAGGAGCCTTTATCTGTGATCACACCTAAACACAGCAAAAGCCCAAGAGCCATTAAAAGGTGTTCTTTCTGCTTATAGGCATCCAAGCTTCTTATGAAGACTTTTGTGAAAGACATAGGAGGACGCCATGTTGGCAAATGATGTAAGAGCTTTCATCTTATGTCATTCAATCTGCAAGGCCCAGAGTTCCCTTTATAAGGATTAGTTGATAAGGAGTAAAGGTATATGGAATAGCATGCCAAATTTAGCTAAAATCCCCTGTTAGTTGAGCTGTTGGGTTCTGTTGTTACATATTTTATAAGCAGCTCAACCAAGTGAGGCCAAAAAGACCAAAAAAAAATAGCAAACATGACAAATGTTATCTGACATTATAAAGGATTAGGCTTACAAGTGAAAAAGTGAGGACTTCATACCTGACGACAACTTAGCTATCAGCGTCCTTTATGCTAACATAGACATTGAGGAGACATTTCAGTAAAATGGGGCTTATTCAGAAGAAATGAAAAAAATAAATGAAGCGCGCTGATTTTCTCGTGCCTTTGTGCATCAATAACCGCTACACAACGGACGGATGCAATATTATCATTGGTTACATCTGCACGCAATTCAACAGGGATTTGTAGCGCAGCAAGACACAATAAGGCTCAGATCATTAAATTAGATCATCTGGAATCCTCTATTAATGTAATGATGCCTTATTGTGCACAGCGTCTGACTGTCATATTCAATGCTTTGCACACCAAGTCTGGGATAGGGTCAAAGGGGGGAGGGGGAGAGTTGTAGTTTTTTATTTATTTCTTGTTTTGTTGTGATTGATTGCTTGTCCAAATCAGGGTTATTTCAGCAGAAGTGTCTCATTTGATGTCGATATGCTCGTGGTAATAGGCTGATTGGAGGCTAGCAGTGAGTTTGCCTAATGTGATCACTAAACCCAGTTTCAAAATATGATTTGATAAGGTCATCCACTGCAGGCATTGCACAGGACTGTCAGGTCAATGTATCCTTATCCATATGATGTTTTAACTAGCAGTGTCAGATACTATGTCAGATGACTATGATAACTACTCAGGTCAGATGATGGTTTGTAATTGCTGGCTGTAATCACAGGAATGATTAGACTCTTTAAATAGGAATATTTCATGTGCATTAACAAAACCTGAAAATATGCATACCTCAATGACACTGGCATAGACTCATAAAACCACACATGAATAAATATTGTCACTGTTTGTGTTTGACTGATGGGAACATGGTAAAGATAAACAAACACATGTTGACACAAACACATGTTGACGTACTGCGAGCATGAGTTTGTATAGCAGCCCGAGTTTCACAAACAGCAGAGTCAGGCTACATCGTAGAGAAGTATCGTAGGATCAGATGCATTTTTTTCAAACACATTAAAAACACATTATAGAAACATAAAATGCAGCTCTTAATCTATGCATGTGCGTACATGCATAGATCAACCAGACACAAGTGCAGACAGTTTCAAGAGAAGCTTTGGCTTGATTATATGTGTAGCACAGCTATCACCGGAAGACAGGCCTGCCAAATGCAAAACACCATGGTGTGAAATGGTATGTAAAGCACTTTAAAGGCAACATATTGTATTTACAAATGAATTCACAAATTCAATATGCCACATATGTTCTGCCAGTGATACAGCCCATTTAGCGTTGTCTCATATACTTATAGCATAGCAGACTTTAAAGTAATTTGCAATACAAAGAATAACAACAAGTTGAAAACAGAAGCAAACAAAATTCTATTAAATAAAAATAAGGTATTTTGAGGCTGACCCTGAGCCATTAGTGTACAGCCCGACCACCCACTGCCCCACTACTAAAAATAATGAAACTATGAACATGTAATGATATTATATGAATGAATGGTTTGTTATTATCTGAGTGTTGTGCTCAGGAAGGACCAGGAACAGCACTGTCATGCATCCTCTGTTTGTATTAGGCTAAGCTATTAACAATGAGAAATATCCTCTTAATTTGATAGATTTAGGGTTATATGTTGAATAATATTTTATGAAAAGCTAGGCATCCATTGAACTCTAATACAAGACCTGTTCTTGGTAAGGGGAAAATAAGTAATTTGTTTGTCTTCAAGCATCCAGTCAAGCTCCAACCACCGTATATATAGTCAAAGGTTTTAGGTTAAGTTTATTAAGAAAGAAACACTGTGCATATATGTCCAGTTCAGTGGTAGTGGTAATGTTGAGTCACATGAATAGCTCTTCTCCTCTTCTGGTTGATATTAGTAGGCTACATCTCTGGGCTAAACAATGCCATTATTTTCTGTTGGAATTCAATTAAACATGGACTATTCTGTTGGGAGATGTGTTGGCAGACTTTTTGAGGGGGATTGTAAACAGTCTAACTGTATTACATTTAAATTGCTAATAATGTCTTTGTTATTATATTTGGTCATGGGTCAGGCTTTAGCTTTGGAGTTAGCCAACACCTGTACTGCTAATGAGGTTCTTCAGGAACTTCTCATTATAAAACAATAATGTGTTTTTGATTATCCACTGATTATACTGAAGGATGCTTTTCACAACAACAGAAAGAGTGGCATGTTATGCAGTTGCTAGGCTACTTTTAGCATGAGTTTTAGCTTGTGTGTGTGTGCATGCGATTGTGCGTGACTGTGTGTGTGTGTGTGTGTGTATGTGTGTGCGTGTATGTATGTGTATGTGTGTATGCATGTTGGGGGGTGAGGGAGGGGGGTGCTAGTATGATCTAAACCGGCTCCATCATGTCTCTTACCTTCACTGCAGTCCTTTCCTTGGAAGCCAGTCTGGGAGCAGTCACATGACGGCTCCTCCTCAATGAAACTGCAGACTCCGCCATTTAAGCACATGTTGGCCGCGCCACAGAGGTCAGCCAAGACCCCCTCGCTGTTGACCATCACCGACTCCGTTTTGTTCACCTTGATGTCAGTTATCCATCCGGTGAAGGGCAACTGGTCCTTCACCACCGACGAGGTGAGCCGCAACTCCACGGACCGCAACTCCGGTGGTATTCCACCAACTAACAAGTGGCTGAACACGGTCATATCCCGCCGCTTGGACTTCACCTCCACCCACTTGCTCTCATTGTCCACCGTGAGCGTGGTGTTCTTAAAGTTCCTCCGTATGGTCACCGCGTGCCACTCGCTGTCGTTGACCGCCGTCTCCGTGAGCACGGTGGCGGGCTCGGCGCAGAAGATGGAGAATCGGAGGCTGAGTTTGCCGTTTTGTATGAGAAGCTCTAGAAAGTCACAGAAGCCCTCGTCGTCAAAGTAGACGAGGAGGCCCTGAGAACTCTTGGTTTTCATGTTGAAACTCATCTCGCTTTCGCAGCACGCGTTCCACATGGGAAACCTGGCCCACTGGCCCTCTGCACCTGTAAACTCTAGACATGTGCCAATCTCTGCCAGACAACACACCAGCAGTCCCACCCACATGAGATGAGCTCCATGATGCCGCATTAGTAGAACCATGGTGGAATCACAGTGTCAGCTAGCTAGATATTTGAGATGGATACTATGGTTATTTTTACTTTCTTTTTTAGGTTTTCTTCAACCCAAAAAATGTGAAAGTGTGAATTTGAAACAAGAGTTTACTAATAGGCATGTGATTGACTGCCCACGTGGAAATTGTGGTATGAACTGATGCATTGTAGAATGGAGAAATAGGCTAAAGGAAAGGGTAGGCCTATATTTGCATAGCAGACCAAGCCAAGACTAATCTCCTGGAGCAAATATCATTACTTCACACAATGTAGGCCAATGGCCACAACCGCTCACTCTTACAACTCTTTCAATCAAACTATAAAGGTCCTGTCTGCCATCGCTGAGAGCAAAATGCTTCAGACATCCATCGGACCAAAACTCTACTCTCATGTAGCCTGTGCAATTATAGAAGAGCTCCTTCTAGTGACCGGACAGGTCGGTAGGCCTCACTGGGAGCATTGCGTGGAGCTTTTCGGTGCTCCGGAGCAACAAGGGGGGGGAAAGGCCATATGGATGGAGAACCACTGTCTCTCTGATCAACCCAGCAGGACAAGCGCCGTTCCCGTCAGGACTCACCACGATCCCACGGGACTCTGGGAAGAAGAAGAAGAAGAAGAAGAAGAAGAAGAAGAAGGGGGGGGGAGGAAACCGATCAGCTTCAATCAGGGTCCGATTCATAATAAACGACTAGGTGGACATATATTATATTATTATTACGTATAAAACCGTGCATAGAGGAGGAGGGTGAGTCATTGCATCATCGTAATTGAGTCCACAACGTAGATCTCTATGCGTGTTCGCGAGTTAACAAGAGACACACACACACACACACACACACACACACACCACCCTGAGCAGGTGGATGCCTGTGGCAATAACGACCGACTAACAATGACTTTTTCCATATTAAAGTCATTTGAACGACGACCCCTCTCTGAAAATGGGACGTAATTTCAATCACAATGGCAAAATAATGACATATACATACATACATACATACATACATACATACATACATAAGTCATAATGTCAAAAGATTACACAAAACACTATTTATCACAGCCTATTATCCAAAGGTGCGTCATTACTGTATACTCCAACACGCCCGTTAAGAGCGCAATATTGTAGGACCCTCACCCTTTTCCACTGTTTAAACTTCATATAATAGACCTATTATAGCAGTATCATGATATCAGATCAAGATGTCTCCAGCATACTAAATACAATACATCCTAACCATGTTGTACGTCAGCTTTCTGGGGTATTTTATGGGAGAAGATAAATAAATAAAATTTAAAAAACGGGATTATTAAAAAAATAATAATAATAACGACCTGCGCTACACTTTACGATAACCTGAACGGAGAATAGGTAGCGTAATAATAAACATATATATATATATATATATCATATACTCTCCATGATGTCAACCAATACATCAATATCAGCACAGGCAATGTTTTTGTTTTGGGGGTTTTTTCCAAGACGGGACAGCAATTTTCAATTTTATCACATTTAAATAACATTTAAATGACAAAAACACCGTAATGACTCAGAGTGACTTGTGAGCAAGCAGATTAAAGTGATCAAAGCCTCCTCATCAAGCAATATTATGCACGATAGCAAACATTGTGATGATGTATTAGTTTTACTGTTAGACAGGCTGCCTTTATGGGCTCTCTTTTTAAATCACACAAAACACACTCACTCCATCCGCACAAAGTCTTCCAAACCTAAAATAAAAATGTAAAAATAAAAATAAAAAAGAGCAACAGTGAAATTACCTTGAACGGTCCGCCGGCCCCCCCGTTGCGGTCCACGATATTTATAGTGACGCGACTCGAGGAGGACATCGAGCGGAGCGAAAGCGGCGGCAAAAAATCCGGAGCCGTTGGCGGGAGGAATGCGCGCGCGTCTCTCCCTGTTGAGCTTCTCGAGCGACTGGCAGCCAGAAGGAGCTCGAGCGCCGGCGTCACGTGACCTCCTCCTCCTCCCCCCCCCCCCCGGTGAGGAGGAGATGGAGGAGGAGGAGGAGGAGGAGGGGCGGGGCTGGGTGCAGTATCTCTCAACGCTACGTGTGTGTGTGTGCGTGTGTGTGTCTTCGTCGTGTGCTTGATATTCATTCACCACCACCATCACCACCACGTGGCACCGTGTGTGTGTGTGACTGTGACTTATGTTGTGTAGCGTCGATTCTGGTTTTGGATGAACATCCTTCTTGTTTTAAAATGCCAATTCAATGTGACTTCATTGCAAGAGAGGGTGTGTGTCGTAACCGGTAAACCGGCGGCAGCAGGGTGAGGATGAAGGAAGAACAGAGATTTGATGAATTATTCGACGCTCACGTTCACCACGGTGTGTGTGTGTGTGTGTGTTGTGTAAAAGTGTGTAAGAGTGCCACCGGAACATCTGCCCCGAGTGCAAAACAACAACGCGTGCTTCCGTCGCTAACGCCTGGCCGATGTCGTGGATGTCGCGAACTTGTCAACCGAGTACTCGGGCGCCGATCACACCAATTAGGCCTGTTTTATTGGCCGCCTATTTTAACACAACGATGTGTTTTGTTGAGATTTATGCCATGGATTAAAAAAAAAAGACGACAAAAACAAGTAGGCCGTATTCACCCAAAACTAAACACCATACATTCTGTTTTCGAAACATTTAAAGTACAAAGTTATCTTGTTATTTAGTTTTAGCTTATAAATAGTACGCCGCTGTCTCATAGATATGTCTACAAACTAACTCAATGTGTGATGCATCAGGGATCAGTAGTCAGTGAGAAACCGTCTTTGATGTGAAGAGAGCAGCAGTGCGACAATGAGTAACGCGCTTCATTCTGCTACATAACTGATAATTGATTGAGTAAATGTGTTGTTAATTGACGTCTGCCGCTAAACAAGCGGCGAAGGTCTTCGCTTGCTGCCGCGCCGCTCCGCCTTGACACCGGCGTCCTTGTTTACTGCTCACTGCGAGCGTGGAGACAATCGCGACCTCCGCTATGATGTGAATGACAGATGAATGGGTCTTGCAGAAGTTCATCTGTACGACAGATATCCAATAGGCCTATACCCATTATTCACAACTGTGTGTCACCATGTATAAAAATGTCCTAAAAATGAACACGTGGAACGATTGTAACTTGATTTCTAGGGTGGTTTTTTTATAGATATAGCGCCACAATATGTTTTCACACCAACAAGCATTTTGTCTTTGAACACAGAGAGGGGTTTTTTTTTATGTATTCTTGCAACGATAGTGTAAAGGAGGTAGTTACAAATTACATTATCGAACACGAGCTGAATGCATTATGTATAGAGGAGATCTACTCGACTGAAAAGACTTGTATTATACTTGTTCAGCCCTTTACACTTTCAGCATGAGTGTGTGTGTGTGTGTGTGTGGGCGCACACACAAACTTATTCAGGAGCCAACAACAACAACATGATTTACTCAAAGGTGAAGCATACAGGCTTCATGTATTAGTTATTTCAGTTTATTTCAGTTTATTTCAGTAGCGGTTGGGCGGACAGCACAAGGGTCATTTTACTACGCTGGTATACTTGTGAACATTTTCTTTCATAATGTTGTGATGTCATTAGAGCAGCATCTTTGCCCACCACTCGAGACCACTCCCTGTCCCTCCCTGTTGAGTGTGTGTGTATCCCCCAGATTAAAGCTGATTGAATTTGGACATCTCGTATCATTACGGCTATTAGATTAGAGTGGGGGGCGGGGGGGGATGGAGAGAGAGAAAGAAATGTAGGGGGAGACAGAGCGAGAGAGAAAGATGACATCACAGCTCTGAATTCCATTCACAGGAATTAATGAAACCTTGGGAGTGCAGAGCACAGAGCGCTGGCCGGTCCCATAGCCAGCATGAATGACTCTGATTGTATTGACGAGAGCATATTGATTCCATTGAAGAAGCATAAGGAAAGCATTAGCATTAACATAAAAATAAAACACCTGTTGGAAGGAGCACAAGTCCCCGCCTAAGCAAACAGCCCTGGAACAAGAGGCTGTAGCCAACATTGACATAAGATCCGGGCATTATTGGGCATTATTGATTTCCTCACCTATACATTTCCCCCACCACACCCTGTTCCATTCCGTATTATTCCCAAAACATGAATACAATTCACGCTGGCGATTGGAGTAAACATTTGTTCGGGAATGCTTCCTTCGTTTTCAATTGATTCGTGCGAAACCTGTTGCAGTGTAAACCGCCAAAACAGCAATGCTTCTCGTCGTTACGTCCAGAGGAAGAGCCACGGGTCTGTCGGTCAACAGCCGGTGTGAAGTGAAGCGGCCATTTTATAAACCAGCTCACTCTTTGCTTCAACCTCGCAATCCACAGACACCACCGACAACAGCAAGCCATTTATTTTCATAGGCCCCACCGAGGGAGTCATGTGTTACGATGTGTAGTGGCTCATTTCTTTGTGCGACCAAGTGTCCCATTATGATCATCGTCTACTAGGGCCACCGCCACCGCGGGGGGCCTATCGATGACATTCCGGCGCTCCTCTGACACAGACTATCAACTATCCGTCTCCAGCCAGGGGCCGTGATGCGGGTCAGAGGTCTCTGTTGGGTAATGGCGGTCCGGTGTCTGTGCGCCGCGGCGTGTGTGCAGAGCACGGCTTTACAAACACAGCACTGTCTGTATCCGTCAATCTCTCTGAGGGATTTCCTGGAAGACTTGGACCCCCTCCCCCTCCCCTCCTCCTTGACCCCTCTCCTATTGTGAATACCTTGGTGAGTTGGGGGGGTCGGTGGGACTGGGAGGGGCGGACAACATTACATTTGTAGTAGCCCCTGCCCCGTAATCGGCCATGGAGAGACAAAACGGGGTTTCCTGTTCCTCATGAAAAGACTGGGGGCCGGGGGCACATCACAAGAGATCCCGTCTGGGGGTGCGATGGCAGCCACATTCAAAAACATGAAAGATTGATTCTCTTCTTTCCCCGTTCCCTTTTCCCCAACCATCGCTATTATCTCCATTATGCATGAGGTTCTCAAGCCGTGTGTGTGTGTCTGTGTTTGTGTGTGTGTGTGTGTGTGTGTGTGTCTAAGAAAGTAAGTAAGTGTAATTGTCCTTTATTCCTCATTATTTATTAATTCAAACAGGAATTTTCAGTGGCTTAAAGGGAGACGCTGACCTTGGTCCTGACAGGAAATGGACATCACGGTCCTCCACTGCGAAGCTTTCATGGTCCTTTCTGGTTTTTCATATCCTGTTCCATAACCATAACGTAATCGATCCTTGAAGTTGGCTACTTTACAGATCCCCGCTACCTATATGCTTTTCCATTTTCGGTCTTGGATTACGTTTGAGCGAAAAGGGAAAAAAAAAAAAGAAGAGAAGGGAAAAGTGTCCCGCTCGATAATTTCCGTACGCCTTGTGCCATGTGACCTTTTAACAAGGCCGTCTCGAAATCCCTCCGAGAGCAGCAGCATTGCGCAGGTTCAATATGCATTCATTATAACTTTGCCTTTCTAACTTCTAGGGGAGAACGTGCTCGTTAGTTCGCGATAATGCACCGTGATTGGTTCCTTAGGAGTCCCTATCAGTTTTATAAAGTGGCAGTTATAGCCTCACGCCGACCAATGCCTGCGGAGCGCGTGATATTGTGGTGGATACTCATTGAAGTGCAAGCGTGTGTGAAATGGCCTGATAAGGGTACACTGTTGACACACCTGATGGTCACGAATAGTAATCCCAACTTTCTATGGCGAGCCTCTTGGTGTTGAATGCAATTGCCATGAAAAGGGATTTTCAAGGGATCCACAGGCTTATCCCAGAATTCACACAATTGGGGTTAAATAAATGTAACCCCATTTGTAATGTTACATGTGAATACAGTAATAAAAACAATGCATTGAAAATATATGGATGATGGCAGTAGATATTTTTTAATAGCAATTGTTATCAGCCTATATGTAGCGTCTTTGCCTTATGTCTTTATAGACCCGGTTTTTAATTTATAAGGTAGTTAATAAATGTGGATTTTTTGATTGAAATTCTAATTACTGCTGTATTCATTTTGCGTCCAGGTGGGTTTCTATTTTGTAAATGTCATAACTAGGCTACATCTTAGCAGTATAATAATGTGTACTGTTAACCTCGGACCCACAAGTCCTATTCTATGATATAGCAGGACTTCTGAGGGGGGACAACACAGAGCCTTGGCCGGAAATCTGCAAGGGGCGGAGTTGCGACTTGTTTCCTGTTTTTTTACGGAGATAGTCTGCAGAAGAAAACAAACACATTCTCGCAAATGTATTCAGCTTTCAGAAGGGTATTTTAATGAGTGTATTTCTACAGTGGTCTACATGGTGTTGATTTGAAACCTTTACACACACTTCTATAGTTTATTTCTGCTGGTCAAGTTTGTGTTCACCAATTACGCATTCACAGATCCCCGCCTCCAGTGCATGAAACAAAACAAAGCTGAAACGCTCCGTACCCACATTTGAGCTTGTCTGCCATCAGTCTTTAGATGAATATCTTAAGTCTGTCTTACTTTAGATTCATATCTAAAGTCTGTGAGGCTAATGTAATGTTAGTCCAGATTACAAAATGTCTACACACTTCCATTGTGTGTGTGTGTGTGTGTGTGTGTCCACGCAGGTTATCGAAGGCTGCAGATGCACCCAATGTGTGTGTGTTCGAGTTCTCACATTGTCACCATAGGTGTGACAAACCAGATAAAAACAACTGTAAGGTGGTGCCTTAACAAAGCAAACGTGCAATCCAAATGTGTTTTACACGAACGCAATACCAGCTACCACTCTCGGTGTTAAAATAGCTTCATCCTATGTTATTACCTCGTTATCTTATCCAGTTGTATATAAATATAATATAAATATATTCACTGACGTTCACTACCAATCGCTGTTGTTTTCATGCTCATACATTTCTTGTTTTTAACTTCATTTAAAGGGGCTGTCGGTGAGATTCAACAACTATTATTTGAGTAATTTTTGTATTAATGACATAGCCATCCGTTAGCTATTCATGAGTGAAATGCACTGTACCTGTTTTGAGTTGACTGTGCCTGCGTCTGAATTAGCTCATTTTGATTTTAGACCACTCCCAGCTCAATTCTGACCAATCAGGACATCTCTTTCCTAATTGGTATGGGGAATACATCTTGCCTGTCAAGTGACTGAATCCAACACTTGGTTTTTTGTCATCTTAAACTGTTAGTTAATAATAGTATAGTTCTACATTGATATATCTGCAAAGGCATGCTTGTAAACCAATTAAAAAATATATAGGCTAGGCTAATAGAACAAACAGGAAGCAATTGAATCCAACATTTGTCAATGACGGAGGGCGGGAGCGGGGAATCTTCGATACATACACCAGCTTTAAACACTATTTTGACTGGTTCTTCAATACACATCTATTTTGAAAAACCACAGCTCAAGAGCAGAGGTCACACAATATTGGCAGAGAACATAGAAAGCCAACACAGGCTATTTATGGATCTTTCCCAGAGAGAAAACAAAATAAGTGTGTGTGTGAGGGGGGGTGGGGGTATGTGTGTTTGTGTGCGTGTGTGTGTGTGTGTGTGTGTGTGTGTCTGTGTCTGTGTGTCAGTGTGTCAGTGTGTGTGTGACAAAGAGAGGGAGAGAAGTGCAGAAAGGTGATGACAGTTGAGAACCCTTGAGCATTTTCTTGTTATAGTCTTATTGTTAGGCTAGTAATGTATATGTTCTGAATGTTTGTTCTGAAACAAACAAAGAAGGGATTTCATATGGTGGCCCTGAAGTGTAAATCACAACGACAAGTAGGGAATCAAAACAGTAAGTCGAGAACTAGGGATGACAAATTGCAAATCACATGAAGATAAAACACGGCAAATCTGAAAATACAACAACAAATCAGAAACCACAAGAACAAATCAGAAACCACAAATCAGAAAACAACAAGCACAAATCAGAAAACAGAAGAAGATTAACTCCGAGAGGAAAAGGGGGGTGCCGATCGCCGAGGATTGTTGCCGAGTAGACATATTGTGCATCTCTTTACAGTAAGAGGAATAAAAGTAAGCATTCTGCCTTCTCTCTCGTGTTGCCAAAACCTAACCAAACTGCGACTGAAAACTGAAAGTAATAAAAAGAAAATGTTCAAAAAATAACACAGGAGACGGTCTCCTGGGTGAAAGTCCTGAATTTGACCCATTCATCCACCACAACATCCTCCCTACATGTACTTTGTCGCTCTTCATCGTAAGTCACCTGACTTACTAAAGCCTTTCTGGCAGAAAGTCCTGAAGGCAAACTCCTCCCATGTGCACATACATTCATTCCTCTTACATAACGAGACCATTGCGTCCAAACAGCAACGACCCTTGTGGACAGGCACCAACCTTTTCCGGTAGGAGTGAATGACGTTGTGCTATTCAATTTGTGGTTACGATTTCTGATTTGTCGTCGTGTTTTCTGATTTGTTCGTTTGATTTGCAATTTGTCATTTTCTGTCATTTGCCATAATGTTTCCCCACTGTGTATTTTGAGTTGTTGTTTGTGTTTTCCTATTTGTCATTGTGATTTGCACTTCATGGTTATACTTGATATTAACATTTTGTATTATAATCGCTATAATTGTGAGGAATTGGTTGTTCACAAAACAAACCATACTTTCTCACATTAAAAACCAAATTGCAAAATATAATTTCTTTTACATTTTCCGCATCATAGAAATTAATCACATTATGCCCAACTTACTCAACAATTACAAAAGTAGTAGGTACCTTTATGCCATTTATAAGTCTAAAATCAAAATGTTAACACACTTCAGGTAGTCATTTCATGTATATTTTGCATACGTTTAATATTTGCGTGGATACTGTTCTTAGGCGCATGCACAATAACACGAAGACCAATCTCTAACCCACAATAGGCTCCCTGATGTCCGACTCACTGCTCGCCCCAAACACCTCTTAGCTCAAATGTATTGTCTGAATGCCTCATGCCTGCTGCTGCTCTGTCTGGCTCTGTGGAGAGAGAGGTGTGTCTCTGCCTGGAAGAGAGCATCACAATGTGCAGAGTAATGCATGGAAACATGCCCTGGGTCATCCTGTCCTCATTAGATTGCCTGGTCCCCGGGGCGCATCTCCTGGAAGAGCCTCGTCTCCTTGACTAAGTGGAATTTTCTGACAGGGCTCCAGCAGCGTCCGTGGGGGTGGGGGTGGAGGTGGAGGTAGGGCTCGGGAGCTGGGGGGGCTCAGGGGCCGAGGGGCCGAGGGGCCGAGGGGGGGGTGGGGGGCCCTCGTCCGTCCACCCAGCAGTGCATTTCTAGCGGTTCGACTGTACATCGGTACAAGCTGTACAGCTCTATCAGGAGATTTATAGCCGGTGCGGTTTCATATTGTAGTCTGGACAGCTTTATCTTCCGACGTTTTCTTTTGTTTCCGGTATACCTTCACACGATGGGCTTAATTAAAACAGAAAGCCCTGTTGGCCCCTCTTTTTATAAATATGTCAAATCAATATGCATTAGAACCAATACTGATTCACGTAAACATTGTCTATGTACGGGAGTTTAAAGGGTACACAAAGTAAGTAAGCGATGTGACGACCCTGCTTCTTTTAGTATGACGACCCTGCCTCTTTTGGTGTGACGACCCCGCCTCTTTTAGTATGACGACCCTGCCTCTTTTGGCGTGACGACCCCGCCTCTTCCTGTAGAGTCCTGTAGAGAAATCAGGGTATTTAGCTGAATGGAAACCTGTTAATACCATGGCCAATGAATTAGTAAAGAAGAGGAAAGAACAAGAGTAAAAAATAGCTGGCACGCTGCTACTCAGTGTGGCGGCGACGGCTTTAATGAACCAGACGGCAAAGTAACCGACCACTGGATTCCGTCTGGCCTTGTTGACTCCATTGGCTCATCATGGATATTCCAATGCTGAGGATGAACTGAATGGTGTTATTGTGATGAATCTATATCTGTTATAACACTATTATTACTATTGAGTGTTGAATGTAGTTATATATGTAATTCTAATTATGTGTACATAAATACAGTGACACACACACATTTACACACAGACACAGCCAAAACACACATAGGGGTCAAGTCAGCATCCCTTTACTGCACCAGATTGATGTTTATACAGTTTGGGGCCTCCATTTGTTCTTCATAGACGAAAGGGCGCTTTGAGTACGCCTTTCATGGATGAGAAAGTGCAATGCAGGCTGCTTACCACCACAGTGCCACCAGTGGCATCGTGTCTGCGCAGCGCTGGATTGGACAGCTCATTTCAGTCAATGCAGGAGGCGACATGCATCGTCGATAGACTATTTGTAACGAAGGTCTAGATGGAAAACGCAGAAAAGTAAGAATACTCGGGTAAAAAATGCAAGTACAGATCTGGAAAGTGTCCGAACGTGCAAGGATCCATGCGGCTAGTAAGCTAGAAATATATCTATCTTCAAGGGCCTCTGTTTTGAGGATATCATTAAGATTTCATGTTTGATATGAGCATGCGTGACATAGACGATGCATCTTCAATGAAATTTTTTTTTATTGTCATAGTAACAAAGATTGTTACTCGTTCTAGTAACAGTATACTGTAGTATACTGCATACTATATACAAATTAACTGAAATTAAATCCTTGGGTCATTAATAGCTGAGTCTAATCAGTGCTGATGGACAGTGCTGTCCAGGGTGGAGCACGTGATAACGGTGCGACGGTAAAGTATTCACCCCCATCCCGCTTATTTACAGCATCCCCTCCCAGAAAATAGTTCCAACGTCCCCGGCCAAAAGTATGGCATGAATAAGGTAAGCTTTAAGGCTGGAGTAATGAATTCAGGCATGTCTTTAATATTTGTTCTGTCTCCTGTTACATTCTAAAAATGACTCCTAATAGATGTTTTTACCGAATGTGAATTTTTTTACAATTGGAACAAACTTTTTACGACAAATCTCAGTGAACCTTCTCTGACTCATAATATTGTATTCCTTCTGTTCTATAGAAGGTATTCATCTTTCATATGAAAACCAAAAGAAACTGAATGAGAATGACGCAACATTCCAGCAAGGCAAGATGATTGTGTCACAGCTAATTACCTTATAACTGCTTCCCCACAGCCGGCAGTTGGCCGTGTTATGAAACAGTGCCCATTCACATCGGGAGTATAGCTCTCCTACACGACTCCAGGAATTCATGAAAAAGTCTGCATTTTACCACATAATACATCATCACAAAAGCCATCACCGCTTTGGGATGGTCTAGGAGAAATTAAACGATGATTCAGCTTTTTTGTTTTTGTTTTTTTACTAATTCAGCAAACAGGAATCTAATATTGAGTAAAAAGATGAATCGTGTTGTTGTTCATTTGCTTTTTGATAAGCTTTTTGTTAAAACTATTGAGTAATGATTAGAGCAGCTGAAGTGAAAAAAATACGAATCGGTTAATGTCAATTAATGACATTATGATGTAAGATAATCAACGAGTAGGTGTGCGTTAAACGGTTTTATAGCATGAAGTGGAGGCGATCGCATCGTGCCTCGGTTGCCTCCACAAAGTGCCTTAAACCCGTTTAGCGCACACCTACTCCTCGATTATCCCGCTTATACCACGGCCATTTGCCAGTAATATAATACAAAAACGTTTGCACATTTTGGGTGAAAGTTTTGCACTCTAAATTGAAAGGTTTTGAAGCAGGAGCTTAGCGTTGCCATGACAAGGAATCATTCTCGTTCCTTTAACAACCAAGCCTGTCTGTCATGTGCTTCCCATTTCAATTAATCAAATGCTGTATTAGAAAGTTGAGAAACTTTGCTTTTAATTTGTTTCCTCACATGAATGGAAAAAAATATGCAACGAATAAATACAAAATAATTAATAATGAATGACGACTACAAACTTCAGTTACATGTCTGAAATGTTTGGGTGGAGATCCCATCTCACGTGGGCATTTGTCATTGTGTAGCCTAAATCACAAACGTGCACAAATAAACAATAGACACTTTCCTTGAGAGATAAACATTTCTTTCTCGGTTGCGAGAAAGAAAGAAAAAAGACAAATATTTGATCATCATTCCAATATACGAGAGATTGTTGTCATCCATAAAGCAGAAGGCTGCCACAATTAAAACTGTTGTAAAGCAGCTGCAAGGGTAAGGGGTGGCTTCCTCTACGCATCTGCTCCTGACAGAGAGAATAATCAGCCCATACACAACCGCCTACTCCCCCTGTACTCCCTTACAGTAGGAGGGAGAGGGAGGGAGGGAGAGAGAGAGGGAGAGAGGGAGAGAGAGGGAGAGAGAGGGAGGGAGGGAGGGAAAGAAAGGAGGGGAAGAGTGTGTGGGGGAGGGAGATAGAAAGGGAGAGAGATCCAGAGAGAGAGGGGGGAGAGATACAGAGGGAAGAGAAGAGGAAGACAGGAGAGGGAGAGAGAGAGAGAGCGAGAGAGAGAGATAGAGAGGGAGAGGGAGAGAGAGGAGAGGGGGAGAGAGGAGATGAAGAAAGGGAGGGGAAGAGAGAGGGAGGGAAGGAGAGGGAGAGAGAGAGAGGGAGAGGGAGAGAGAGGAGAGGGGGAGAGAGGGGGGAGATATAGTGAGGGAGAGAGAGGAGATGAAGAAAGGGAGGGGAAGAGAGAGGGAGGGAAGGAGAGGGTGAGAGAGGGGGGGGGGGGGAGATAGAGAGGGAGAGCGAGGGGGGGGGGGGTGCGGTGGTAGAGAGGGAGAGACGGAGACACAGAGAGAGGAAGGAATGCCCCACTCTGTGATTTCGTCAAACTGCCAGACAGTTCACTGAAATACACTTCATTAAACACTGCTATGGCAGGGTGGTTCTGGTAGGGGGGGTGGGGGTAGGTGCTGGGGTTGGAGGTGGAGGGGGGGGGGGGGGATGGTGGCTTTCCAGACAGGGAGCACAAATCTTGAGACTTAGGAGGCTGGCTTTTGCTCAAAGGCGGTGATGCATTATCCTGAATAGGCATGTCACTCTCACGCTGGCTCATTCCCCTCGGAGTCTGGCCCGGAGTCAATCAAGGGTAATGAGCTGACAAATACATGCTATTGTTTTCTTCCCCCACGTCCCCCCAGCCTCACCCTGCCTCACCCAGCCTCACCCATGCCTCACTCAGCCTCGCCCAGGCCTCACTCAGCCTCACCCAGGCCTCACTCAGCCTCACCCACGCTCTCTCCCGCCGCCCTGCCCCTCTTGTCATGAAGCAAATGTCAACACAGAGAAAATATGAGCAAGCATGCGTGGCTTAGTTGATACTGTGTGTGTAGGCACACCAGCAACCACCTTGAAAAGACACACACACACACACACACACACACACCGTACACCTCCACTGTATGACAGTAGTGAACTATACAGACCCACTGAGATACAAGATTCAAGATTTAAGATTTCTTCAGTACAATGGAATGCTCACTCCCCATTTGCTCCTGCAGTATTCAACATTATTCTTATAACATACATTCTAAAACAACTCTTATTCAATGATTTCAGCCATTCTCCATAATCTGCATGGGTTGATCTTTAACCTACTTTCATTCATTCAATGACTTGTTAGTTTTTGCTGAAGTCTCCCTCCCTGTGCTGTTGTGTGGACCATCTGACAGACAGACAGACAGACACATAGGAGTGAGTGCTTCATTCAGACCACGTATGCGGCGTATGTTTTGACATGAACACAGAGCTCGTCAGGGATGTGCAGAAAATGGTCAGAAAAAAGATGAAACATGAAGCACGCCGTCCATGCAGTCCAGCTTGCTGTTCCTCGCGGCTGCAGGTCAGTTGTGTGGGCAGCAGTGTTCTCTTACAGACAGCTGTTGGGATCACAGCAGGTACGGGGCTGCAGGTTGCTGTGTCTATTTCACAGCCGGCTCTCATCGGATCCTCCTCCTCCGGTGCCTACTGTATAACGCGTGGAGTTTCTGACATTGATCTGTTTTCTTATGCGGCAGCCAACCCAACTGGTCCACCTCTCACACACGATCACACAGATAACACACAAGTATATATAAAACCTGCCCACATACTGTATCATATGTAGACACTGAGCGCACGCCGTGAGCATGTATGTCAAGTGAACACATTGTGGATCGTACATGGGGAATCATAGTCTTCTCTGAACGGATTTTGAAGAAGAAATCCGGAAAAGCGAAGACTGAATAAAAATGGAGACTCTCCCTGCGACACAAGTGGAATGAAGTGAGTGCTGCTGCAGCAGCCACACTGACACGGACACACACACACACACACACACACTTTTCCCTTTTTTTCGGCCGCCCCTTGAACGCAGCAGTACAAGGAATGCCTCGGTATAGATAGAAATAACAGCTTCATTGAGTTTTTTTTGTTCAACTAGACACGCTTTTTGGGAATCAGTGAATCCAGCTCCACAATGTATTGGAATATAAATACCATTTATCTACATTGACGACACAAGGCCGTCCGCCTTTTCTCATGAAGGCCTCTGCAGCACGATGAGCAACTGCAAGAAGAAAGACCAGTTTGTGAAACAGCCTCTCTTGTATGGCCTATAATAGAATAGAGCTCACCTTGCACATGACTACATGTCCTATTCATCCGAGATTTTTAAGGTAAAACAAAATGTCAACTAGTTTCCCCATACAGTATTTAATAGATGTTTGAATGTGTGGAGTGAGTGTGTGTGTGTGGGTTGGTGGCCGGTTTAAGCAGCCTCACCTGGCCCTAGGGTTGTGTGAGGCTGCACACCTGGGGTGCCTAATCAATGCACACAGCTTTAAGCAGCCACACACACACACACACACACACACTCAGGGAGAGCTAACATGCTAACAACAGTTCTAGCAGCATCTTCTCTGTAATAAACTGGTTTATTGCAGAGTTGGAGTCTTGTCATCTTGTAATCTTCAAACTAAATTCGGGAATAGGACACAATTCAATTTGCCTGACATCTCCTATAAAATTGATTACAGCTTTAGATGCTGGGCAGGGTTGCACATGGCCATCGGGACCGCCGGAAGAATTCTTGGGGGTCTGGCAAGCTGATTGAGAGTCAGGCCAGTGTTGCAAAGGCTAAATGACATGGGTGGGCCTAAATACAACAGAAAACAGAGGAGAAGGAACCCGCCTGCTTTCAATCTGATGGGATCACACTGGATTGTTACCATTGTGTACATACATACACATGACACACAACATGTGTGTCATGTGTGTGTGTGTGCTATGTGTGTGCTATGTACAGCGCTTTGGGTTCCAGAAATGCGCTCAATAAATTTTAATTATTATTATTATTAACATACACACATACATGTCAACACCGTGTTCAGTCAGTGTGTGGAGTGCGTGGCCGAGCAGCCCGGTGGAAAAAAGCAAGGAAAGAGAAAACAAGAAGTAAAAAACGTGAGGAGGAGGCGGAAGGGAGCATATTAAAAAGAGAAAGGTTGGAAGGAACGTGCTGCTAAATGTTGTAAAATGCAACAAGCACGGTCGGTGTTTCAATAGGAAAGTACATACTAGCAGGGCTGCCCTCAGCATGTCATGTAACAACTAGGCTACCTTTCCCCGAGTTGATTCTGTTTTAAAAAGTGTAGTCATGCTATGTACAAGAGCAGGAGATGATGGAAATAACAGAGAAAGAAGACCTGTATGCTTTGTGTCAGGTGGACGCAGGCCTATTCCTAGCTCCTCATAGCTACCAGAGCTTCAGGGTGATAACCACAGGCCCAATGGTGCATTCCATTTGAACTCGGAAGTCGGAATTTCCGAGTTCCAAGTCGGAAGTTTCTGTGGGAATGTGCACTGAAGTCCGATTTCCAACTCGGAAAGTTGGACGAATCTCAAGATGGCTGCTCCGCGCATCAACTGTCGTGAAAGTCGTACACACAATAGTTTCCAACTTCTACCTGTGGAGATGTTGCGACGGTGTTTGTATGCACAAAATGATGCATAATACTTTGGTATCGACTTGTAAAACAAGGCGTCCATCTTGGTTTTCCGACACTGGAACGGAACGCGGTCAACTCGGGTGTGACATTACCAACTCAGCTTT
>PIJE02000149.1:335444-379873 GCA_002895965.2 Coryphaenoides rupestris
TAGGGATGGCCCGGCCTCGGGAGAGAGGGATTGAAGAAAAAAATTTCGTTTTTTGCCCTGCGTGTACAAATAGGTTGTTTGGGTGGGGGTGACCAAATCCCCATGCCTTCTATCTTGCCGGACTAATTACCGCCGTTATTCGGTGTGTCATTTTCGACTATGGCACACATCCAACCTGTTACACTCTCATTAGGTGAGGCGGAAGGGAGCATATTAAAAAGAGAAAGGTTGGAAGGAACGTGCTGCTAAATGTTGTAAAATGCAACAAGCACGGTCGGTGTTTCAATAGGAAAGTACATACTAGCAGGGCTGCCCTCAGCATGTCATGTAACAACTAGGCTACCTTTCCCCGAGTTGATTCTGTTTTAAAAAGTGTAGTCATGCTATGTACAAGAGCAGGAGATGATGGAAATAACAGAGAAAGAAGACCTGTATGCTTTGTGTCAGGTGGACGCAGGCCTATTCCTAGCTCCTCATAGCTACCAGAGCTTCAGGGTGATAACCACAGGCCCAATGGTGCATTCCATTTGAACTCGGAAGTCGGAATTTCCGAGTTCCAAGTCGGAAGGTTCCGTGGGAACGTGCACTGAAGTCCGATTTCCAACACGGAAAGTTGGACGAATCTCAAGATGGCTGCTCCGCGCATCAACTGCCGTGAAAGTCGTACACACAATAGTTTTCAACTTCTACCTGTGGAGATGTTGCGACGGTGTTTGTATGCACAAAATGCTGCATAATACTTTGGTATCGACTTGTAAAACAAGGCGTCCATCTTGGTTTTCCGACTTGTTAACTGGAACGCGGTCAACTCGGGATGAAGAAAGAAACCGAACTGGTGTTAACTGGAAAATACAGTCTCTACGGGCTTTACAGGGTTTGTGGGCAAGAAAGTTCGACTTGTAAAACAAGGCGTCCATCTTGGTTTTCCGACTTGTTAACTGGAACGCGGTCAACTCGGGTGTGACGTCATTCCCAGTTCCAACTTCTGACTTCCGAGGTAAATGGAATGCACCAGGTCCAGTCAGAGCGCAGAGGAAACGCCAGGTGCAAAGCAAACACTCCAAAAGTGCACAGAAATTACGAATGATGAATATTTATTCCTGTTACCTTAATTACAGAAGTACCATTGACAAACTCTTGAAAGTGCAGACACTTGGCTGTTGGCTTGGATGTTTTTTATTTTAAAACTAAAAGTAAAATGCATGTTACAGGCATGAACATCAAGGCCAAGATGCTTACAGTAGGCCTACGCAGTATATCCACACGTGGTCTGCAGTGGACGGAGTGAATGTGGAGATTGGCCCGGACTGACGGACGCTAGATTCCCGCTCTGAATTATTATCCCAGTCCACCCATGAGACTGGGTATCGCTTTTCCTCTCAGGAAAAAATATTAAGTTACCTCTGATTCTAATAAGGGCATCTTCCAGCGGTAATCAATTCCCTTCAGACAGGGGCGACAGGGGTGGAATTAGCCCCCCCGCCCCCCAACCCCGCCAGTGATGGACAGATCTGATGCGGGCAGCAGAAGCCCGTCCGCGGCACAAAAAACGGCCACACTCCCGAAAGAAAAAAGCTGCCCGTCCATAGACCCTGTCGCCGTATGACTGCTGTGGGAGTACAAGAGCGCGGATCGTGCCTGACAGTTGGGATACCGACCAATTGTTTTGATTTTTTTTTGTCTTGTTGTTTGTGCAGCGATTGAAGGACAATGCTGAGTTGGGGGTATACGGTGAGCTTGATGGGGGAGGAGCAGATGTGACAGAAAGGAAATACTGTGTTTGACTTTACACTATTCTTGAACGAAGCTATATATATTTGACGTATACCGATGCGTGGCGGCTTTAGCGTTAAGACGTCACCCCGGGGCTGATAAGGTCCGTATGGGGTCCGTCAAGCGTCCCGGATCAGGATGACGGCACTGAGAAGAGGCTGTGTTGCTCGGAAAAGACATTTTGAGTAGTACTAGTAACGTGGTCGGACGCTCCCTCTTTTTTCCCACAAGTGTCAATGCTAGAGGGAAAAGTGCAGCCGTCACTCCACTTAGAAGGCCTGATTCCTCTAATATCTGTTTGCGGGGCCGCCGCCTCCATCGTTAGCCCACCACCTCTCCCGTGTGTTTTGTTTTTCTCTAATGTGTTGTTTTCATCGTATTTCGCTGCTGTTGAGCGTCGTTGGTGGTGGTGGGGTTAATAAGTTGGCGGGCATTGATTGTCAGGAAGGAAAAGAGGGGGATGGGGGGGGAGGAAGGGGGGGGGGGGTTAAATTACATGAATTGATGAATATCTAAAAGGCTGTTTAATGCACGGAAAAGCATTTTTGCAGCAGCATTCCTTTTGGCGGTGCCGCTGCTGAGTGCTATGCTACGCTACGCTACGCTACGCGCCTCGCCACGAGTCCATTTCCTCTTTTGGTCTTTGCTGGGAAATATCCTCAATTAGCTGAATTAGCTCGGTGACGCGCCGAAATTGTGTGTGGTTTTTTTTTTACTGTCTCTGCGCCCCCCCCGCCCCTCAAATACTGCTTGCATGACTTGCTCGCGACTTCTTTACTATATATAGGGATTAAAAGTGATGTAGTCATAGTTATTTAGAACTTTTCTTTTCATTTTTTTCTTCCTTTTGCCTGTCCCAACCCCCTGAACCCGACGACCCACTCGACAAATTCAAACCCAGAAAGACCCCCACCACGGCGCCCCCTTCCCACCCCCCCCCGCCACCAAAAGCTAAACCTCAACACATAGGGGTTAAAATCCACGGTGTTCGTCATCATGGTAACGCTGGGATGTTATTGGGATTCCGCCAGACGGATGTGTCGAGACGTGGATGCGGCAACGGGACGAGCGCCATCTTTAAGGAGGTGAGCCAAACCGCATCGATAAAGATGCTCTGGTAGTCGACATTTTGATGCCTTGTAAATAGTGAACCCCTTCTCCACACACACAGACACAACACACACACACACACACACACACACAGACACAACACACACACACACAGTTCCTGGGCTTGTGAGTTCACTGAAGTGTTCATAAAATATGGAAAACACCACAACACGCCATGTGAGTAGTGATGGCAAGAATGATAGAGAAAGAGACAGAACGAGAGATAGACACCAAGAGACAGCATGACAGAGAGAGAGAGAGAGAGAGAGAGAGAGAGAGAATGATAGAGAGACACCAAGAGACAGCATGACAGAGAGAGAGAGAGAGACAGAGAGAGAGACAGAGAGAGAGAGAGAGAGAATGATAGAGAGACACAAAGAGACAGAATGACAGAGACACAGAGACAGAATGATAGAGAGAGAGAGAATGAGAGAGAGACACACACAAACACATAATGGTGGAGAGAGAGAGAGTGAGACAGAGACACAGAGACAGAATGATAGAGAGAGTGAATGAGAGTGAGACAGACAGACAGACAGAAAGACAGAGAGATGAGAGAGAGAGAAGAGAGAGAGAGGCTTTGGGGAACGGAATTGGACGGCAACAACATTCCCTCCCCCCTGTTCAGAAGCCACAGGGAGATATGGAGATGGCACGGCTAGATGGATAGCGACGAGGTAGACCGAGATAAGAAGTGCACAGGATTATTTAATCAATCATTTGTAGCCATAGCCTCGCACCGGGCTGTCTGGGAAAAGAGAAGACGCGGGCAGGAAGGAGGAAGCCGCCCTCCAGGGAGCGAGAGCGAACAGAGCCAACGCAATAGGCTGGGCTGAGCCTGCAAGGACCGCCACACATGCAATATGTAAGGGAACGCAATTAGAGGATATTGAACATTGCCACGTGTTCAAGGCCTCAGGAGGATCTAAGGCTGTTTTAAAAGCGCCGCGTCCATCATACGTGCGTAATTGAATACATTTATTTGAATTGCGTAACTCCATAATACGTATGTGATACGTTAATACAAGCACGGTCGGTGTTTCAATAGGAAAGTACATACTAGCAGGGCTGCCCTCAGCATGTCATGTAACAACTAGGCTACCTTTCCCCGAGTTGATTCTGTTTTCAAAAGTGTAGTCATGCTATTTCCGAGTTCCAAATCGGAAGTTTTCCCGTTGGGGGAACGTGCACCTTGAAGTTTCCGATTTCCAACTCTTCTCCCGGCGCATCAAACAAGTCGTTGAAAGTCGTACACACAATAGTTTCCAACTTCTACCTGTGGAGATGTTGCGACGGTGTTTGTATGCACAAAATGCTGCATAATACTTTGGTATCGACTTGTAAAACAAGGCGTCCATCTTGGTTTTCCGACTTGTTAACTGGAACGCGGTCAACTCGGGTGTGACAGTTCCCAGTCCCAACTTCTGACTTCCGAGGTAAATGGAATGCACCAGGTCCAGTCAGAGTGCAGAGGAAACGCCAGGTGCAAAGCAAACCACTCCAAAAAGTGCACAGAAATTACGAATGATGAATATTTATTCCTGTTGCCTTAATTACAGAAGTACCATTGACAAACTCTTGAAAGTGCAGACACTTGGCTGTTGGCTTGGATGTTTTTTATTTTAAAACTAAAAGTAAAATGCATGTTACAGGCATGAACATCAAGGCCAAGATGCTTACAGTAGGCCTACGCAGTATATCCACACGTGGTCTGCAGTGGACGGAGTGAATGTGGAGATTGGCCCGGACTGACGGACGCTAGATTCCCGCTCTGAATTATTATCCCAGTCCACCCATGAGACTGGGTATCGCTTTTCCTCTCAGGAAAAAATATTAAGTTACCTCTGATTCTAATAAGGGCATCTTCCAGCGGTAATCAATTCCCTTCAGACAGGGGCGACAGGGGTGGAATTAGCCCCCCCGCCCCCCAACCCCGCCAGTGATGGACAGATCTGATGCGGGCAGCAGAAGCCCGTCCGCGGCACAAAAACGGAAACGGAGAAATTGTTGTGTCGCGTGCTGCTGGATACCAGAGCCTCTGCCTGACAGTGGCTGCCGACCATGTTTGATTTTTTTTGTCTTGTTTTTTTGCACGTCGGAAGCAATGCTGATTGAGGAGCGATAGGAGCGTGACAGAGAAATATGAATACACACACACAAACAATACCAAGCGAGTTAAGACGTCACCCCGGGGCTGATAAGGTCCGTATGGGGTCCGTCAAGCGTCCCGGATCAGGATGACGGCACTGAGAAGAGGCTGTGTTGCTCGGAAAAGCGGCACAGTGTAGTACAGTCGTGACGGATCCCTTTCCACAATCACATCTGAGAAAGTCACCGTCCTCTGAAGGCCTGTCTAACGTTTCATCGTTAGACATCTCGTTGTTTTGCAATTGTTCATCTATGCTGCTGTGAGTTTGTTGTGGTAATAAGTTCCCATATTGTCACAAGGGAGGGGGTGGGGGAAGGGGGGGGGGGGGGTTAAATTACATGAATTGATGAATATCTAAAAGGCTGTTTAATGCACGGAAAAGCATTTTTGCAGCAGCATTCCTTTTGGCGGTGCCGCTGCTGAGTGCTATGCTACGCTACGCTACGCTACGCGCCTCGCCACGAGTCCATTTCCTCTTTTGGTCTTTGCTGGGAAATATCCTCAATTAGCTGAATTAGCTCGGTGACGCGCGGCGATAATGCGCAGACGCTGACGCACCAAGGTTAAAGTGATGAGTCAAGTATTGATTTTTTCTTTTTTTTCCTTTTGTGTCTGAACCCGAGAATGATCAAACCCAGAAGCCCCCCCACCCCCCCGCCCCAAAAGCTAAACCTCAACACATAGGGGTTAAAATCCACGGTGTTCGTCATCATGGTAACGCTGGGATGTTATTGGGATTCCGCCAGACGGATGTGTCGAGACGTGGATGCGGCAACGGGACGAGCGCCATCCTTTTAAAGGAGGTGAGCCAAACCTCATCGATAAAGATGCTCTGGTTAGTTTGACATTTTTGATGCCTTTGTAAATAGTGAACGCCTTGTCCACACACACAGACACAACACACACACACACACAGACAACCACACACACACAACACACACACCCACAGTTCCTGGGCTTGTGAGTTCACTGAAGTGTTCATAAAATATGGAAAACACCACAACACGCCATGTGAGTAGTGATGGCAAGAATGATAGAGAAAGAGACAGAACGAGAGATAGACACCAAGAGACAGCATGACAGAGAGAGAGAGAGAGAGAGAAGAGAGAGGAGAGAGAGAGAGAGAGAGAGAGAGAGAGAGAGAGGAATGATAGAGAGACACCAAGAGACAGAATGACAGGGACACAGAGACAGAATGATAGAGAGGAAGAGAGAATGAGAGAGAGAGACAGACAGACAGACAGACAGACAGAAGAGAGAGAGATGAGAGAGAGAGAAGAGAGAGAGAGGCTTTGGGGAACGGAATTGGACGGCAACAACATTCCCTCCCCCCTGTTCAGAAGCCACAGGGAGATATGGAGATGGCACGGCTAGATGGATAGCGACGAGGTAGACCGAGATAAGAAGTGCACAGGATTATTTAATCAATCATTTGTAGCCATAGCCTCGCACCGGGCTGTCTGGGAAAAGAGAAGACGCGGGCAGGAAGGAGGAAGCCGCCCTCCAGGGAGCGAGAGCGAACAGAGCCAACGCAATAGGCTGGGCTGAGCCTGCAAGGACCGCCACACATGCAATATGTAAGGGAACGCAATTAGAGGATATTGAACATTGCCACGTGTTCAAGGCCTCAGGAGGATCTAAGGCTGTTTTAAAAGCGCCGCGTCCATCATACGTGCGTAATTGAATACATTTATTTGAATTGCGTAACTCCATAATACGTATGTGATACGTTATACGCGACTTTATTGATTTATCGGGGGGGGGGGGGGGGGGGGGGGGGGCGTTCAGACTTGCGTGCACGCTGTGCTGATGGAAAGCAGTGCTGCTAACCCTGCGCCACTCCTTGTTGCTTATTCAAATAAATGTGGCCTGACACCAGTTCATCTCTCACAGCGTGATAGATAACAGAGTCTCAAATGCTACGCCTGCTTACAGTAAAGATAAGGGAGGCGGCGGCGGCGGCGGCGGTGGTGGCGGTGGGGGGGGGGCCGGGGTCTGTATGATGTAATAGGGTAGAATAGCGATTAGTTTGGCCCTGTGAAGGTTGAATCACAACAGGCAGATGAATAGGATGTTTTAAGATACTGCCACGTAATCTGTTATGGTTTCCCACTGAGTAAATACGCGACACTTGACGGCTATACAGCGGCGATGTGTTGCCGAGGGAGTTATTGTCCTTTTCACCGCACCGAGTCACTGAGTTTGTGTGCAAAAACGTCTGTTAGTGTCTCCGTAGGGCAGTGCTGAAACGTTTCCTCTGTAGGGAAGGCTGAATTGTGATTGTGTGCGTTTATTTTTATTATTAGGTCAAGTCTTTTCAATTTGATAATGCTTTAGCAGTCTTCTGGTTCCAAACAACACCTGGTATTCTGGGTTTGTCTCCTCTGTGTGTGTGTGTGTGTGTGTGTGTGTTGTGTGTGCGTGCGTGTGTGTGTGCGTGTGTGTGTGTGTGTGTGCGTGTGGTGTGTGTGTGTGCATGTCTCTCTTCTTAAACAGACGGCTCACTATCATCCCACACACTCTGGGCCAGCCGGCTCACAAGAAAGAATTTATTGTCAGTCTGCGGCTATTTTCAGCATTGAACTTTACATCATCTGCAAAAAAAGAAAAGAAAAAGAGAAAAATAGGAAAAAAAAAAGAAGAAAAAAAGAAGAAGGCGCCGCCAGGTGAGCAGATGGCCTCAGCAATGTGGGGGAGCGGCGGAGGAGTCCTATTGATCCTGCCTCTCATTGATTTCCCCTTTTATTTTGTCCAGAGCGCAGGGGTAGCGGGCGCAGTGGCTCTGCGAAGGTCTCTCTCTGAATAAGAATCGTGCGGCGCCGGCCACCAGGGTGACTGGTGCTGCATGAACAATCACTCCTGCTGCAGGAAAGACGAGAGGAAAAAAAAAGGGAAAAAGGGGAGCGCCAGACTCTTCTGTCTGTGTCTGTGTGTGTGTGTGTGTGTGTGTGAGTGTGTGTGTGTGTGTGTGTGTGTGTGTGTGTGTGTGTGTGTGTGTGTGTGTGTGTGTGTGTGTGTGTGTGTGTGTGTGTGTGTGTGCGTTATGGGGCCCCCTCTCTCACCGCAGATGTGCCCCGACACATTACAGCAGGTAAATTGCCTACACTTAATGAGACACTGGAATTATTGAATTCCTGTCCACTTGACGTGAGAGTCGCCGAGATTTTGCGGAGACGGGCTGGCTGTGTCTAAGAGCTTATTTAAAAAGCTTTTCCGAGTTCCCGTCTTCATGCGTGTTGTTGTTGTGTTGTTGTTGTGTTGTTGTTGTGTAAACAGGCGAGGGAACTCTCTCCGCTTCCGTCCGAGACGGAGGGATCAGATGCAGGTTGTCTTCTCGTTTAGCTATCACAGTTTCACGTTTAGATAGATTAAAACCGCAACCATTAAATGAAATACATCTGAATGGATTCCCATGAATCTATTCCCATCAATCAGATCCTGACCTTTTTCTCCTACTCCATTCACTTTGGATAACATGAACACGTTTATCTAGCATTGTTTTTGATGATCAAGTTAATGGAAGATGAAATCCTTGTCCACAAAGGGTTGCGCTGCACAGATTGGCGGTTATATCACTTTGTGTTACCGAAAACGGTACAATCTCCAAGCCAAACTTGCTATTGTCAATAAAACCTTCCAAATCGTTGGTGTTCTAGTGGACTTAGGTCCACCATTTAAGTGAAGCAGTGAAAAATGTCCTTAAATCCTTAATAGCCAAATAAACTGTCTACTCCCTGTTGCGTGATGCCCGCCATGTAGAGCTATCAGTACAGTTATGCTGTCATTTCCACGTTAATACAGTGAGCGTTTTTCTGACAAATGAAAGAAAGTACTCTTGTTCGTAATGAAAGCGACACTGCGTCCATCTTCAATTTCCACGGGCCAGACACAATCTAAATCCTGCTGCCAGCGCTAATGCAGCGGTGAGGTAATGCGGCGGGTGAAAGGGCACGCAGAATCCCATCCCATCTACTCCCTGGATAGCAGCAGAGTGGGGGTCAATTGTGTTACGTAATTTGTTTCATGACACGCTCACGTTCACGCACACACTCCGTACTGTGCTTCGGAATTATACAACCGCTGTGTGTGTGTGTGTGTGTGCGTGTGTGTGTGCGCGTGCGTGTGTGTGTGCGCGTGCGTGTGTGTGTGTGCGTGTGCGTGTGTGCGTGTGTGCGCATAGACGGGGCCACATCTCTGCTCAAATCCATTTTTCTTCAAGCCCGCCATGTTTTACATAGCAGCCCAGACAGACGGCAGCGAAACAGAGCGGTGGAATTGGATCAATGACCGGCCTTTCCACGGCACATACCAACAATGCAATCCTTGACACCACAGATCACACTTTCTTGCTTGAAATGGATTTTTCCTCGCCGAGAGATGATTGAATTTTATCTCACTGCTCTGTGCTGCACAAGAAAAAGGAGTAGGAGGAGAGGGCGCGGAAATGTAAAATATCATCGATAAGGAATGGGTTGAAAAAAAGAAGCACCAGCAGCAGCAGCAGTGACGTCCCATAAACATTCATGTTTGAATGTTAAACACAAATCGATCACGTTGAGCGCGGATCGATTTTATGTCGCTCTGCGCGTCTTCTGCATTAGATCCCATTTTTTCTATTATTGCACAGTGAACAACTAAAGAGGCCACAAAGTATACAGCTGCATTTATCCAGATAGTGCAAATTACATAAAGCGGGAGGGGTGGGGTGGGTTCTGTCAAACGATGATGAATGGAATGTGAATAAATAACGACGTGATGATGACGTGACAACTTTTTGTCAATTCGGTTGGCAAAGCGGCGAGCAGCGCTCTCCTCGGAGCCAAGATGCGACTTGCTGGCTCAAAAAGTCTGTTGACAAGCGAGTGTGAAATATTTTACCTTGTTTGCCAATTTCTCTATTGCTTTTATCCAATAAAGTACACCACATCACAGAAATCCCCCTTCTTTACCTATTTTACATTACAATCAAGTTGTGTTACATCTCCCACGAAAACAGTCAGGGTTTTTTTTGTGTGTGATTGTGCCACCGAGTCCGAGCGAGTGGGCGGGCTTATTATCCCCAACCAATCGTAACACCTTTGGGGCCTGGCCTACTTTGAAAGTAAGGCAGTAGGTCCTCCCACTATCTGCAGTCCAATCCTGAATCATCCAATGGCGTATTCCCCCTGCACCGTCGCCACACCCCGACATGTTTCACTTGGGGATGTGTCACTTTGTGAACGCAGATAGGTTAGTCTACTGCTAGGTGCTCCACTGCCAGTCAAATGGTTCTGGGTTCGATCCCCGATGGTCACAGTCTTATCTGTAGGCACCCATAAACGTATTAGCTCTTTGTACAAACGTTGATTGCTGTAAATTGCTTTCGATAAAAAGACAGACAAATAAATTTGTCAGTAGTTATAGTTAATATTTACTCTTTAAAAGGTAACTGTAACTGCATCCTACTACAAACCAGCTAATCAACAACGAGTTGTTGGTGATTTTTGTGGTTGTGGTGTGTCTGTCATGAGAGAAGATTGTGTGTGTGTGTGTGTGTGTGTGTGTGTGTGTGTGTGTGTGTGTGTGTGTGTGTGTGTGTGTGTGTGTGTGTGTGTGTGTGTGTGTTGGGGGGTGCAGTGGAGGATGGAATGGTTGTGTTTCTGGGATTGACTCGTGCAATTCTGGTGGCACAGCCCACTCTCTTCTCACAGCTTGAGTTTGCTTTCTTGAGATAGAGACAGAGAGAGAGAGAGCGAGAGAGAGAGAGAGAGAGAGAGAGAGCGTAAGAGATAGATAGCGGAGTTCCCACTGTCACCGCGGTCTACCCACGGAGCCGTTAGGCCTGCTCCAGTGGCTCTGATTGGGCCGGCTGGTTAGAGGCTGCATCCCCACAGTGCCGGGGGAGACAGGTGGGGGGGGGGGGGGTGGGGGGGGGGGGTGGGGGGGATTCGGAGGGGGGTATCAGGTGGTCCGTATAGAATGGGAGAAGACGCCGAGTGGCACCGGGGTGGGTCCTTTGTGTTCCCACTACCCAGCATGACGGGTGTTGGCATCGGCTGGGGCTGAGGATGAGGCCGGGTCTCAGAAGCACTGCTGAGCACACAATAAGAAAAATACGCATTTTTCACTGTTTACAAGAGCACGCCCTCGCCGAGAATAACGCGTCTGTTATTGGTTACGCTTCCTATTTCTGATGTGATGGGGAGGATGGTGTCGGTGTGATCCTGCGCTCTCTCCCCACTTTGCCAGGAAAACTTTTACTCTCTCGCACTCCGAACGAGCCGGGGTCTCTGCATGCATGTATGCCTCGTTGTATGACTAATGAAGTATCCCTGTTTTATCTTCTTTTAGCGTGCGCAGCGATGGCACTCTGCGGCCCTCGCTGTATTCATACAAGCTATTTTGTAACCAATACAAATGGTTTATATTTTCATCCGAGTTGTGGCGTGCTGGCGCTTTTAAAGCTCACACCACCCACACACACACACACACACACACAGTGCTGGTGTGGTCAATGAGGCAGACAGTGTGTGAGGTGAGTGTACGCGCTGAAACGTTTTAAAAATAACGGCCTAGATCACGGATTACAGTTGAGTCACACCGAAAAACCACAACAGTCAGTTTACTGTGTCGTACATCTCGATGTGTGTTTCTGTGCAGGTTGTACCAGCCTCTTAATTCAGTACGCCGGAAAATAGGCAAAGCGATCGTACTATAATGCCATTTGTTTTGGGGGGAAAAAAATGTGTGCTTGATTAATTACATCCGAGGCGTCGTACTCTCAGTTATGCATACAATTACCATTGAACTTTTGCCTCTCCAATGAGTGAGCACTTTTATCCAGAGCGCGTGGATGGAACAAGCTAATAAATCATACGACTCGACTGTATTGACAGAGAGGAAAGCCTGACGTGACCCCCGCATCTCAGCGCTGTCTGGCGTCTCGCGAAGAAAGAAGAAGCCCAACTGTTTGAAGTCGCGTTTAAAAGACTTTGACGTTGTCTTGAAAAAGAAAAAAACATTTAAAAAGACAAAAGACGGAACCGCCTCTCCTGGCTTACTCAAAGCATTCTGTGTGAAGGCGTCTGCTTAGAATTTAACAATAGCAATGTACCACTTTGGTCGAAAACATTTTGTACATTTGTGTGAGGATTCTCCGTGACGTTTGCCTGTCGAAAGTGCCGTACCAACGTTTTTTACATTTGTGGTGGCAGGCACACGTTCTACGGAAATGTAGTCTACATAAATAATGAATAATATACATGTACATGTACAATAGTGAACTGTTCCACAACACGGACAGGATGTTTATTAATAGAATATGATTCGCGTCAATTATGATACATCCATGGACTAATTGACTTTTTTTTTGCATCAGACATGTCATCAGTCAGATTTATTCAAAAGTGAAGACATTTATGATGCCGTTTGAATCAAAGCAATTGGAGATTGGGCCGTGAAATGTATATTTAATCCGTTGACGGAAAAGTGTGCGGATGAAAAAAACAGAAAGAAATGAAGGCTAATTAAGGCTGCTTGACACATGGATTTATTTGAGTTGTCTTGGGGAAAAAAAAGATTTACAATTGTGAGATATTGTGAGATATTGCTTCGTAGCTATTCGCCTACTATGGTGACTTTCTAACTTTCCAAGTATCCAAAAAACGTCGAGCCGGAAGCAGCCAGGAACGTTCCGGGTGCCAATATTGAACCTGCTGCTACCTCTTCTCCCGCCAACGGGCAAGCACCATTTTCTATTTACGTACGTCCCGTGAATGGCGAACTACAAATATAACCAATGCATGTAAACTATAGTGTGTATGTTTTCCCATGATAATCATAATAAATCAACAGTCAAAACCTGAAAGATTGGACCGGTTTCACGCCGCGCCGAGAGCTCTTTCATCCTCATTCGTATCCAACGTGATGAAACGTGGCCACCAAATTAAGATTGGCATCTCGTCATAATAATCCCACAAGCCCCGTCTACGGCTTCACCCCCCCCCCACCCCAAGAGCCACCCCCCCCTCTCCGCAATCGGTGGTGGGGGGGGGGTCCGGGTGAAACCTAATGAGCCTCTGTTTGTTTACATTCTTCCTCTTCTTCCTTCTCCCTCCTCCTCCTCCTCCTCCGCCTCCTCCACCGCTGCCTTCAGCCAAATTGTGCCAGCGTTTTGCCCCTGACATGAATGCCAGCGTGCTTTGATAAAGGTCAACACGAGAGCGAAACAAGGTTGCTGAAGTTTGGCCACTTTAATTAGCGCCGGCTTTGTGCTCCGCTGCTAATCCTCTGGTGCCAGTGTGCGTGTGCGTGTGTGTGTGTGTGTGTGTGTGTGTGTGTGTGTGTGTGTGTGTGTGTGTGTGTGTGTGTGTGTGTGTGCGCCCAGAACAAAGCGGTTCGACGTGGGTACAAAAAAAAAGAGAGCAAAGAAAAGACAGAGAATAAAGGACAAGAAAGGTAGATGTTTGGCATAAACATGAATGGAGTCTTCAAAAAAAAAAAGCAATGATCAGAGGGGCCGGCTGCAGAATGTTGATTGTTTGTCATTATTGCTTTCGCGTTAAAATAAAAGTATAAGTCATGGATAAGTCATCACTGAGTCATTTGACGGGAAGCCGTACAATTAGCTCGACAATTACAAAAATGTGTGTGAATGATGTTTGGTGCACGTGTTTTTGTATGGGCGAGGCCTATGTGTGTGTGTGTGCCTTTTCATAACATATTTGGTTTGTTTGTTTGTTGTTTTTACAAGCAAATCATTTCATTGAGAATCAAATTAGATTCATTCAGATCAAAATAATTAGTTATAAACTAGGTTCAATGTTCTCACCTTTAGAAGGCAGTGATTCCTAAAAGCAGAAGTCCTTTATAAACTGTTGTGTCAACATTCACCGCTCACCCTATTAGGTGGCTTCATTCCATATTCATGTTTTTCAGCCTTGGCATACTAAGCTTGCTAATTAAAAGTACATTTTATCTGCAAATACACTCCCCTGGATCAACCTTTGAATATTTCAACATAGTGTCACCAAATGTACTAAACCTTTTACAAAGATTAATTAACTAGAGTGTTGAATGAACTACAAAAGCCTACAAAAGTCGTGAAATAGGCTTCCATATCAAACAATGTATAATTAAGACCATTAAACCCATTGCATCCTAATTTAGCAAGACTATTGTTTCTTCCAAAGTGTCCCTGACAATGTTGATGACTTATCTGCAAATATTGTACATATTGTCGCCACCAAATGTGGCGGGAATTTATATCCAGACCACGGACTGTAGTGAATGCAAATGTTATTCCGAAGGAATTTGTCTTCGATGCCCTAGATTAGATCACGGTTATATAATAATACATGCGATACGATGCGATTCAAATTATTGTAGCTTACACTTGAATCAAACACTCGCCTCATTTAGTTGATGGTGGAGACATGTGACCAATAATACGTTTAGATATTCAAATGAAACAGTGGCACAACTAAAAGCCTCGCATAAAGCTCAGCATGGAGAGTGAATATTTGTAAGGGGCCTCGTAGACCTGTCCTCCTCACACAGCATGTGCCCAATTGTGTGTGTGTGTGTGTGTGTGTGTGTGTGTGTGTGTGTGTGTGTGTGTGTGTGTGTGTGTGCATTAATGGCTGTGTAGTGTGTAGAGGCCCCCACCGCGGGACCAGCCGCAGGTCAGCCTGTTATGTCCGTAGGAGAGAAGTCAAGAGACGGCGAGGACTGGAGTGTGTGGAAGGAAAACAAAAGGTGGTGCAGCAGCAGCAATATTGGAAGGCAGGCTGCCCCTGCTGGGCCCCGCCGCTACAGACCTCCTCTCCTCCATCGATCCCCCCCCCCTCTTCCTCCTCCTCTCCCTCCTCCTCCTCCTCCTCCTCTCCTTGGCTCTCCACTGTGTAATTAAGCCCGGGTAAAAGCTAGCGAAGGAGGGATAGAAGTAGGAAGGCAGGAGGGGTTCTGTTCTGGACTGCTGGCTGAGAAGTGAGGAGGGTAAGAAGGTGGAGGAGGAGGAGGAGGAGGAGGAAGAGGAGAAGTGCGTTTTGCGTCAATAACCAAAGTAGCCAAAGTGGTTTCTCTTCAGCACTCACACTCAAAGCATTTTCTGTGTGCTTTTTTTTTTTTCATTTTGTGCTCATGTCTATAGCTCTGGAGAGGGGGGGGGGAGTGGGGGTCGGGGGGGTTGAGAGTAATTGAAAGAAAGAAAGGTCATGTACCACCAGTGAATACTGGACTGACAAAGAGGGAATTGCACGGAAACGTTGGTAAAGATAGTTGAGTTGAGAGAGTGTTGTAGACAATGGGTTTGGAACCAGAAACAATATCACACCTATTAACAAGGGGGAGATTCAGAAAGGCGTTCCTCCTGCTTTCCTTTCTGGCACAAAAATGATTAGGTCAACGCTACAATATTAAAATCATTATTATTATCATTGTTGTCATCTTCACATTGAACATAATATGCCAAATTGCACTTAAAATATCAAATCGGAACCTGAATTATGCCTTACTTAAGACAAAAAGAAAACTTCATCAGTGAATAAAAGGGCTTTGACGTGACTGATATCTTCGTTTAATCAGAGGACAATGGACTGGATTGAATGTCGAGAGGAAGGGGAACCATTTGAAAACATCTAAAATAAATCACATTTGTGTTACCCGTTGATTTACACATCTTTCCTTTGACCCAATTCAAAACCACGTGGTCGATCACACTGCTTGTCCTCAGATATTAGTCAAATTTGACCTATGTATATTTCACTGCTTCTTAGACGTGATGGATGATCTATAATTGGGCATATTTCTTGTCGTTTTCCCCGTCTCCCTTCGTGGCCGGCCGTTCTGCATGTAAATAGCTTCAGCCTTCTCCCCAAACGCCGCGGAGACAACAGCACTCCACTTAGTGGAATCCTTAAAGTTGTCTGGGAAACTCGTAGCAGCGGTGCTGACGGAGAGAGGGAGAGATGGAGGACATCTCCTCTGAAAGTACCCTTCATGCGGTGGCAGTGACTCTTGACTAGAGAGATCAATCTGTATGATCCGTATGAAGTGTTTCATTTACACTAGTTCAGTTACAGCCATACATGTGTCTATCGTTAATTATGTTTGGAAAATCTTAACAATGCAACAACAATTTGCAACAATTATTTCGCCTCATGTTCTTTCACGGATACTCAGGGGGGAAGAATACAGAATAAAACCAGAACATACTGGGAAAAGAGGTTACAAGTGAATAAATAAATAAAAATAGCTATTGCTAATGCTATTATGTGTTCATTTCGCTCAAAGATAAAAAGACTAGACAATGTGCTCAGGAATCATCTTGATAGATGTGGGCGTGGCTTAGAGGGAGCTAGTTTGCGTAGTGGGCGGGGCTGGGGGCAGGGCGGATCACCCAACAATTGTCATGTTTTGGTGGTGGGATGTAAATCTTTGTATGATATCTCACGCACACTGCCACGCCCCCTTTTGGCTGATTGGCATGAGAAGTGAATCACTTCTTACTTGGCCCATAACCAAGCTACCCAGCCAATTCCACACAAATCCGTTTAGCAATCCTGAACGAAGACACGCAGACGGACAGACCCTGACCGGGCGAAAATGTAACCTCCTTGGCAGAGGTAATAATGAGAATGGATTTTTTTCTGTCTCTAATGAGACAATTTAAGTGAATACTATTAACTGCAGAACTTCAGTCGAACACCTTTGACCTATATACAATGCATTTGGAGGAACTGTAGTTAATTACTTTTCCAGGATTTTGATTGGTTACACCTTTAGTTAAATCCCATTGGTGTCATTGTATTACCATTAGCGTCATATTACCATTAAGTATGAGAATATGCATTCAGTGAAGATGACAAGTTGATTTTAACTAATAGTTGACATAGAAAGGATCGCATTTACATGTTATTTCCATGAATAACATTTTAATATGGTTTTAATAGGTTGGAAAACAGACACATGATTATTATTCTTATATTTTCCCAGTGCTCTGCTTGACTCTGCAATGGAGAGGAATTCATTTCAGAATGAATCATGTGCTAATGTGACACCAACTCACGCACAACAGGAGAACAAGTTATTTATGATTTTTAAATTCCAATAATGTCATCTGCTAATGCATCACTTGAAGATACACGCATGCGTATCAAAATGGATGATTTACAGAGCAATGGCTGTGCTACAAAGACAAGGAAGACGTTAATGTCCATTATCAATCAAACAAATAACAAAAGCATTGATTTTGGCGAATGAAACATGGGCTGCTCACACAACCGCCTTGTGATTGCTGGTCAGAAAACCGGATGAGAACTGATGTATGGAGTCCACCGCTGACAAGAAGGTCGTTGGGTTGACTCAATCAAATAATTGCAGAACTACAAAGTGTCCCCTCCCCCCCTTCCTCTGAACCCTCAAAGACCCCATGGTGTTCTGACTGCAGTGGAGAGTTGAACACAGTGTTTCGTAATACCTCGACATGCTAACCGTGGTGCATCTTTTTAGCGGTGGCTCAGGGCTGACTCCAGAGCAGTGTTGTGTGTGTGTGTGTGTGTGTGTGTGTGTGTCTGTGTGTGTGTAATCTCACAGGGCCAATCTCTCGAGTGTACTGCTGTTCACAGCAGCTGGAGAGCGTGTGTGTGTGTGTGTGTGTGTGTGTCTGTGTGCGTGTGTGTGTGTGTTTGTGTGTGAAAGAGTGAAACAGTGTTTTCCCCCCTGGTTCACAGGCTCGCTGATGGATGGAGACGACACTAAAGAAAAACTTTCTCAATAAGTTGCTGTTCTTTGAAGTGGTGAATTTGAATGTTGTATTGCCTCCTCCGTGCAGCAGCCCCCCAGTGCCCGTAAGAGCAGCAATACAAATCACATCTCCTCCTGTTTAAATGGGCGGCTTCAATGCACGTAATGCATTTACGATTCAACCACATGTTTAAAACATGACTTTGCTCTAACAAAGACCCAGTGACTCTATTCAGGGTTTTCTTGTACGGGTTGGCAAGATTTAATAGGGTGCGATTCCAGAGATTCCTGAGACTGTTCGACGATGTTAGTGATCAGAATATAGATACGTGGATTCCCTCCAAATGTTTTCCATTCCTTCCTCATCCTTCACCTCCAGTATAAAACGGTAAAACACGGGCAGAGAACAAACGTTTTTCTATTCGGCTCACTTCTCTCAGTTAACATTCTCCATCTGTTGTTTCCTATGTTAGACAATAAGAGAGCGCAGTACGTGTGACATTCTGCTCCTACACGTACGAGAAATACTGCAGTTAGTCAGGGACCCCTCGACGATCCTACACATTTGACCTTTGAAGAGTATGGGGCTGAGAATGTACCTGTTACACAGACAACGTACAGCAGTATTGCGGATAAACACACTCCTACTGATGAATACAAATGTCATCCACCCTAAAATACATACTATTTTACGATATTTAACTTGATGAGCATCAGGAGGGATCTCACAATAAATGTCGTCTCAAAGATAGCGTCTGTGTCTTGTGGTTTGACTGTAGAGGACGGCCACTTCACGTATTGTGCCACCAGTATGAGAACCACATGACCCAGAAGAGCTTCATGCTTCATACGTGGTTGCAGTTTGTGTGTTAGCTGCCACACACGGAGGCATGGAAATAGAAACAGGAAGGTGTGTTCACACAATCTAGTGGACGACTACTCGCACAATAAAGCTATAGACTACCAGTGCCTAAGCTTTATTAATGCACTTAATGCACAGACATGGTGGCTGGTTACAAAGAGCTTGAGCACGGCAGAACAAGTCAATAAATAGCGTTGCTTCATTGTGTTGGACTGTGTTTCAGCTTTCTGCTGTGTCGGCATTTCTTGCAACGTCTTACATTGTGTTGAGTTCCACATTGCGTTGCGTTGTGTTGTGTGGTGTTAAGCGTTGTCTGGACGACTACAATACAAAGTCTGCTGCTGGTCGCGCTCGATGTTTTTCCACGGATAGCTAAGCAGCTTGTTTCGGCGCTGAGGGGCGGCTCGGCTACGCTGCTTAGTCGAGCGCTGTTGTGCAGAACCACGGACAGCTGAGCAGCTTGGTTGAGTAGTTCAGAACCACAGACAGCTAAGCAGCTTGGTTGAGTAGTTCAGAACCACAGACAGCTAAGCAGCTTGGTTAGCACCACAGACAGCTAGCAGCTCGAGGCAGACCACGGACAGCTAGGCAGCTTTGTTTTGACGCGCCCGGAAGAACAAGCAGCCCTCCGAGGTTCGCACCCTGCGTGGAGCCGAAAGAAAAAAGACCCGACTGCCCTCGGCTGCCGCGGGCCCCTGAACATTGTGTATAAACAACTCACTGAATTCACTTTGACTCGAGCTTCCCTGAACGCAGAGTCATCGAGATAACCTGTTGCCCTTGGATGCATTACGCATTATCTCGCGCCGTTCGGCCGTGTAATTCATCTGAGAGTATAGGCTACGGTCGGTCGGTGCAGGAGCAGGCGAGGCGGTACACAGCGGTGGAGCAGGCGCCGGCGCAGGAGACCCGACCGTGCAGGAGAAGACTCGCAATGGAAACAGAACAGAACGGCAGCGGCAGCTTGCCTCAAATAACAAGGAGCCCCCCACATCAAAGAGTGCATTGATCAAGGCCAATCAACAGCAAATCAAGACGAGAGCCCGGGTGGGTGCGCACGGATCCCAGAGAGCCATGTGGGGGGGGGGAAATCAAATGGTTGGAATCAAAAGGCTGGGCCGGCAGGGCTGGGCCAAGCGCTGCGCTCCCCTGACACGGCGCCGCAGCTGAGGCCCCGCGTGGAGGAGGCGGGGCCCGGCTGACACCAATCACGCCGGCAACGCGTAATTGGACGTAAACGTGCGCTGGGATTGCGCTAGCTTACACAACAGCCTATAGTTCGGAGCATAGAGATGTGCTGCATTAACGAATGAGGGCAAGCTAGCTAGCTGGAGTTAATTATTAAGATTTGGATGGATATTTTATGAGTATATATACGTATTTCTATATTTAAATACATTTATACTCTAATGAAAATAGAATATAATCTAATCTAAAGACAAAATGTTAAGGTGATATTCAACATGTATGGTCAGGTTAATTCACATGAACCATACATTATTGTCAATAAAATCAGATGAATCCAATTAGTTTGAGCAAAATGTTCTCAATCAAAGAAAAACTGCAATTATCATTGCATGGATTTATTTCACCCCCGCACCATGCAGGCTCAATGTTTCACATAACCAGTATATATATATTTTTATATATATACTGGTTATGAATCTTTACTTCATCTTTACTACAAAGCCATACTCTGTGAAGTCCTAGAAAAACAGTAGCTTTCCCACCAGGGACCGGCATGGAGTTAATGATGCCACATGAGAATGAATCAAACGTGCCTTAAGACACACCAGAGAACACAACACAGACAAACAGAGAGCTGAACTAAAACCATATCACAGGACTGATTAAAATGCTGTACGTTCCTATGCTTCCTAATAGCCCGAGTAGTAACTGGGTTAGGTATGCTGGGCGGGTTTTTTTAACCAGATGCGTTAAATATGCTGTAATGACTCTCGAAATTACCAAATCTATTTTTCTCTCCTTTATAATTGCCTGGCCGAACGAGGCGGTTTCGCCATGAGCACAACCAGAGGCAGAAGGGAGTCGCAAAAACAAATGCTTGAACTTTCAAAAGAAAGGAAAAAACCATAAGAGAACGCTTTAATAGGATATTTGTGTTTTTACTAACCCGGGGTAAACAGTTCAACAAGTGAATGTTAAGCGCTTTTTAAGTCGGGCTGAAGAAGTACCGTTATCCGCATATTGATCCGGGTCCTGGGAGCATAAACAAATCCATTTCATCACTTTGGGAAAGTTTCTGGAAATTTGTGATCAGGCTGGAGGGTACACCGGAGGCCCCTTGTTTAGAGGAGACCTTAAAAACACAGGAAAGGAAGGAAGGAAGGAAGGAAGGGAGGAAGGAACAAACGAGATCAGGAGGAATAAGAATGATGGACCGACCACAAATATATTTGACGTCGAAATACCCAAAAGAAATAATCAAGAAATAAATAAAAAGAAATGCCAAGCTTGACGTTGGTGGAGACGTTTACTGTTACGGTTAAACCCAATGTTTGTCTTTCTAATGAGCTTCCGATGGCTGAGACCACTTTACTGCCAGATCACATCAGAGCCACTTTGTCACCGGGCTCAGCTATTTTAGTCCAAATTATTTCACACGCGGGTCCCTGTTCCACCCCAGGACCTGTAAATGAGAAGAGGCTGCTGCCATCAGATCTCCAAACATCCCTAAAGGTAGATAGCACCGGGAAAAGTGCCATAAAACGGGCCAAAAAGGAAGCCCATCTCAGCCAAGTGTAATGGGAAACAGATTTGGTTTGAGATCAGGTACAACATCTTTCTATTTTTGCACGGTGAGTTTACAGGTCTACAAACTGTGACTTTTTTAAATCATTAATTTGTCAATGAGTTGTGGACGCCTCCTCTACCCGTGTGAGAAACACGGAGGCGGCACGATAAAGGTCACCAATAGTCAAACCAACAGTTTAATCTAGTAATAGTAAAGTTGTTGTTTTATCATATAAGTACAGCCATATTTCATATATACAGTACATTATGTATATACAATATATATATGTGATAACAGCTTTTCTTTCAATATGGAGATGTAAACAAATGTGTTACTATGAACTATAATCTTAGAGTTATGATCTTTAAGTCACAAAACATTTCAAAAAAATATTTGGCATTTGAACAATAATGAAAGAAATACTCGTAATATGTGACATATAATTACCGAATACGTATCTGTTTTTGGAGAAGCAGAACCTCCGATCATTCAAATCTACTGTAGACACAAAAATCTAGAATTAGGAAGTCATAACACATCATACTGTATGTACATTGGGAAGAACATCTTTTGCAACCGTACGAGACAGAAACTAAACTTAATTAATCACATGGCTGTCCTGACAGTGATAAATATATGAGACAAAGGGTTGGGAGACGGCAACATTACCTTGTTTGTCCTGTGACAAAACATCCCTTATTCGTATCCCCCGCCCTCCCCTCCTGGATACAATTGGCTGGAATGCCAGGGTTATTAAATCAAATGAAAAATAATACAGAATGCAATGGAACTGGGATGTGCTATAATGCTCAAATGGAAGGTGATGGAGACAAATGGGAGCATCTCCATAAACGCTTAAAAGAGCAGCAAGCAGCGAGCGCACACACACACACACACACAAAGAAAACCCAAAGTGCTACACAAATCACCTCCACAAATGAGTCAGTCGTGGTAGAAAATAGAATTACAACGAAGGAGAGAGATGAGAGAGAGAGAGAGAGAGAGAGAGGAGAAGAGAGAAGAGAGAGAGAGAGAGAGAGAGAGAGAGAGAGAGAGAGAGAGAGAGAGAAGAGAGAGAGGAGAGAGAGAGAGAGGAAGAGAGGAAGGAGAGAGAGAGAGGAGAGAGAGAGAGGAGAGAGAGAGAGAGGAGAGAGAGAGAGAGGAGGAGATATAATCTAATCTAAAGACAAAATGTTATGGTGATATTCAACATGTATGGTCAGGTTAATTCACATGAACCGTACATTATTGTCAATAAAATCAGATGAATCCAATTAGTTTGAGCAAAATGTTCTCAATCAAAGAAAAACTGCAATTATCATTGCATGGATTTATTTCACCCCCGCACCATGCAGGCTCAATGTTTCACATAACCAGTATATATATATTTTATATATATACTGGTTATGAATCTTTACTTCATCTTTACTACAAAGCCATACTCTGTGAAGTCCTAGAAAAACAGTAGCTTTCCCACCAGGGACCGGCATGGAGTTAATGATGCCACATGAGAATGAATCAAACGTGCCTTAAGACACACCAGAGAACACAACACAGACAAACAGAGAGCTGAACTAAAACCATATCACAGGACTGATTAAAACGCTGTACGTTCCTATGCTTCCTAATAGCCCGAGTAGTAACTGGGTTAGGTAATGCTTTGGCGGGGTTTTTTTTAACAGATGCGTTAAAAAATATGCTGTAATGACTCTCTGAAATTTACAAATCTATTTTTTTTCTCTCTTTATAATTTGCCTGCTGAACGAGGCGGTTTCGCCATGAGCACAACCAGAGGCAGAAGGGAGTCGCAAAAACAAATGCTTGAAGTTTCAAAAGAAAGGAAAAAACCATAAGAGAACGCTTTAATAGGATATTTGTGTTTTTACTAACCCGGGGTAAACAGTTCAGAATACCTACAGTGTTGATGTTGTTTACCCGAAAACGTATTGCAACAAGTGAATGTTAAGCGCTTTTTAAGTCGGGCCGAAGAAGTACTGTTATCCGCATATTGATCCGGGTCCTGGGAGCATAAACAAATCCATTTCATCACTTTGGGAAAGTTTCTGGAAATTTGTGATCAGGCTGGAGGGTACACCGGAGGCCCCTTGTTTAGAGGAGACCTTAAAAACACAGGAAAGGAAGGAAGGGAGGAAGGAACAAACGAGATCAGGAGGAATAAGAATGATGGACCGACCAAAAATATATTTGACGTCGAAATACCCAAAAGAAATAATCAAGAAATAAATAAAAAGAAATGCCAAGCTTGACGTTGGTGGAGACGTTTACTGTTACGGTTAAACCCAATGTTTGTCTTTCTAATGAGCTTCCGATGGCTGAGACCAACTTTACTGCCAGATCACATCAGAGCCACTTTGTCACCGGGCTCAGCTATTTTAGTCCAAATTATTTCACACGCGGGGTCCCTGTTCCACCCCAGGACCTGTAAATGAGAAGAGGCTGCTGCCATCAGATCTCCAAACATCCCTAAAGGTAGATAGCACCGGGAAAAGTGCCATTAAAACGGGCCAAAAAGGCAAGCCCATCTCAGCCAAGTGTAATGGGAAACAGATTTGGTTTGAGATCAGGTACAACATCTTTCTATTTTTGCACGGTGAGTTTACAGGTCTACAAACTGTGACTTTTTTTAAATCATTAATTTGTCAATGGTTGTGGACGCCTCTTCTACCCGTGTGAGAAACACGGGAGGCGGCACGATAAAGGTCACCAATAGTCAAACCAACAGTTTAATCTAGTAATAGTAAAGTTGTTGTTTTATCATATAAGTATAGCCATATTTCATATATACATTATATATATACAGTATATATATATATGTGATAACAGCTTTTCTTTCAATATGGAGATGTAAACAAATGTGTTACTATGAACTATAATCTTAGAGTTATGATCTTTAAGTCACAAACATTTTCAAAAAAATATTTGGCATTTGAACAATAATGAAAGAAGTACTCGTAATATGTGACATATAATTACCGAATACGTATCTGTTTTTGGAGAAGCAGAACCTCCGATCATTCAAATCTACTGTAGACACAAAAATCTAGAATTAGGAAGTCATAACACATCATACTGTATGTACATTGGGAAGAACATCTTTTGCAACCGTACGAGACAGAAACTAAACTTAATTAATCGCATGGCTGTCCTGACGGTGATAAATATATGAGACAAAGGGTTGGGAGACGGCAACATTACCTTGTTTGTCCTGTGACAAAACATCCCTTATTCGTATCCCCCGCCCTCCCCTCCTGGATACAATTGGCTGGAATGCCAGGGTTATTAAATCAAATGAAAAATAATACAGAATGCAATGGAACTGGGATGTGCTATAATGCTCAAATGGAAGGTGATGGAGACAAATGGGAGCATCTCCATAAACGCTTAAAAGAGCAGCGAGCAGCGAGCGCACACACACACACACACACAAAGAAAACCCAAAGTGCTACACAAATCACCTCCACAAATGAGTCAGTCGTGGTAGAAAATAGAATTACAACCTCTCTCTCTCTCTCTCTCTCTCTCTCTCTCTCTCTCTCTCTCTCTCTCTCTCTCTCTCTCTCTCTTCTCTCTCTCTCTCTCTCTCTCTCTCTCTCTCTCTCTCTCTCTCTCTCTCTCTCTCTCTCTCTCTCTCTCTCTCTCTCTCTCTCTCTCTCTCTCTCTCTCTCTCTCCGCATCACCGATCGATGACGTCACCACATCGATTCCATCTGGCTCGATGCTCGTTAGGCGACAGGCAGACTGATGCATGTCGCCGATGAGAATGACTCATTGATTTATTTGAGGAAATGTAAATAAGACTCACGCCTCGCATTGTTTGCTTGTGTCTCTGTGTGTGTGTGTGTGTGTGTGTGAGTGTGTGTATGTGCGTGTTTGTTTGATTTTTCCCAGGCCTACATTGCAGTTAAACTGTAATGGCCCTCCGCGATGCCTTGTTAGGGGGGCTTTTGTCAGATCTAACGGCCACCGCGGCGTTACATTTAATAATAAGAGAGAGGACTAATGTGACCGCATTATCCCCTCAGGAGCGGGGGAATAGTCCTAGGTGCTCATGTCAATATGGATGAAGGACGCTATTGGCTCCAGCGCTGACTCCAACCCAACATTGAATCTGCATTCAGCATTCATAACGGCTCGTCAACGGGTTCCTCGTCTTTTGTTTCACGACACAGAAGAAGACAAAGGTACAAATACGATTGAAATGATAAACAAGAGGACCCCATTGAGTATGTAATTGTGGTCGTAAAAGGCCCCCTATTTTCATTTCTTTCTTTATTTATTCATCAGGGACAGTGCACATTAATCAACATTTCCACAACGCTTCCACATCAATGTAAATGTGCCAGAGTTAGCTAATGAGCTAATTTCCGTCTGTAGTCCCTGGGCAGGTTATAACAAATTGCCGACCTAAAATACAAAGCTTACATTACAAAAAAAACCAGATATATATATAAAACATACCGCCAGTTGTGAGCTTGATTAGCCATTACAAGCCGCTCCAAAATTTGTCATGCGGCTAAAATCGCCATTGAGACACAGTGACACCACAGGTGGGAACCGTCCACCCAGAAACATAATAACTTATCATTCCAATGAAACATCGTCAGTCACTGACAGCTCCACCATTTAATGTGTCTTTTCGTAATATAATATAATACCGTATAATACACCGCGGGTCCCCGGGGATCAAATTAAACACGCTGACCCTGACACGGCTCAGAGCCACAACTGCTCTGCATGGACAGCTCACGCGTTTGCACAAGAGGAAGGACACGTATCCATGGAGGCGCCTTTGCAAAAATGTGTATGGCTGGAAGTAGCGAGGCCATCCATCGCTATAGAAAAGCGAAAGGAGGCTATTTGTATCGCAACCAAACCTCCTTAGGCATTCAGCAAAAAATCCAAACCCAAACCTTGAGGACATGAGAAGACAGCCATTGCTTTTTGTAATATCTAATGTTTCACATGTTTACAATAATGAAAGGAACCGTCGCGTTAATGAAAGACTCCTGTTCCACCGTTGAAGGTTATGCAGCACCTGTAGAACCACTCACTGCATGTGGCGTGAAGTGGAAAGACAGAACACACTGCTTGACCCAACACCGAGCTAAACAAGGAGGGAAGGAGTCGAGCGCGTCAGTGTGGAGCTGCGATCTATAATCAATGCGCAGCCTCTTCATCATTTATTCACCGCGCGGGCCGGTGTGTCCGTCCTGATCACCGCGTCCTCGTCCTCCTCACTGCGCTGCGCTCTTCAACAGTTCAACAGTTCAGCAGCCGTCACCGCGAGAGTGATTAGAGGAGTCCTTGGAAAATAACATGGGGGGGATGGGTTGCTAGCCACCCACATATTAGGCGGAGCTCGCTCTGCGTTACAGCGTCTGAATGCCCGCAGTCATTCTTACTGTTAGGTTGTTTTGCAATTGGCTAATATAAGATAAGATAAGATAAGATAGAACTTTATTCATCCCGGAGGAAATTCTTTTGCCAGACGTTGCTCAAAAATACCAACAACATAAGAATAAAAACAATAGAATAACAAATGTACAGTGAATAAGCCTAAAAGAAAAATACAGTGAAGATATTTACTGAACAAAACAAGGGCAATGCAGTATATGCTGGCGCTTTAAAAAGACCTTTTAGAAAAAGTGTTTGTGTTTGTGGTATGAAAGGGGGCGTGGTCTAGCGTCGGCAGGTGACACAAGAGGGGGGCGGGGCGGAGTGGCAAAAATTCCTGATATTGACGCAGCCGTAGGGGATGAGCTTGATTAGAGAGCTGGTGATATATTGACACGTGTTTTACTCTCCCCACTGTAGGAGGCTGGGGTTCCGGACGACGAACCAGACCCAGAGTCGAAGGCGACCCCGTAACCCCGGAAGACGGGACGATATTGGACTTTTGTCATATGATTTGTTACGCCAGTTGGTGACCTTTTGAACTTTTGTTGTATTTATTAAAGAGCCGCATCGCGTCACGCCAGACTCCCGTCTCTCCCTTACCGGTACGAACCTGATCAAAGCTACCAAGTGGCATTGTGTCAAGAGGACATTGTGACAGTGTTATAGTACAACTCAAATGAATCTTGTATTTATACTTGGTCAATGGTAAATGGATTGCATTCGTGGAGCTTTTATCCAAAGCGCTTTACAATATTGCCTCACATTCATCCATTCATGCACCCATTCATACACCCATTCATACACACAGTCATACACACTCATACACAGTCATACACAGTCATACACCCACTCATACACAGTCATACACACAGTCATACACAGTCATACACCCGTTCATACACCCGTTCATACACAGTCATACACACAGTCATACACACAGTCATACACAGTCATACACACAGTCATACACACAGTCATACACACAGTCATACACACAGTCATACACAGTCATACACACAGTCATACACCGAGGGTGGTGTCACACATGCAAGGCAACAGCCAGCTCCGTCCGGCGGTGAACACAAAAAAAAGACTCTCTCTCTCTCTCTCTTGAGCCCACTGGTATACAGCCATGATTTGATTTTTATTTTATAAATCTTTTCATGACATTACATAAGGAATTTGCTGTAACTATTAATTTTTCCAACAATACCACAGCACTTCATAGTTTTATGCATGCCAGCTTCGCGAAGGTATGCACAAACACAATGTAATCCCTGCAAAGGCTTCTGGAACAGGTTAGTTTGGACGGTGCTGCATTTCCAACACGACCGCCCTTTTGAATAAAACGCTTAGAGGTTTGAGCTGTGTGAGGGCGAGATTGTTCTCTCCTCTCCTTAAGGTACAAGGGGGATCTAAATATGTTGGTTTAACCTGATAAATCTGGTGCCCTTTCTGTTATTTTTACAGCGCTGGTCACCTGCAATTCATAACTAGGATTAAAGTGTCACGGGAGCAATTGAACCTATGTGCAGTGGAGCAGTAATTGGTCAGAGGTGGCCTGTGTGTGTGTGTGTGTGTCGGTTGTGTGTGTGTGTGTGTGTCAGTGTGTGTGTCGGTGTCGGTGTCGGTGTGTGTTTGATAGTATGTCGTTGCGTCGTGTGTGTGTGTGTGTGTGTGTGTGTGTGTGTGTCTGTCTGTGATAGTGTAGTGTGCATTAGATGTGTGCGAACATTAGTGTGTGAGTGTGTGTACACGTTGTGTGTGGGTGTGGCGCGTGTCGGTCTCGGTGTCTGTGTGTGTGTGTGTGTGTTTGATAGTTATCGTGAGCCGTGTGTGTGTGTGTGTGGGTCTGTGATAGTGTACTGTGTTGCATTAGATGTGTGCGCACATTGTGTGTGAGTGTGTGTACACGTGTGTGTGTTGGTGGCCCGGGCGTGTCCGGCTGTTGGTGTCGGTGTGTGTGTGTGTGTGTTTGATAGTATTGAGCGTGTGTGGTGTGTGTGTCTGTGATAGTGTATGTGGTGCATTAGATGTGTGCGCACATTAGGGTGTGAGTGTGTGTACACATGTGTGTGTGTGCGCGTGTGTGTGTTGGTGTCGGTGTGTGTATGTGTGTGTTTGATAGTATGTGAGCGTGTGTGTGTGTGTGTGTGTGTCTGTCTGTGATAGTGTATGTGTGCATTAGATGTGTGCGCACATTAGTGTGTGAGTGTGTGTACACATGTGGTGTGTGCGCGCGCGTGTGTGTGTGCGCATGTGTGTGTGTGTGCATCTGCGTGTGTTCGTCGTGTCTGCGTCAGCCTATGTGTGCGGCCGTGTGTGTGTGCTCGCATGTGTGCGTATGTGTGTTTGTGCGTCTGCAAATAATAGCAAGTGTTGGATGTAAACACTTTGTTCTTCAGAGCGTCTCTGTTCTCTGCAGTATTAGTTGTAGAGGTTCAGGGGGGGGGGTTGTGTTTTGTCTAGTGACACTTATCAGCCGCTGCCACTCTGATAATTGCAGCTCAAGGCTCAATTCTACTCCTTCAAGTCTCTGTTGACAGACCAATTCAAGCGGCAGGTTGTCACGCTTGGTTGAAGCCCGGGGAGCTGCCGGGACACCGCTGGCTTTGCTTGATATCCGGCCACGTCTTCTCGTACTTTGTTTTTGTCCAACAGTATGTGGATTTTATGGGCCTGCCCTTTTTCATGCATGTCGGCCTATGTTATATATATATATATATATGTGCAGGGATTTCTGAAACCAGAGAGCGATCGAGCGAGAGAGAGAAGAGAGAGAGAGAGAGAGAGAAGCTATATAACAAAGCGGTGAGCTAATGTTGTTGCTTGAAGCAGCGATGATGCCGTCCAAGGCCTTCTATTAGGGATCCAAAGAAGATGCATTTCTGAGCTTCTACTATTGTCACTGTGATTATTCTTTGTTCAATTGTTAAAGTAGAAGGTTGGCGCAAACAGAATAACTCTTCCTGCACCTCTGTTCTTGACCACATGTATTGGCTAGAGGTATACAGCAATGTCATTATCTGTATCTTTATCTGTTCCACCAATTAAATCATCCATCTCTGTATCTGTATTCAGATCACAGAATACCGGAAGTGGGTGTGGTTTATACTGGAAGTCACATTCAATTGGTCACGTCAGATCCCTCAATTACCCTGGACCAAAATGTGTCATCCAAAACAGTGCAGCCTGGTACAGCTACATATAAATGCAGCATATATATACAGTGGTATATATATATATATACAGCATATATAAATGATGTGGTGCCAGGTCTTAACACGAGTCTGATAAAATCTAAAACAAAGTAATAGATCAAGTGGAAGGTGGCTGGTGAAAAAAAAGGTTAAAAAGAAATAGAATTCCAGTAAAGGGAATGAGAAAGACAGACTTTGTGTTGTGATTTAGAAGCCTGTGTTCCTCTTACAAGGGGCCGTGGGCACTCTCTGTCATGGTAGATAACCGATGCTCCAATCCTCTCATAACCAGGAACCATCAGCCGCCACCTCCCAAAACCAGGAACCATTAGCCGACTCCTCTCATAACCAGGAACCATTAGCCGACTCCTCTCATAACCAGGAACCATCAGCCGACTCCTCTCATAACCAGGAACCATCAGCCGACTCCTCCCATAACCAGGAACCATTAGCCGACTCCTCTCATAACCAGGAACCATCAGCCGACCCCTCCCATAACCAGGAACCATACCGACTCCTCTCATACCAGGAACCATTAGCCGACTCCTCTCATAACCAGGAACCATCAGCCGACTCCTCTCATAACCAGGAACCATCAGCCGACTCCTCTCATAACCAGGAACCATCAGCCGACTCCTCTCATAACCAGGAACCATCAGCCGACTCCTCTCATAACCAGGAACCATCAGCCGACTCCTCTCATAACCAGGAACCATCAGCCGACTCCTCTCATAACCAGGAACCATCAGCCGACTCCTCTCATAACCAGGAACCATCAGCCGACTCCTCTCATAACCAGGAACCATCAGCCGACTCCTCTCATAACCAGGAACCATCAGCCGACTCCTCTCATAACCAGGAACCATCAGCCGACTCCTCTCATAACCAGACACCACAGCCGCCCCCTCATAACCAGAACACAGCCCGGGCATCTCTGCGTGTATCCTCGGACGTCATCCCTCAGGTAACATTATCCGCTCTGAAGCTTTGCTGAAGTGAAATTGACAGTTTTCATTTTTTACCCCCCCCCCCCCCCCCCCCCCCCATCATCCCATCTCTCATTCTTTTTTCTGTGACCTTTTTTTAATAACCCTTTATGAAATGAAGGGTTCTTCTGACAATAAGCACTTAATGGATAGCTGCCATGTTGCCTTTGTCATTAGACATTACACTACACTTCACCATTCACTAAAATCACTAAAGCAGAGGCTTTGCAGCGGGAGGAGAATGATTTGAGATTAAAAGAAAGAAAAAAAAGACTCCTAGCCCACACACGTGTGTGTGTGTGTGTGTGTGTGTGTGTGTGTGTGTGTGTGTGTGTGATATGTTCTGCTGACCACAGACGCCGGGCACCTCTGAGACATGCTTAATGCATTTTGGAGCCACAATGGAAGTCTATGCATATGTGGGAGTGCAACGTGGAGTAACATCAACAATAACAACAACAACAATAGAGAATTAAGTCGTTATTAATATTTTATCATGAACCAGTGCTTCTTTTAAATTAGGCATTACATTGAAATGAAACTCAAATGTTTTGCTTTAGAGTTCTCCAGTGAAGTATGTAGCTGAATATTACACTCCAAGTGCAGTACTTGGCTAAAAGTACAATGACTTGTCCCCCCCTTGCCTGTAGATGATGAATATGTAAAGCTGCATAAAGTTGTAAGGGCATTTAGACGCTGTACTTTGCTTGACTAATCTGCCAAGACATTTCGTGTGAAAGTCATGCAAAAGACAGCAGTTAATTACATTTTACATTGAGGGACAAAAACGTTGCAAAAATGTCTTTGGGAATTTTAAGGTTGAGTAAATTGTATTATTCAAATGTGATGTATAATGATGGGAATATTATAATGACATGTTTAGTTTCCACCCGAGTCAGAAACATCCAGCTCAAGACCAACACTGAATGTGGAAGGTTGCAAAAGATTTGGACTTTGTAAAAACAATATTGGTATTCTGCGGCAGCCTCTTGCTCCGGCTGCCATGTGAAAGCAAAATATTCCGAAAAACTCCCCGACATTCATTAGCGTCGCCATGGTGCTTTGCCAGAAATAGACGACTAAACTGGAATTAATTAAACCCCAACGCCACGTGGTTGAAGATTACGGAGAAGACAACTCATCTCGCAGGGCATAACGAGAAAATAGTAATAATTAGTCCCAGGGGGAAAAGATCCATCAATTGGAGATAGGGGAAGATATGCCATATTGTAAGATTAAGGGGTGAAATAAAACTCTGGGACTGCATAATTCCAATACATCTTGAAGGTTTTCAACCATATCATTATGGTCCGCACATCTCCTGCATTTACTTTATTTTCAGTATGATAAAAAATTTAAAAAAGTACAGCTATAGCGTTGTTTCTCTTCTGTGTACACGCCATAGTACAGGGTCACTCATTTCGATCTCCCCATTAATATTCATATTTCTGTCCTCATTTGTCAAGGCAAAATGGACTATTGTGACTGTGGGGAAAACAAAACAATACACAACACCTCGAAAAACCTTGAAGCAAAGAGAGAGAGAGAGAGAGAGAGAGAGAGAGAGAGAGAGAGAGAGAGAGAGAGAGAGGTGCATTGTTGCAACGAAAGACTGTGATCTGCCATTAAGTCTGTGGTTGTCCAGGTGTGCCTCTCTCCGCCAACGTCCCTGTCTGGGCTCTCCAGGTGAGCATAAAAAAGGGGCCTCATTTATTCAAGCATCAAAGTCCGTACATAACTTTTTATTTCTTCCCCCCCCCCCCCCCATCCCCTCTGTATTACTCACACTCCCTGGAGGAGGATGGGAGGGTCCAGCTCTCTCTCTCTTTGAATCCCAACCATGCGGGCTTTGATGGAACCTTGGTGTATTGCGCCGGGGGAACACACAGAGAGAGAGCCGGCAGGACGGCGATTGGTGGACGGACACGGCGGGCTCTGCAAACATCACCCACTATAGTGATTGTTACCATGCACGGCAACGACTACATAATATCAATGAATGGATGAATTGATTTATTTGAACAGGGACAAAGTACAAAGAACATTAACCTTATAAAACAAGGAGACATGTAATGTACCAAGGTATTACCAAGTTGCTATTTTCCGCCCGTAGTCACTGGGGAGGTAAGTCAAATGATTAAATAGTATGAAAATGAGACATTAAAAGAGTACAAAAATACTATGGTAATCAATAAGAGTACACAAACGCAATCATCCCAACATCCCCAACCCTGAAACAACCCCCGACCTAATTTAGAAATGTGTACAACTTTGCTGTGTGAGTATCCACTGTTTTGTTAGAGAGGAAAAAGTTTGAAAATGTGTTATTGTTGTTGACCAGGATCATTCAACTGAATAATAATAATAATAATAATAATAATAATAATAATAATAATAATAATAATAGCAGACATACATTTCAGATGAACCATCACTGTAGATGTGTTGCTAGGCTACGCTGCAGCAACATCACAACATGTGGTCGTAAGCTACGCTACACGCTCTGTAGGATCTCCTGTATCGGGGGCTTCCATTGGAAAGAAAGATCAATCCCGTGTCCATCAAGTGCATTTTGGACGCCTACACCAGTATGTAACTGACCATCTGTACCACCAACATACTGTACTGTCAAGGCTTGATATATGTTATGTACTTCTTTTTCATTACATTTTCCAGGGTCAAATTGTAAACAGTTGGTTTCTTTGTGGTGTTTGAATGTCATACAGAAGCTAGTACAGTGAAATCCTACTTTTCTGTATCCTGATGAAAAACATCTCCAGTTCTTAAAGGGTACGTTTCTGGACTTTTCCAGCCGCACCTTATTTTCCCATCATGTTGGGTCTAAGTGACGACAATGCGGACAACAGGTTTTTGAAATCGGTCCAGTATTGAGCGAGATTGCTTCAGTGGTCAGCCATGAAATGCCTGCAATAGTGACCCGTCCATGAACCGTAAGTCTTCGAAAAAGTGCTTGTTTTTGCCACTGCCGGGCTCAGATTGTTATTATAAGTGTCTGACAACATTATGGAAAGGATCCCTACAGAGAAATACAACTCTTTAACCTTTCCCCTTATCCGGTCTGTTTGCTGATTGTGTCGAACCAAGTCTCGCTCGAGGAGAAGTCTTGCTCTGACTCTTGCGAGTCGGTGCAGGAAAAGAATGGTGGGAACCTGACTGAGACCAGGATCAAGAGGCACGTCCTATCCATAATAATATAATAATGATAATAATATAAATATGATAACAGTCTGAGCTGGGTCAGTGGCAAAACAAGCACTTTTAAAGACATACATTGAGAGGGTGCCATTTTCCCAAAGGGTGATATTGATATTGACGTTTCACTGCTGATGGCTGAAGGAATCCTGCTCAATGCAGGACCGTCATTTTGAGTCACTTAGACACAAATTGACGGGAAAATACAGCAGGTTGAAAAATCCCTAAGTTAACCTTTAAATGCTTTTAAGTGACAGAATGCCTGGTAATGTATGGTACTTGGTGGTGTGTGTGTGTGTGTGTGTGTGTGTGTGTGTGTGTGTGTCGGTTCCGTTGCCTTAAAATTCCGATCGAGTCCCCATACGCATTCAGTGACTTAATAGAAATGTGTACGGGCTATATGTTATTGAAAGGGAAGTCATTTTCTTTTCATGTCCTTGAGCTCCGGCTTCTTGTCAATGGCTAAATCCTGCCAGAGCTGTCACCCTGAGCGCCTGTCACCGGGTGCACCGGTGATATTCCAAATGTCACAGAGGAGATAGACTCATCCTAAAGATCCCATGTCCGCTCTGAAGCAAATTCCACACCGCCGGAAACAGTGACTTTTAAAGCTTAGGCGCATGTATGGGTATTGCTCGCGCTTTGATTAAAATTGTCTTTGAACGTTATATATGTGAGATATGTGTTGTTGTGAAGACCAGAGCCTGACTCCACTCTCGAAATGCAAGCCTTTCTTGGAATGCAATTATCACCCTTGTAAAAAAAGTCAAATGTGTTGAATTCTTCTATTTAAAAGGGCGCGTAACATGCATCTAAAATCAAACAATGTGGTTGAAGGCAAGAGGTTGTAATGTTTTACAAAAACATATTTTTCTTGTTTGATATAACCAAGATCCCAAATGTATTGCATTCTCAAAAAGGTATTACTACAAAAAGGTATTACTACAATTGAGTGAACTGTATCAAACTCTGAATTCATAATTGAATTAATCTACAAAAAAAACCAAAAAGGTAAATTTACCTTTGGACTACGTTTTGGTTTGCTTATGACTCTAAATATACCGTAAATCCTCTAATAGTGGCCTGTATTCCATTAAAGGCCGGTCTCTCATAATGGCCGGAGGGGGCGTGGTCAACACGGACAAATAAAGGCCGGCCTCCAATACAAAAAACGAAGGGAAAAAAACGACGGTTAATACGGTAAACTCCTGGTGCCTGTTATCCACTACGGTAATGTAACTACGGTAATGTAACTACGGTAATGTAACTACAGTAATGTAACTACGGTAGTTTGAATGACCTGTGCGAGCCTGAATGTCCCACAACACAACATGTCTACGTAACACAGAGCTACCAGAGAAGAGAAAACAAACATGGCGCCGACCAGACGATAGTTTGAGGTGAATTTTAAAGAGACGGTTACTGTATTACGGTGTAATGTTTATTCCTACCTCAGGGTTGTTTTATTGTACAGTGGGTGTATTCTCCCTCCGTGAGGCTGCGGTGCTGTTCTGTTTCCATATGTTATTTGCAGCTGAATCTTACTGTTTTGTTTCTTTAGTTTTTATGTGCCAATGTGTGCAATGTTTTGCAATAAAAGTCAGTAAATGAAGGGATTATGTCCATGAGAGTTTAACTTTAAGAAATAAAGGCCTGCCTCTAATATAAGCCTGCCTCCAATAAAGGCCCCGGCCACTATTAGAGGATTTACGGTAGTCAGTTGTGTTCTTTCTGTGTTGCACCGGCCTCGCTGCCGTGTTCCTAATATATGGGCTTTCCTGTCGAGGAGGCCGCCTCCATATGAATGACTTCTATCTCTGTCCCTGCGCGCTGAACCTGCCTCCCTGCTGTGTCCATAATTGATGCTGTGCTGCTGCTGTCCTATAGCGTGGAGCTCGTCTATTTTTACCCGCAGACACACTTTATTGCCACAGCGCAGCCACTCTGCTGTGCTGACTTGTGGTGTCTAATTTAAACACGAATGCCCGTGTTGGGATCCGTGGAGAGATCTGGCCATGCTTATCCCCACACTGCCCCATGCTATTTGTAAGTATAATGGTCTCTCAAAGGAGCTGTAGTCTTGCCGGTGGAAGTTTCACTGTGTACGTGTGTGTGTGTGTGTGTGTGTTTGTGTATGTGTGGGACACTGTGTGTGTGTGCGTGTGTGTGTGTGGCTTCATTTTCCTGGCTAATTAATATCATAATAATAATAATAATAATAATAATATAAAATCACCCAGCCAGCCAACTTTATTGAATCTTTCCCTTTATAATGTGCTGCCAGTTTCAATTAAGAGTCTTAATTACTTTTCTACAAACCCACCCAAGATGAGTCTCAGGGCGCTGATTATAAACGACACTGCCACTTGTTTTACTGCGTCTATCAGGCGGCTCACGAGCGCACGTTTGCTATCCGCGGATCAAACTACTATCGCGTAGAAGAAAAAACGTACGCGTACACAAACACAACATCCCTATTCATGGCCGGCCGCGTTTGTGACCTCGCCGGTTGTTTTGGAGAGTCTGCGGTCCATATTTATTTTACTATGTTACAGTGCAGCAGCGTTTTCATTTTTTAAACTTGCATGCAGAACGCGCCGTCTTCCACGCGGGTGGAGGGGGTGACCTTCTAGCCAGGCCGCCTCTACCAGGAGCTTACAGCAATAAAATCATTTGCAGAGACTCCTCTGTAATTCTGGAGAGGCTTGTGTGGAGTCTTGATCTGTTACATTTATTCAAACTGTACGGCTTTAGTCAGAATCACTTATACGTGTACGCTTTGGGTGGGCCTCTGGCAACTTATTAATGTCATATCACACTTGAGGACAGCGTGTTATCATCGACGTTGGCCTTTTGATGCGACCAGTAGTACAACACAATACTTTGGATTGAGCAAAGAAACCCACATTTGCATAAAACATTATCCTCATGAACAATGGTTTAACTTTTGTAAAGTTCACAGTTAACCCTTTAAAGACGAGGTAGGAATAGGATAGTGATCCAGAGTTAACATATTATACTATTTAGCCATTCTGCAGACGCTTGTATCCAACGTGACTTACAGTGAATTCAGATACAACTTAAAGCAAATTAGGGTTTTGAATCCGAGCACGCTTGGGACACGTAGAGGGTAAAGCTGCATACGTACACTGGGGATCGAACCCAGTACCTCTCGAGTCGGAGGTGGGAGTGGGAGTGGACCACCCGATGATGAGTGTGGGAGTCTTGGTGGACTTCACCTAGTTCCTCTTCCTGGGTGTCAGGGGCAGGGCGAGCGCTCCAGAGGCGGGTGCCCTCCGTCTCCCCTGGCGTCCCGGCGCCACGCAGGACAAATCAATCATGGTGCTGGGCGAGGGTCCGCCGGGCGTTATCAACGTAAGTGGGAAGCACAAGAAAGATTACGCCATTTATATTCATCCTGCATCAGGGGAGGGGAGGAGGAGGGGGGTGGTGTAGGAGGGGGGGGGGGGGGGTCAGTTTTGCTGACCTCAGAATTTAGTTGATCCTCCACGGAGCAGCTTTAATCACTTTGGTATACTAATGTGTATATTCATCATATGTTCCTGCTTATTGCATGTGAAAAACACATGTGAACCCGTGGAGCAAATTAAAGAGAATTTGTCTCGTCTCTTAAAATAAAAGGTGCTGTTGAGAGCAAGATTTTGCAACTGAACAACAACAACAAATGTCCCCTCCCTCCCGCCACTGAGAAGTGTTGCATTTCATGTCAACCTGTGATTGACAGCCAATAGATACGTCCTGATTGGTCAAAAATCAGCAGGGAGTGGTCTAAAATCTAAACAGGATCATAGGACATGCAGAAGCAGGCGGCGTCGACAAAACGGAACACATTCTCACGCCGCATTTCACTCCCTCGTAGCTGACGGATGGCGCTGCCATTTCTAACAAATTACACTCAAATAATAGCTCTTAAATCTTACCTACAGCACCTTTAAATGTATGGTGGCATAAATACCAACATTTTTATTCTGCCCTCAGGGTCTGTTTGTGACCAAAAATAAAAGTTTTCAAACTTTCCCAGCTCAAACTATAGTCATTAAAAAGTCTGTTATTTCCAATAACTCGGAGTGGAGGGTGAATCCTATTCTTTGCAACTTGACTGGTGAATCCTTGGGAGGAGATAAAAATAAGAAGTGTTACATTCGTAATAGTGATTGGGCCTTTACAACTGACCCTGACACGCTCTACAAAACACCCTGCCCATAGGCACGCATGGAGACAAAATCTGGACAAGCATCACAGTGGATTATTTTTAAATACTAGTCTGCACCATGTAGAAAGTGTTAAGAACAGTAAGAAATAACTATACTCATGTTTAAGCAGGTGTTACACATACACATACTTTTTCTTGTTCATCGAATCGGTGAGCGGCTCACTTTCGGTCGAATTCATTGAGTCATCGTTTTTGGTCATTAGATAGGATCGTCATCATGATCAAACAATGCTTCGTTGCAACTCCAACATCACTTTTTGATAAACTGCTTTTTGTTTCTGGTTATAAATGTACACTGTTCACTTAGAAGATAAAGTACAGTGAGATGTGTTGGCTTTTTCCTATAGTTTTAAGGATGATTATCCTACTTGTTGTTTTGTACATTTTCCCCCATCCAATAATACAATTCTCTCTCTCCCTCTCTCCTCCCCCCCCCCCCCCTATGACACAGAGTCCTTCCTGGAACCAGGAAGGTGGTGGTGGGTGGTGGGTGGGGCCGGGGAGGTATAACTGATGGGCTGTAACTTAGCGTTTTCGATTCACCGCAATATTCCATTTCCAATAGCGAGCCGTTTAGATCTGTTGAATTGGCACCCAGCTTTGGATGTGTCAGAAGTCCTGGGTAAACAGGCGTGCTGCGGATGCTGTCCTTGGCTGATTAAGCGCACACATGGAAATTGTTCATGAAATACGAATGCACACATGGGCTACCATTTAGCCGTGCGCCATTTGTTCATCCTTTTGAATTATTCCAGGTAATCTTGATATCTTGATATTCACCTGTAAGACATACATTTGCTGCAGCTACAGCTAAGATGAAAAAACAGCACAAAAACAAGAGAAAATCCTTGAAAGTCCAACCCTGGGAGGAAAAAGAGAGAAATCTGAGCAACTCTGACTGTGTCGATCTTTTCTTTACGTTTTTACGCTCGAGGTGAATCGCAATGAGTGAGTTGCCTTTTGAAATGCAGAGCAGTATTCTGTGTGTGTGTGTGCACATGTGTGTGTGCGTGTGTGTCCGTGTTTGTGTGTCTGTGTGGTGTGTGTGTGTGTGTCTTTGGGTGTGTGTGTGTGTGGTGTTGTCTCCGTGTGTATGCATGTGTGTGTGTGTCTTTGTGCGTGTGTGTGTGTGTGTTTATGTGTGTCCGTGTGTGTGTTCGAGCGTGTGAGTATGTGTGTGTGTGTGTGTCTGCGTGTTTATGTGCGTGTGTGTGTGTGTGTGTTTATGTGTGTCCGTGTGTGTGTACGAGCGTGGTGAGTATGTGTGTGTGTGTGTGTGTCTGTCGTGTTTATTTGTGTGTGTTGTGTGTGTGTGTCTGCGTGTTTATGTGTGCATGTGTGTGTGTGTGTGTGTCCAGAGACAATGAGCAAAATAGAAGACATAGTGCTGACATGTGTATTACAGTATATATAAAAAAATATATTCGGACCACAACATCCCACTGAGGAACGGTGTCGTTACCGACACGCTCCGCTGATTGCAACGGCCCACATGGATGACCCACTGGAAACATCCGGTGAGAGCATCAGTGGTCCTCCTCTCTCCTCCTCCTCCCTCTTCCTCCTCCCGGCCTTTCACCCGTCCTGCCTTGTTGTTTTTCAGTATCACTATAAATAAAAAGTATACACACACACACACACACAAGCGCCACAGATTTTCTTTCCCTCCTTTTTTCACCCCCGCCCCCCCCCACCCAACCCCACTCCAACCCGACGGCATACTGCAGCAAAGAGCCGCAAATAAATCATTAACTCATTTCACGGAGAGAGCAAAAACAGATTCGCCATATTTTTGCGGAGAGGTACTTTATCTATCCTAAAGTGATTGCGAAAGAGTAACAGTCTGCATTGGGAGAATCTAGCATCAATGTCATTACGCTGTCATCCTATTCATTCCCGCCACGCCGACCGCCATTTCTTTCAGGCCCAGCAAATTGCCATCAATTTACAGGCAGCTTACGGCTCCACTTCCATTCCCACCCCGTTCATATGTCATACGCTGTTTTCTGATGCGGCAAATTAATTATTGTCACGGCGGCCGAAGCAACCGCGCGCCGCAGTCGCAGTGGCGCTCGCCCCGGACTGTTTTGATGGTGGAAATCCTTGTGGAAGTCATTTGTCGTCTCAGGGAAAGGGTGGGGGGGGGGGGGGGGGGTGGAGATTGGAGTCGGCTCATTCCGAAAGGTTGAATCGATGGGTGTTGTGGCCGGTGATGCCCTCCCACAAACCCACCGCCCCCCAAACGCTGTGACTCTTCCATATTTTTGCATTTCATCGTCAGTGCTGTTCTATGGAGACCAGAAAAAAAACACCTTAATGGTGGACGGAGGCTGATGATAAAATAACATCTCCTGACCGACAGAGGGGGCATTGTGGGAATTACTGTCACTTTGACCGGACTGTACGTCTAGATTTGGTCAAAAGATGGATACCGCGATGAAAAAGAATGTCCCCTTTCCGTCAGTGGGGACACTTTATGAACAATACCACACAGTCTATTTCTGATTTAAACATCATAATGCTCATGCTGTAACTCTATAAGGTGTATTTATTTTATTTATTTTATTTAATACATAGGTCCAGGTATGTCAAGCGAGGCCCAATCTCCAGGTGATTTCGTTCTGTGATGTTAAATGCCTGTCAGTGTGTGTCGATGGTGATACAGTTGTATAAAAATAATTATCATAAAACTCTTTTTGGTGTGTCGTTTCAAAATCAGATTTTGTTTGGTTTACAATACGCTGACACTTACTTACTTATAGGTGGTTCGTGACACTTTTTTTAAATATATACACATATATTTTGTCAATAAACACAAACTGCCGGAGCAAGGGCTTTCCCGGGGCGGTCGTCATCTCCACGCTCCAGCGGAAACTAGACGCTCAGGTAAATAAAAAAAGCTGACAGAGTAAACACCGGTGTATTAAATAAGGCAATCGTTGTGGAAACCCTTAAACTGGGAAGAGAGGTGACCAGCAGTGACAAGAGGAGGAGACAAGGAAGGACGGAAGGAAGGGAAGGTTGCAGGGGGGAGGAAACAAGGAGCAGGCTAAGGGATAAAGCCAGAGTGTGTCGGCTGAGGAGCCGTGACAGGCGGGCTGAACACACTCCACACACCAGCAGCGCCCCGATAAGGACATCACGACCAGGCCGATTACACGCCGTCACCGCGCCGCCGCCCCCGCCGCCACAGGCTCTGAGCCCCCAGCCAGAGATTAGCGCCGCTGGCCGTCGGGGACTTTCGGCTGGGATCTGTGCGCTACCGCTCGCAGCCCGACCCGTCTCCCCCCCCCGCTGTCCGTCCGAGAATGAACGGAGTAACAGATCACGTAATAATCTGTCTCCTATACATACCTGCACAGGGGACTTAATCAACATTGAGGTTCCTGCTGATGTGCAACACTAAGTCGAGACTTGTTTCTCTCTTTGGAGGTGTGAAATATACAGTACATCCCCATGAAGCCAATTCTATAGAAAAAATGTTTCATGTTTCATGTTTCAATGTGTCACTTGACACTCGGACCATGTCTCCCAGTACATGTACACTCATACTGGTCCAGTGTCCGAGGTGCACACGTAGTTCTGCAACTATTCCCCTCACAGAATAGACCCGCAAGAACGTCCGCCACGATGGACACGGAGGAGATGCCGGGCTGTGTTATTCTGAACCTCATACTGTACACGTGGAGCCGCGCTACAATGATATTTTAAAGATTTCAGAACCCTTCCCCTCGGACCGTACGCACGCCGCTCAGATCTAGTCCGGCGGAGCAGCTTCTGACGTCCTCGACGCCTCCGACGCGAGACGCCGCCCCCCCCCAAACGGCGCCCGGGACGCTCTTACATTTTTCATGCCTTTGAATTGGAAGCATGCATGGAAATGGAATCATGAATATTATCCTTATCTTTAATTCAAACCCAGTTAGCCTTGAATCAACAAGCACGACCCCGCCCCCGGGATTTCGGACAGAGAGGGGGCGGAGGGGTTTAGGGGGTTGGTCGAAGGAGGAGGGGGAGGGGGGGAGGTGGGGGGCGGGAAGAGAGAGAGAGAGAGAGAGAGAGGAATTGAAGCACTGTCCCTGAATGTCCTTCAGGGATGTCTTGGTCATACTTTAATGGATGGGATATGTCCCTGTAAAAGCTTTTGGTCCATGGAGGTTGAGTGGGCTTTTTGGTGGTGAACGGTTCATGCAGAACACACCGCTACACTACTACCGGCACGGGTACTCGACAAGCACTTTCACTTTCGGCAAAACAACTTCTCAAATGTAAAATGGCAACAATTTGAAACGCTAATGGCGTTCGGATAACACTATCCCCCTTTAACACAAAACAAAACCAACAAGCGGATAGCAATTTTTTTTTCTTTTTCCCGTCCCCGAAAAATGCTTTAAATTCTAATGAGCATGAAAGCCATTGAAATATCTCCGGTATATCCTCCTCCCCCCCCCGCCCACACTTTGAATTATACACGGTTTCTAACACTGAACTTCACTTTCAGTCAGGAGAAGCAACTTTGTTTTTGCAGAGATCCAAAAGGGGCCTGGATCCCTCTAGAAGAGTCAGAGACACGTCCGGGTCCACAGCAGACATCCTCTGCCGCGAGGCCGGCCGTCTGCTCATCTGGTCCAGGGAGGCAGCAGCCAGCAGGACCTCGCAATGAGCCTAATGCACTTCTGGTTTGCTCTTTAAAGCTCTCTGGACAGCTGGACGAGAGAGAGAGAGAGGGAGAGGGGGGAGAGAGGTTGAGAGAGAGACAGAGAGAGAGAGAGAGAGAGGGGAGAGGAGAGAGAGACAGAGAAAGAGAGGGGAGAGGAGGAGAGAGAGAGAGAGAGAGAATGAGAGAGAGGGAGAGAAAACGAAGAGAGAGAGGAGAGAGAGAGAGGAGAGAGAGAGAGAGAGAGAGAAGAGAGAGAGGGAGAGAGAGAGAGAGAGAGAGAGAACGTGTGCACTTGTTGAGTGACAGTTGTCAGTTGACTGACAGTTTTCCGTTGACCATCACCAGTGTTCCTTCATGGATATCCCCGCGTCCGCTGCGTTGCTTTATGTACTCTTTTAAAGCACCTCTCTGCAAGCGCTGGAGCCACACTACACACACTGACACTGCCCACTCTCTTAAGCCCAAATCTGCAATCCATTACCATACCTCTTTGCATGCCGTCGCCGGAGCTGTGAGAGCCCAAAGTGGCCCCGCAGGCCCGCAGCGAGAGAGCAGTTGTGGCGGTATTGGACGGGGGCGAAGGGAGCGAGACGTTGTCATGAGAACACACCGTGCGGGGCGTGCGAGGAGCGAGGGGAACGAGGCTGTCCACACTCATTAGAGCGATCGGTAGGGTGTGTGTGTGTGTGGTGTGGTGGTGTGTGTGTGGTGTGTGTGTGTGGTGTGGTGTGGTGTGTGTGTGTGTGGTGTGTGTGTGTGTGTGTGTGTGTGTGTGTGTGTGTGGTGTGTGTGGGGTGCTCTGTGTGGATTAATTGCACCGCAGCACTTGATTCAAACGGTGACACTTGGTGCTGAGTGATGAGGGCCACGCCGAAGAGAAACCTCCTCCTCCTCCTCCTCCTCCTCCTCTTCTTTTAAAATACAGTTGATCCTGCAGACCGGTGTGTCCGCGATGAAGCGTGGGTGTCAGCCCAGCTCCAAAGCTCGGTTGTGTAGGTGATAGGCCGGGCGGATTTTTGGTAAATACAAACTTTTAGTTATCCTCCCCGATGTCTAGGTTCTGTAGCTGCCCGGCAGTATATTGGTACGGTTATGAACCTTTTATGCATCAAACAGTTTATTCATTATTTTAATTTGGCGGACGCAATATCGGATTGGAGTGTGATTGGTTATCGGCAAGCATCGGCGAGGGTTCCGCGAAAATTGTCTCCTCTCCGTTTTAGTGCACAGCTCGGGCTGGGCCTGCGTCTCCAGGGGGCCCTACGCTAGGTTGAGCTCTGACCATCGTCCCTTAGGGAATGCATTGCAGCCTGGTTGTTGGCAATTACACCTTACTTGGTGTCAAG
>PIJE02000149.1:382742-515242 GCA_002895965.2 Coryphaenoides rupestris
GTGTCACTTTTCTACAACTTTCGCCCTTTTTTAGTTCAGCATCATCCATCGTGTTTGAAGTCTGTTCAGGCGTTCTCTCTCTCTCTCCTCTCTCTCTCTCTCTCATCTCTGCTCTCTCTTCTCTCTCTCTCTCTCTCTCACAAGAGAGACGAGAGGAAAGAGAGAGAAGCGATGGTACTGAAGAAGGCTCCGGCATTCGGCATTCTCTCGATCTTCAGAGTTGCCTCGAATGTAGTGACATTGTTGGCACACCAAAAAAAACCGCATCGCCTCCAAAATAAACCCGGCGCAACACCTCCTCGTGTCCTCACTGTGAAAAAAAAGCCGTGCAGCCTCTTCCCCTTCATCCATGTAAACGCGACCCGCTCAGGGATGGAGCCAACTCCCCATTCATAATGCAGGATCCTATCCGCTGTCGTCTCCCTGCCTCCCACCCCCCGCCGTCGTCGGTGTCCCACAGTCGTACTGGCCTGTACTGTTCAAGTGTGCCCTCTCCTCCACCCTCCTCCACCCACCTCCACCCTCCTCCTCCCTCCCCTAAGCTCTCTCCACTGTCAGCTCACAGTAGGATCACAGTCCCAGTGGCTGTCAGGACGTGATCAAAGCGGTGGCGTGCGCTGGCCCAGATGTGCCAGTAGCAGGGAGCGTATATACGCGGTATACACGTCCAGCGAGACGTTACAGCCCCGAAACCACCACCGGCATCCAGCACCGCCGCAAGAGCGCAACGATAAAGAAAGACCGACACTCATCTATAATACAGGAGAAGCATCTCGAGTCTCCTAGAGACCGAGGTCGGAGGTCAGCGGCGCCGAGCCTGTGATTACGAAGACGAATGGAAATGGTGGCGGGGGAGCGTGTGCGATGCGTGATGTCTCCGTATATGCAGAGGCTGTCAAATCATTAGGGCTCGCAGCTGGGAAATGACAAGTCCGAGAGCATAATCAAATTTGCTTGCTTTTTTCCCCTCCCCGCCGCTTTCAATGTGAGAGCGTATTTATTAGAGGAACAGTACATTACTGGCCCACCGCTTAAGTAGTCATTTGAGAGGCGGGGAAATAACCCCGGCACGCAAATGGTCTTTTGTTGCTGGCCCATATCCAACATATGGGACACAAAGTTAATATTTGTGCGTATTCGACGTGATCAAAAGTGAAAAAGGAATGGGGAAATCGGAGAGGGGCGGGGGCGTTGATGCGGGGTCTATTTGACAGACCGCCACACTTCATTGTGACAGTGACAGAGAGTGTGAAGGAGGCAGCGCAGGGCTAGGGGACGGTGTGTGTTGTCGATGGGTGTGTGTGTACACCCGAGTGTCTCTCTTCCGTCCAGCTCCCGATGGCTCTCGCAGTGACTTTCACGTTAACAAGCAGACACTTATCTCTTCGTGCCTCCCGCCGATCGTTTTGCTGAACACTCACGTAGGTCGTGAATGTGGTCGGCCGTTGCAGAACATCGGCATCTTGCCCACGGGCCAGAAGCAAAGCCTTCGCCGGGGCTGTTGAAAGAGCAGCTCGGTTAGTTTTGCAACGCAAACTTACTGTTAAGCAAAGCCAACTCACAGACCAGACCATCTGTGGTCCTTTACAGCGAGCTAGTCAGCCGCTTTATGGAGGTTATATAACCCTCCCACTGCCACACAAACCCCTGGGAGTATGGATCCAGCAGCCCACACGCAGCTTAAGGTGGCGGATAGCACGGGTCAGATCAATTAGTGTCTGTGAGAAACTATTTGTTTTAAAGATAGACAGCCCATTATGCAAATATCCCAAGTCCTCCGCGTTACCCTGCCGGGATATCAAACAGCCTTCATCATTATTTATCTATTGTGGTGTTGTTGTTGTTGTTATTGTTGCTGTGTATAGCGGTGGGGTTTCACCTTAAGTGATCGCTTTGAATTTGAAAAATATGTAAAGCAACTTGAACTCGACGGTTCCCACAAACTTTCGGAGAAGCGACACGCGTTTATCGCCCCCCCCCCCTCGTTTATCGCCCCCCCCCCTCGTTTATCGCCCCGCGCACGTTGAACAAATAATTGCGCGAGATTGACAGCCTGAGCTCGTAGAGGGGCGCCAATAAACTGTTGAAATGCGGCGGACCCCCCGGGGAGCCCAGCGAGCATTTCTACACGAGTCGGCGCATTATCACATGCACCATGAAGCCTTTTGATTCATTCTGCTTTAAATCACCCCCCCCCCCCCCCACCCCTCTCTCTCTTTAAGCCTGGAAAACGGTTTCCTGCAACGTATGGGTATAGGTCAATGAGGATTAGTGGAACATTTGCATAAAGAGCAATGCAGAAACGCAACTCAGAATATATACACCTTGGCCCTAAACTAATGATTGATTCTTTCCCCTTCAATTGTGATATTTGTGATATTTGTATTGTTCTGTCGCACGTTCCGCCGGGCGTCACCACTTTTTCATTTCACTGCATATCCTGTGTGTGTGTGTGTGTGACGATTAAACTAATCTTGAATCTTGAGACTGACATGACAATCTCATGGCGCCAAAGCAAATGGAATCCATCTGAACGCTTCCATCAACCAGCATATGCGCGTGAATCATTGTGCCAGAATGAAGCCGGAAGGATAAAAACAACAAGATATCGTCTTTTTGGAAACATTATTTCAGTTGCATTCCTTTTTAATGGGTAATCTTCCGCTTTATTCCCAACGTGAAGCCAGTCCACGGGAAAACACATGAAAGCACGCGCGGCGCTTAACGCTTTCTGGGTCAACGTATTCGCTCATTAGCGCCGTTGTACGTTGGCACCACAACATCACCTTACAAACGAGGACGACGGAACGAAGACAGATGCCCAATTGAACCCGAGCAAACAAGGCAGGGGGGTTGCGATGTGTGTTCTCCAATTTAAATATCATGCAAATATCAACGAGACATGTTTACATGAAATGACATACGGCGCGGCTAGCACGGTCTACGCATGGCACCCGCGACACCCTCACCTTGCCCTAGAATTCACTCATCTTGAACCTTGACCCCCCCCCCCCGTTGGCGAAGTACCAACCACCTTCCTTCGCCCCCGAGCTTCCTCGGCATCCCTCCTGTGAACCTCCTCGCGTCGCCGTCGCTGAGGAAGCCGAAATGTATGTGCATATGTTTACGCACCAACACAGATGCCAGATTGCGAGCTACGCCGTTTTTTTTTGTCGTCGTCGTCGTCGTCGTCGTCGTTGTTGTGTAGCCTCTGCAGCAACAAACTGCGCTTGATTAATCGAGGTAGCGGCGGTCGCTTTCGCCTCCGGACGAGATAAGCAGCCTATGGTGGCGGCTGCTGAGTCTCTTCCACATGACCTTGAGAGCCGAGCACACGGAGATAGACCTAGGGCTCCTATTAGCTCAACCCACGTCTGTCTGGCCCGGCGCCAGAGTCAAACCCATGGCTGCTAGAGCCCGCTGTGGAGAACCCATTATGCAAGGAATTATACCAGAGCCGTGGCTTCCTGGAAAGTAAAAGAAAACGGCCTCTCTCTCTCTCTCTCTCTCTCTTATCGAAAAAAAGAGTAATTGCCGAAATTAATTTCCGCTATTAAAATTATGTCGTATTGCTGGGCAATATTGATACTGTTAATCTTGCCTAAATATCCATAGGCTGGCGTTACAAGGCCACCGTTCGTGTCTCCGTTGGAATTCAGAATAGCTTTTTTTTTCCCCTCGCCTCTCCGTAATTTGTCTGAGATTACTCACCTGCGTTTCAAGCCGTAACCGTCTGCGCTAACTAAGGGCCTTCGAAGGAGACACGTTATGGTTATTTAATCGACTTTCAGACAACGTGGCTCAGTGGGCGAGCCGAGCATCGTTCGCTTCACGGCGTTATCAATCTCGCTCTGTAAATCTCGATGATTCATTGTCTCTCACATTATTTTAACTGAATTCAGCGCGACCGGCCCCTCCGCTGTGAGTTGCCGTATTAGCGCAGACAGCAGAACATGTGGCAAAGAAAGAAAGAAAGAAAGAAAGAGAGAGAGGGTCTTTGACTTTGAAAGAAACAGGAATAAAAGAAAGCAGCTATCCATGTGTGATTGAGTTAGTCTGAATCACACATGGTGGTGCTCGGCGGTTCGTCTATCTCCCAGTGTGAGGGAGATCATCCACAACAGACAGATAGCATGCGAACAAGCGGCGTTGGATACACATCACAGTGCATTGACGGACATAATGGAACATGTGTTATTAATAACTTCAAGGGGGCCCTGTTTTCATCCGTTAACGATGCAAGAACATTTGATTCCTTGAAAAGAAAGCCATTTCGGTCACAAATGGGAATTTCCCGAGGAACTTGCCCTTGGGATGTCTATGGCATTTATGTGCTATGGAATTCAAACATTTCTGTCGTATTTTGAGACAACACAAGAGCACATTTTCATGGGCAATTCCCCTTTCAAGAAGACAGAGTGGATTCACTGTGACGAATACAGACATGCTTGGGCTCCGATCTAGCTGGTTAGCTCATATCCTTTCATACACAAACCAAAGCGCGGCCGGCAAACAACAAAGTCCTCTGTATACACGCTCTCTCACAGTTTGGCGATTTGGCCCGAAAAGCCTCATTATAATGCTAGTCACAAAACTCCATTTTATACGCCGTTTGGGTTTTTTTCTTTCTTTCGTTTCTGTTAGTTCTGAGAGTAAAACTAAGGTTGAAACACCAATGAAAATGCGACATTAAATAGTCTTGTTGCAACAATAAATTATACTTTGAAATAGAATTGAATCTGAATGCGGTGGGATGGTCTATCCAAGCGTCGTGTGAACAGTGTAATAATAGTGCTTTTAGGATTTAAATTGGGGCCACATATAATTTACAGTACATACTCTCTCTCTCTGATATCGACTTTCATTATTCTCAGACAACGGGTAATGAAGACTTTTCAAGAGGAAGCGCCACAACGTTAAAAGTATTATCTTGGGCTGTGTTTTCCAGTAACTGTTGCAAACAGACATTACTGGTCCTGGCAAAAGTCAGGAAGTAAACTTGTTACACAGCAGGATTCCCTCAATCACTTTTTAACTATAAGCATTTTTCGAATTAAATCTCTTTTGTTTGTTTTCACACCAACTCAAGACAATGCCAAAAATGCCAAAGCCAGCAGGCGATTTGAAGTTTTGTGCAGTTTAAATATGAAAAGAATCACTGACACGCTGCTAACTTTAGGTCAGCTTGTTGACCTGGAATGATATTGATGTATTATAACTTTGCTGTACTTGTGTTCTCCTAAGTCTGTTTGGTTTGATATTGACATTGAATATTAACGGATATCTTGACCCTGTCTGTTCTGGACCTCAGTAAAGCAACTCTGACCTCCAGACAGAGGGTGATGAAGACGGACATGTAAAGGTGCCGACTTATGGACTTATGGATTCTTCCTATGAAAAAAAGACAATCTATGAACAATATCAGACATTTAAACTGGAAGATATTTCCCAACACAACTACCATAGTGTTATTGTCATCTTGTTATTGTTACAAGGAGAAGTAGCAGTGATATAGTAGAGGTATAATTTCACAGTTATTGTATTGTACTGTCTTATTGTATTGATTTGTGTCAGATGGATTCATTTGGGTTCTGTTGCTTTCCTTGAAAATCTCTGCATTGCATCCTCCAACGCGTGTGTATGTATGTGTCTGTATGCCTTTGTGTGTATGCGATATTAAATCCCATTCCAAACCCATCTCAGCATCAAACCGCCGCACTTATTAGCTGTAAGTGTGTGTGTGACCAATCAGAAGGCTGAGATCTGCCAGCTAGACTCCCAACTGGCATCTCACTCCTTTTAAATAAAGCTTTGCTAGATAATTTCCCCTGGTAAAGAGCAATATACGTACGTAGTCATCGTATACTACTTGCGTCGAACACAACGGTAGGAGCTGATTAACTATCTCTCTCGCGCTCTCTCTCTCTCTGGGGTGAGAGAGAGGGCTCCTCCCCCCCCCCCCCCCCGGGACACACCTGAGCTTACAATTACAGTTATGAAATATCCGACCCCCACAGGAGAGACTAGCGGCGTCCGTGAGAGACGATGCGAGACGAAGAAAAACGCTTCTACTTCTCGTCATCTTCTCCCACGATCTCTCCTGTACACACTTGGTGTTGATATCCATCAATACGACAGCTGATATTCCAATCAGACAATCAGACATTGGACCATTATTACATTGGACCATTATTACATTGTACCTGTGGGGTGAAACAGCCCGAATGAATTTGCATCGTTATATATATTACACAGGATAGTATAACAACGTAGAATTATACCTGCTGCATATATCGCTGCATTAATCGCGGCGGGAAAAATTAAGGAAAGAATGAATAATGAAAAGGAATATATTCAGGAGTCTTTTTGATTTTTGCGATAAATGTTTGCCGGCTGACGCGCTCTTATGCTGAAAGAAAGTTTCTTGAGGCTGACCTGTCACTTTAATCAACAACAACAACTCACTTGATCCGTGGAACTATTCCCACTCGAACCCGCGAAACCATCAATCACGTGATGATGCGTATGATTAACTCCACGACGGCGGGGACGGGAGCACACATTTTGTTTTCATTGAGGGCGGGGGGGGGGGGGGGGGGGAGGGGGGCGGGACGAAGGCGGGTATTAAAAGAAATTAATCGACAAAGATGGTGGCTCTTTTCTTGTCCTCTGCAAGTTGCCATTAATCACAATTAGCAGCGACTGTGTAGCCCTCTCTATACCATGCAGAACCACCCCGCTGCCCGGAGAGCCCCTAAGGGTGCCATTGGACCCCCTCTCTCTCTCTCTCTCTCTCTCTCTCTCTCTCTTTCTCTCTCTATCTCTATCTCTCTCTCTATCCCTATCTCTCTCTGGATGTGTCTACCATACCTGACACAGTTATCCATCTCCCGGCCGGCAACATGCACTCACTCCCCCCACTGCTCTAATAATCACCTCCCCCGAGGGCCATGACCCACTGCGAGAGGAGGTGGAGGTGGAGGAGGTGGAGGAGGAAGAGGAGGAGGAGGAGGAGGAGGAGGCTGTAGGTGATTCTCTGCTCCCTCTTCATTCCTCCCACCTTCCCTGGTTGACACTCTCCCCTTTGTTTGGTTTCACTCTCCCACGCGCTCTGTCTGTCTGTCTGCCTGCCGGAGCGAGTCGATGTTCTTATGAAATTATAATTAAAACCGCTGCTTGTGTGTGTGTGTGTGTGTGTGTGTGTGTGTGTGTGTGTAAGGAGGGGGGAGGGGGGTGGTTTGGGTCGGGTCAAGGGCATGGTAGTGGAGTGGAACTGTGATGTTCGTCTTGCAGCTTTGGAGACCTGGACTTGGGTCGAGTGTGGGTGTGTTTGTGTGTGTGTGTGCGTGCGTGCGCTTGTGTGTGTTTGTGTGTAGGTGTGTGTCTCCCCTTAAGGCTCCTCTCCACTACCTGGTAAAGTGAGGGTCGACTTTGGCAGTACACACACTACACGACAACGTCGGTGGGCAACTCAGAGCGTGCCGGTGGTGGCGGGGGGGGGGGGGGTGAACACAGGAAGCGTCTACGATACGATTATCCATTCGTCCTCTTGACCTTCCTCTTGACCTCACAGGATTGGCTGTTCTTGACCTCAAACCCCATTGGTCGTTCTTGATCTCAAATCTCATTGGTCGTTGCCAGTGTAATCGGCGATCTCAGTCCCAGTGCCCCCCCGGTAGCCGATAATATCAAACCGGTTTGAAAAAGTCTTTGCCCTCTTGACCGACGGGAGTCAGGAGGGTCCCACCCCCCTCAATAGCCTTCACATGGACTGGGGGTCCCAGTGACAGACTTCCCACTAACAGACGCATACACCTCAGCGACCCCATGTGACCACCACCCACCCCCTCCCTCCCAATGACCAGGGGATATGTAGGTAATGGTCAACGGATCAATCCGATTGGTTGATTTAGCTGAGAAAAAAGTACAGTTTTCTCAACAACACGGTGCCTCGGAAGAATCTAACTGCAAGCAAGTCACGACAAAGCAACTTTTTCTCCCGCCCACCCCCCTCCCTTCCTCTCTCTCCTCCTCCGCGCGGGTGTGTGTGAGTGTTCAGCGTTCCTCTGTGCACGCTCCAGCGCGCGGGAACACCGGTGACCTCGCTGCCGCGCCGTTCCGTCGATTTTGCGCGTCTCTCGCTGTCATCCCGTTGACGGCGTCTTCCGCGGGCGGCTCGCTTTTTTTTTTGTCTGAGGTTAGCCCCACCTTAGCGCTAAGTCAACGTGACACGTGTGTGTGTGTGTGTGTGTGTGTGTGTGTGTGTGTGTGTGTGTGTGTGTCTTTCCCATATAGGGCCATCCTGTCCGCTGGCAAGGGGTGGGTGGGGGTGGGTGGGGGTGGGAGCAGCGCTGGTGGAGGATTTGGGTGAAGCTTGGCTGTCAGTTGCTGCGGGACACGTCGTCGCTGTGCATGCCGACTCAGCGTAGCGCTAGCAGAACAGCCCGGGCAACACTGAGTAAACACAATATTTTATTTTGTGTTATTAACAGCCACCTGCCGTCATTTGTGTACATTGCGCACCACTGGATGTCAATGGGGTTTTGTGTGTGTGTGTGTGTGTGTGTGTGTGTGTGTGTGTGTGTGTGTGTGTGTGGGGAGGGTGGGCGATTTTATGAGTGGCAATATTTATGCCACTCATCAAAGACTCACAGATTACGGTGCTACTGTCGGTGACGGGCGACATGAGTGGCGGACGGGCGCGGGGGGGGGCGGCGAGTTGGGCGGGAGTTCTGAGCGACTGGCGCGGGGAAAAAAAAATGCGTGCACTGTCGACCTGCTGTTCCCTCGGTGATAATGGGTAATTCATTATTACTAATCCGTTATGATAATTTTCTTATTAACTTTGATACAAAGATTAGTTAAGCGAAAAACCCCGCTCCGCCGTGTCGCGCGACGCAACGTTATTTCTGTTAGCCTCCCGCGCTCGGGGGGAAAAGATTAGGCTCGGAGTCAATCATCGCAACCGATGAGGCCGTCTCCACGGCCAGTTAAGTGACAAGTAAAACCCCGGGAAGATTCATTTAACGGTGGTAACAGTGTGGACCGGTAAAGGCAAATTAAAAGCATTATATATATTTTTATATCTAAAGCACAATAAAACCTTTGACATTTCCCTTTCAGTCTGTTATTACTGTGTTATCGCCGGCCATCGAGGAGCGTCCAGTCATGACAATGCAAAACATAACCCGTGGTCTCAGCCATGTCGCAACATATCCTGTCCTTAGCATTGTGTAGCGTCTTGGACGTTCTTGTCTGCTTTGCATGTCCCGGCACTTAAAAACGTGTAGCATCTTATCCTAGCGATCTTGCCTGTTCAACAGAAAGGGTTCGAGTGACCTCGAGTGATGACAAGAACATAAGCTCGGCTAATACGCCACACCAGTTACTATTCAGCGTATGCAAATATATATACACGTCTATACATATTTATTTACTTTAAACTCACTTCGGTAAGCTCGGTTTGCGTGTACGATTTGACGTGGGGGCGAATTGAATGCGTGGCAGCTTTTACACGAACACCTCGACGTGAAAAGATCAGTCAAACCTCCCTAGGAAGACGGCGGCGTCGGCAGGAGATGAGCTGAATGCCGCCTTTGTTGTGTGTACACCAGATGTTCAAGTCCCCATGCACCCACACCCACACCCAGCCACCCAGCCCTCCACCACCACCACCACCACCACCACCACCACCACCACCACCAGCACCCCTTCCCTGGAGGACGCAGCACTGATCCACACACTGGGAAAACACACACACACACACACACAAATACTTTCTAAGCAAACAAGTAAGTAAACACCAGATGACTGTCAACCTGATTGAATAGGAGCGCCGTGCGTGCTCCTCTCCGATGAGAATACTCTGATGTCCGCCGTGATTCGCAGCATATTGGTTCATGTCATCTACTAACAGAAGACTACTTTTTAGGGGGCGAGGTGGACAGGTAGAAGGTTCTAGAAGGTACGGACAGAGATGGGGTTTTTGGGTGTAAAGCGGAACGCACGAGCGTCCATCAAGAGCAAGTATTCAACCTCTCCACGGGATATAAGACGGGTGTATGTGTTGTACCGTACGTATGTAGGCGGTTTCATAAATAAAAACCCTTTACTCATTTAAAAACAGCCTTGGACATCCATCCGTGGGGGAAAGCTGTGCATTAGGAATGTATACACCTTGTTTGACCTTCACACAGACATGGTCTTTCAAAATAAAAGGACAAAAGAAACAGAGGAAAAAAGACCCCCGATTGGCAGGCTGGCCGTGGACACGCAAAGCAACCATCTGCAGTTCACCCACAGGGAGCAGGTCCCGTGATCAAAGCGCTCTTCACTGTCCAAGAGGAGATTTATATATTATATATATATAGACACACACACACACACACACACACACACACACACACACACACACACACACACACACACATACACAAGCCGCGCATCCGCCCCGGCGTGTGTATATAATATCCACGCGCGGTGCGACGGGGCCCTCGAACGTTCCCTTCGGAAAAAGAAGGAACGGTTGTTATGGGATACCGGGGGGAGGGGGGAGGGGGGGGGGAGGAGGCGGGAGAGGAGGCGGGAGAGGAGGGAGGCAATCTGCTCCAGAAGCACATCTCTCTCTCCCACATACTCTGGCGTGGTGGAGATGACCTGATTTAAAGGCTGCCCTCCGCTGTTTTTCAATCTGGTCGTGTGCATGTTTTCCTTAACCCAATTTACCCTCGCATTGTAGAACACAGAGGGGCTAATGACCGGGCTAAGCTGCGGGCGGAATTACGCCGGCCCGCCGTGCGCCGGGCCCCGACACCTCGCCAGGCAATTACCGCACCTTTGGAGACATACTTGTGCTGCGATTCTTCAGTGTGCCCATTACACATAAATACATTATGCTCCGGTATGTGTTTGTGTTCTGTGAGCTACATTAATGGTACAATAGCGTACCAGTTGCGACTCTTTTCAAAAGAGACTCGCAGGTGGAAATACCAAGGATACTTTAGGCCCCGTATTTATTCACGCTTTGAGGGCAGGGCGACACAATTAAAGACTTTATTTCACCCTTTATATGATTCATATTTCGGAATGCTAATATGTCGTGGAAAATATGACCGATTATCGCCACGTAAAACATCAACAGATTCTGTACCGTATAGATAATTGAAGAAACCTTAGTGTAAAGTCCCTCTTCTCCTCAGTGAGAGTTGCTTTCCTCTGCTGACTCTATAACCATTGGTCGTAATCAGGATAGACTGCCTAAACGGCCAGCCCCTAACGTCCCCGCTTCCTAATTCCACGATGTACCGCTAATCAACTCAGACTCTCAGTCCATGTATTGACAATCAACTTGGCCTCTTCCACCACGGCTGGTTTCAGCCAAGGCCAATCCTTAAAACTCTCCACGGTGGCCACTGCCCTCTCCTTGGTTTCCTCTGTTGTTACTGGAAGTTTCCTTTTCATACAAGAATCACATTGTGCACCCATTGTGTCTCTGAAGATGCTTGGTCATTTGCTGCCTGTGTCTTCCCATGAACCCGCACCATTAAATCAAATAATTGCCTGTCTGTTTCAAGAAGTGTCTGAAAAAACATGTTTTCATTGTGAATGTCGGTAGGAAATGTATATGTTAACACCCTGTTGAACCCACCTCTCTCTCTCTCTCTCTCTCATGCTCTCTTGTGCTCTGGCTCTGTCTCTCTCTCTCTCTCTCTCTCTCTCTCTCCAGGAAAACAGCAGCGAAGCATTGAGCCATGGCTGGAACCCGCTGAAGACTACATAAGAGAACCGTGTGGAAAAAAACAACTCCCTGCACAAATCCCCCAGGGGGATTCTGGGGGATGGAGTCCGTTTTAAATAAAACGCACAGCGCTACATTGGGGGTGCGCGGTTCCCACAGACGAGCATACCTTCAAAGCATACGTTCCGTGTGAATATATTGATATGTGTAGGGTAGTGTCGTGTGTACTGTACACACACATATACGGTATATCATGAATAGTCAACCGGGCCCCTTATTCATAAACGGCACTCAAATCAAACCCCACTATACTACATCATGGTTCTACAATGACACAAAACAGGTCTACACAACACAACACACCCCCTAATTAACATCTAATTAACTCATCACGTCTATAATTAAACCCTACGTGTTCGGCATGTTTTAAATCCAATAAAAGCGCGTCGCCTTGCTTGAAGACGGTTCCTCTTCTCCCTCCGTAAACGAGGCCTGCGCAGGGTTGTCCTTTGCGGGTGCGGCGGCTGCCTGTAGAATAGGTAATCTTGGAGGGGCTCTTGTGGGCTGTCAGGAGGAAGGAGCCGGGCGGTGGGCAGGGCAGGCTGACTCCTGGTTGATAAAGTGAGCCATTTTGCACACAGCAAAGATTACTCTCAAGGACAGAGATTAAAGTGGCTTCTGTGCGAGTTGTAAAATGCCATCCTCACCCCCTGTAACAAACTCAGGTGCCCTCGTGAGCGAGCGCACACACATACGTTCGCGCGCACACACGTATGTTAGCAGACACACACACACACACACAAATAAATAACAAACATGCACACGTGCGCACGCACACACACACACACACACACACACACACACACACAGACACACGCAACACACATAAGTATATACAAATAAACACAAATATAAAGAAAAAACGCACACACAAAAACAAAAATTGTATGCGCTAACACACAATCTAAAACACACTCAAACACACACACATTGCATACAGCCTGCGAGAGTGTGTGTGTGTGTGTGTGTGTGTTTAGATTTTATAGATGTCTGGCGCCCCTTGTGGCCGTCGGCTGCATGGCATTCTGCAGCAGAAAGCACCCACCCTGCTGTGCTTCTGTTCCCAGGTATTCGCCACAGTAGCGGCGACCGCTGGCGGGTTAAACGTCTTACACACAATCACAGTAATCCAGTGTCATTGCTAACTGTCGGTATGCGTTTCAGTGTTTCTACGACATCTTCAAAAAAGAGTTGTTGACGGCGAAGTCTCGTGACCGGTGGTCTATTTTGACTTTTTAGTTGCTTACCAGACACTTGAGTTCAAAGGTGCTGTGGTTTTGTTGCAACATGTCATGAAGGAGATGGTTGCTGTTTGAGATAGCGTTGAAGGACGCACCACAACCAAGAAGTTTAATTGTCACAGAAGCATACAGGATAGACAGTGAAAGTGGCAATGCCCGGCGGAATGTGCCACAGAACAACACAAATATCACAATTTAAGGGAAAAGAATTGGAACATCCACACCGGTGGTCTGCAGATGTTGAGGATCGTAACCCGGCACCTTTTGTCAGCACCGAGTGGGCGGCTAACACACGCGAACCGCTCTCCATTTCCCCGCCACTGTTCTGACGTGCGAGATTACTGTAAATCCGCTGATACCCTAAATTAAAACAAGGAGAGATTCATATTTCTCCAGAGTCCGTGTGGAAAAAAAAACGCGGAACTTTACATGAAGTTCTCGAGAAGGCGGGAGTGGATGAACTCGCGCGGCGCTCCACAGCTTTAACTACAGCATAGTGTTGTCAGACGCAACCTTGCACCCGCTGCTCTGGCCGCTACTTATCAGAGCAGAAAGAAAGCCTCCATTAATTCATTCTGCTCGCTGCTCTACACAGACGGGTGTTGTACGGAAATATTACGCTGGTGGGTTTTGTTTGACTTTTTTCTTTCATTTGTGAACAGCTGCCAACTACAAAGTTAGCCCTCTCTGCGCCGAAGGGGGGGGGGGGGGTGATATGTATTTTTAAATTACATCTATTTGGTAATGCATCGTTTTAATTTTTAAAATGGCCATGTAACAAGTGAACACATTGCAAGGTCTATTGCAATAAGCATATACTGCATATTTACAGACAACATAAAAGGTATGTTCGGTATGTCTTGAGTGACTCAAAAAGAAAGTATTAGTTCTTAGCAGGAGACTCACTGTGGTGAATACTAAATAATCAAATGTATATGTTATTTTTTGTATGGGGAAATCACAGCAAATACGATTATGTTAATGATATAGGCAAGCAAAACATTTGAGGGTTTTTTTTTCCCCCACATTTCCTTGGATTTCTCATTATTTGCAAATTGCTTAAGGCTGATGTTGTTTACTGAAGGTCTGAATATTAATATGCTATATATCTATCAACAGGGTTTAGGTTGTTTTTGGCTTCCAGGAACATAATGATATTCAGCAATGAACTTGAGCGAGTCCCTCGGTTCTCCCCGCCGCGAGTCTTTTTTAAACGCCGCAAACACACGGCGTCTGCGAGCGTCGATAACCTTTAGAATACGGAGCGCGTGTGAAACAGAGTGACACTCCGTCCCACTTAGTGTGACACGAGTTCACAGGAAGAAAACGGGACAAGAAACCCTTCATACGAACCAGACCGTGTCTCTGCAATGAAGTGCATAAATAACACGTTTGTTGCAGAACACATGGCAAATAACCCAAGACATCTCTAAATGGATAAACATGTTAAAATACTGGAGTGGATATTTGATTCTTTGGGTCGTTTGTATTTGACCTTTTGCACATTTCACTGCAAGTTTCAAGTTTCAAGTGTTTTATTGTCACTTCACAGTTTACACAAGTATAAGCAGTGAGTGAAATTCTTACGTGCAAAAAACGCCCGACAGCCGACCGCAGTTATAAAAGAATACAAATAGAAATAGAGATAGAATAGAAACTATTAACAAGTTACAAACTATATTAACAAGTTACATATAACATATACTGTATAGTAACCTATATACATATACATATCCTGTATGTGTATGTGACGATTAAACTTCTTGAATCTTGAATCTTGAAACAGGTACATTGTCGAGGCTAATGTTGTAAGTCGAGTGCAGAACCAAATGAACGAAACACAATAGTTCCGGTGACAAAGTTACACGCCACAATATTCATTAAAAAAGTAAACTATGAAAATATTAGAATGAGTCAGAATTGGTTAAAACAAACAAAACAACCAGTAGAGAGTGGAGAGTGGAGAGCGGCGGCTGGCGTTGGTGAGAAGTTGTTTTGGCGCCGAGGGAGAGGCCACCGAAATGCCACGCGGGCATCAGCATATTGCGGCGGGCCTGCTGACAGACACAGCAGATGCCTCGCCGAAACACTGACTCACAGACGACGACCACGACCACGACGACGACGACGACGTCCAATGGGCGGCTGCTCTGTCTGGGCGACCAGGTGTGCGGCAGACCAATCAAGACGTGACACATCGCCGAGCGTTTTCTCAATGGATCCGTCCGTCCGCCATTAATTATTCAAGCCGGCACACGCAGCTGTGTGTTGACAGTGCGTGTGATTGGCTAGAGCCGCTGCTGCCGCTGTTCTGCGCTCGGTTACTACGATACAGTACGGCAAAGAAATAACGAGAAAAGCGGCTATTTTGGTTGCATGTTTGCGTTGATCCGTCAATTTAGAGTTATAACCTAATTAAGATAGCGAGATTCGTATTTCTATTTATCTCTAGAGTCACTGTTTTGGATGCTTCTAATGTATTCAAATGTACTTAAATGTACGACTTGTGTCCTACTTCTTAGGATACACATACGTGTTCCTAAGGCCGATCGTGAATTAACTCAAAGTCCTCTTCAGCTTAACTACAGACTAGCAACCTGGCAACCTCTTCTCTGTTCACGGTGTGCGATGAGCAGCAGCTGGTTTTATATCCAGGATTATTTTAAATCACGGCTTTATCGCATTATCATGTGTGTTATTATGAAGGTAGAAAAGCCAGCAAGGAAGGTTTCCAGTGTTGTTGTTGTTGTTGTTGTTGTGCATATAGGATAGGAGCCTTAATGAATGCTAATCAATGATTAATGAACACAACTTTATTAACGCATTGCCGGGGTACGTTAAAGGCTGTTTTGAGCCCTGTGGTCTGGAGCGGCATGACGAAACACACGCACACGCACACACACACACACACACACACACACACGCGCGCTATACTATACAGTTCCACTTCTGCTGCAGTGATTCAGTGCTTGTATGAAAAGGGGGCCAAAAGTGTTTTTGAAGAGCATGATAAAGGATTTTGCCTTTGGAAAATATCTCGCGAAAGTCTATTTCTCAGCCCGGAGAGTTGGACACACACACACACACACACACACACACACACACACACACACACACACACACACACACAAAACCCCCCATCTCAAATAGCAAGGTCATCTCGAGATGGTTCTGGAGGAAGGTGCTGCAATGCAGTGTCACCAAGATGGATGCGGCTCATTTGGTATTCCGTCAGGTCAATTTAAAATGCTAGATCATGGCCAACACCTTAATACTTTAGTAATAAAGGCATTAGAATTAAGAAGAGCCGGTGACTCGTTGCTTCAGAACAGCACCGTGGACTACTCCATTAAAGTCACATGAAAACCACCACATTAGCGAAATTACTTTTTTTTAGAATTCTGTATAGATTGCCTCAACTTGCATGTGGTATTTTGAGACGAGTACAAATTTTACAGAGAAGAAATAATTTGCCTGACGTAGCTAACGTCTAACGCAATAACTGAAGATGTTTGTTCGCGACAGTGTAAATAATTCTCAGTTATTGAAAGCTAATGGAGTCATTATGTTCGTGAAGATTATTTGATCAACACGTTCACGGGTCTATTGTTCCGTCATCATTACCCCTAATATATGATATTATATAATTGCCACTCAAAATAAGTGTAGATCACTTTAAAAGGTTTTTGTTTTTAGCACGTAATCAGTGTCCACACAACAATTACCATATTATTAAAATTCATAGCCAGCCAACGAGAGGAATAGATGTGACAAATTGTGTGCACAATCCTGTCAATGCTGTATTTTCTGCAATTAAATATTATAATTGTATTGAAAGGGATTCTCTTGTGCACAGTGGGCCCAGTGTCACAATAACAACAAGTTTGCCAGGAGGGGAAAAAAAATGATTGAGTTATTGTGATTCAATTGGAAATCTAATGTATTTGCTTTGACAAAAGCCGAGCTCGTAAAAGTGATGCAAATGACGTCTTGAAACGGAAACGGGGAACGGAAAAGGAAAGAAAGAAAGAAGCGCTTCACAGAAAAAGATAAATACACTATTGGGGAATCAAACCAGCTCTTTATTGCCGCAGACATTACAGCGAGATCACGTCGGGAGACGCCTGTCGTATTTCAAGACGATATGAGATTCCCGCCGTATGAGTGATTCTCTGTTTAACGCTGCAGGCTCCTGTCATGCATCACAAGAGTGTGATCAGCATCCTCCAGTGTTTGCAGGGACCTTGAAACATTACATGTCGTCCTACACACACCCACACACACACACACACACACACACACATATGCACACGCACGAACACACACCCACGTGCACACACACAGACAAACGTGTGCGCACATACACACACACACACAGAAACAAGTGCATATGCACACACACACACACACACGTACGTTTCAATCTAAAGAAACTCTTGTTTTGGTATTCAGGGCTTGATATATGCCTTCAGAATAATCAAAAGATCCCGGAGGATACATGAGGGTCAGTGGGAACCCGGGAACCCAAACAAAGCTGTGGAAATATCCCCCCACAACCCAGCAAGCACCCCCCCCCCCCCTGCCCCAAAGCTCCCCGGGAAGAAACCACAGAGGAGTCCCCTCAGGGAAGGTCTTATTTATGTTGTGTGTGTGAAACTGCGATATCTCCTTCTGCGTATGCAACATAAGTACCGGATAGGTGTATTCTTAGCCTGGAAACAATCCATATATTTCTGTAAATATTGCAACAGTGGGTAAGTAAGTTGTTCTTTCGCACCGCGGGGAGGTTAGGCATCGTGTATCACTAGACACATCCTGCGCTAGCATGCTAACAGCATGTGTCTGGAGACATTCATAACCAGACACATCCTGGGCTAGCATGCTAACGGGATGTGTCTGGAGACATGCTTAACTAGACAAATCCTGTGCTAGCATGCTAACAGCACGTGTCTGGAGACATGCTTACCCAGACACACCCCATGCTAGCATGCTAACAGCACGTGTCTGGAGACATGCTTACCCAGACACACCCCATGCTAGCATGCTAACAGCACGTGTCTGGAGACATGCTTACCCAGACACACCCCATGCTAGCATGCTAACAGCACGTGTCTGCTTACCCAGACACACCCCATGCTAGCATGCTAACAGCACGTGTCTGGAGACATGCTTACCCAGACACACCCCATGCTAGCATGCTAACAGCACGTGTCTGCTTACCCAGACACACCCCATGCTAGCATGCTAACAGCACGTGTCTGGAGACATGCTTACCCAGACACACCCCATGCTAGCATATTACCAGGACGTGTCTGGAGGCATTCTTAACAGTATTGATCACTGCCTTTCTTTCAAACTTTTGGGTTATTGCCAAAGTGTTATTTTTATTCTTTTATATATTTTCTCTTTTTTTTTTTTTTGCAGATAACTGACATTTTGTAGGAGGCCTGTCTTGCCTTTGTCTAATAAATACAAAGCTTTATTTTATTTATTGTATTTCATCTGACATGATTCAATATGCTGTCCAGAGTACACAGAAAGCAATACTGTGCGCAGTGTACTTCACTCTTTTATGAGTAGCAAAGAAAAACTAAATCTATGAAATATTGGCTTTCTGGTCACATTGTTGCTCTTTTATGAGTAGCAAAGAAAAACTAAATCTATGAAATATTGGCTTTCTGGTCACATTATAAGCTTGTTAAACTGCTCATTATTAGCATGGCCATCTGGGTGGACGATGTTACATGTATGCTAGTGTCGACGGGTCCCTGTTTGAAAAGAAAAGCACAAAATAGTTGGCTTCTTCTTCTCCTTCCCTTTAATACCGGCTGCCGTTCTGGACGCCCTCGGTCTGCAGGGCCCCCCCCCCTGTAGATAGTGTCGCGTTCCTTCCACAGCTGTAGCTGTGTTTCTGTGCCGATTTGTTTCATATCTGTTAAGTTAGCCTATCTGGACCTGGCGAGGGGAGTCAAAACCTGTAGCGTGAAAGTTGTGTTGTGACCGCGCACTCACTCGGGCTCTGACTCACCGGCTGGCTGGTGTCCCGAGCAAAGCCTTGCGACGGTCCCCTTGTACAGTCGCACCCCAGATATGGCTGCTCTCTTGCCTCTCTTCCTCCTACTCCTCCTCTTCCTCCACACCTCTCCCTGACCTCCCACAGACAGTTGCCAAAAGAACTGAAATCCACCCCCACTTCAGATCTCCGCCGAACCCCATATACACAGCAGGACTATGTAAATTTATACAGCGCTTTTATCCAAAGTGCTTCACAGTATTCCACAATCACCATAAAGTTTTGTGACCGCGCCGTGACAGCAGCCATGACCTCCCAGCCAACGAGACATGAAATGGGCGAGAGCAAAAACAAGAGGAATGAGTCATCATTCCCGTCCAGATAATTTATTTACCTCCAACTCTCTCCCTGCAGAACAGACCGTCCTCGCTGTGAGCGTCTGATTTTTTCTTCGAATCAACGCACAAACTGACTTGAATCGATGGCTTCTTGCGGACGTTCATCCAAAGTGTCAACACACTTCTCGTGTGTGTTTTCATGACTGAGTGTTGTTTAGGGGGACCAGACGGACTCGCCATGCACTCCTCCTTGTGGAGCAGCTTGTAATGTGTGACCCACCCCCCCGCCCCCCCTCTAGTTAAAGTCATGTAGTGTGAAACCCACTACGACAGCAATCTGGCAACTTTGAATGTTGCGTCGCGTGCATCTCTGATGAACTATCATGGTCATTTTATGATTAAGTCCAATGCATTTGTTACATATAGTGCCTTTAAATATTGAATAATGCATTTCTATTGGGCACTTTCCAGTCTCACTACCAGTGACACTTACGTTGGCTCTTGCTATGGCCTGGAGGGAGACCCTAACAGTTTGGGGCCGGGCCAATCACAAGCCAGGGCAGACATACAGACATACATGAGCTGGTAGTCAATAACGTTCTACCTCATCCCGTGGTACAATAGCATCTTGTACATGTAGTTACATGTTCTCCGTTCGTTGTAGGCCGGTTGTATGTTTACATCTGGTATGCCTGGTGTGTTCGTCAAGCTTCTCAGTGTTAGAACCACCCAAGTCAAGTAATGAGAACACAGGGGAATGCAGAAAATATAGAATCCTGTAACTCAATACACACCACACACACTACACACACACACAACACATACCCCTGCACATACAATACATGCACAGTTAGCATACACACTGTTAGCATGCACACTGTTAGCGTCTTCAAAAGCAGGACCTACAGCAGCCATTGCTCGTTAATCAACAGCTCATTAACTTTGCGTTGTGTTGTGCGCCTTTGCGCTTGCAAACAAGCCCAGCATAAACATCGTTAAGCACAATAAAGGTAGCTTACCTCAACAATAGACACCCTCGACCAGAGGCAGTCAAGAGATGCTTCAAGCCCTCTTTAATCAGCTCTCGCCAAAGTGGCCGCTGAAGAGATCGCGCAGCTGCTAGCAAGCCACGCTAGCAATACGCTGGCGTAGCATACGGTGGCCGCCGCCGGCAAAGCATTCTGTATGCTAGGAGTCTTGGCTGCAGTACACTTGGTAGCTCGCTAGGCTACTATACTACTATACTATACTCTACTATAGCTATACACCAGTAATGGCTTTTGTGCAGTCGATATTGCTACACTAGCAGCTAGTGTATAGCATGCATACAGCTGCTAGCATACAGAGCTAGCATACATACTATCAGAGCATGTGTTTAGCATGCTCACAATCACAAGTAGTCGTATGCACTCTTAGCACTGAGTAGCTAGCATACAGCCGCTACAAAGCATTTACCCGAATGCATTTACGGACACAATCCTTTCGACATGAAGCGGCTGTTAGCGCTGCACGCGAGCCCGTTACATTGCTAGCGCGTGGCTACGGCTCAGATCGCGTGACCGCTAGCGCGCGGCCGCGTCCTGCGGCTGGTTAGCTGTCAGCGGCTAGCGGGAAACACGCCAGCTAGTAATCAGCACCTGCTTCTCTGACACCGCAGGGTTCAGAGCCCGCCTGACGTCATGTCCCCACAAACATGGCATGTGTGAGAGAGAGTGTGTGTGTGTGTGTGTGTGTGTGTGTGTGAGTGTGTGTGTGTGTGTCTGTGTGTGTGTGTCTGTGAGTGCGTCTTGTGAAGACACTCATGTGCAGGAAAGTGTGTGTGTGTGTGTGCCTTATGTGTATGTGTGTAGCTTGTAAACTCAGTCCTTTGCATGTGCAGACGAGTGCATGTGCCATACCTTTTGTGGAAGGTATTAGATTGTGTGTGTGTGTCTGTCTGTGTGTGTGTGTGTGTGTGTGTGTGTGTGTGTGTGTGCGTGCGTGCGTGCGTGTGTGTGTGTGTGCGTGTGTGTGTGCCTGACACACCAACTGTGGTGGTGTCACATTTCCAAAACCAAAGCAATCCTGGGCCCGATAGCATGGAGACAGTGTGTGTGTGTGTGTGCACAAGTGTGTTGTGTGTGTGTGTGTGTGTGTGTGTGTGGGTGGGTGATTGAGATGCTGTGTGTGTGTGTGTGTGTGTGTGTGAGTTGATGGACGGATGAAAAGCGTGAGCGGTGCTGACACTTGGACGGCGTCACAGCCGTAGCTGACCGTTAGCCGCTAATCCGCAGTCAGCACCAGAGTTGCTGACTGCAGGGAAACTTCAACACAGAACACACACGCATGCGCACACACCAGCAGCAGCACGCGCTGTGCATGTGATGACATGTCACGCCCCTGAAATAACTACCCTGTTAAGGTGCATACACACACACACACACACACAGACACACGCACACACACACACACACACACACACACACACACACACACACACACTACACACACTACAGAGACACAATACAGAGACGCACTGTATGTGTCATTCACATGCACAGCCATGCATACAACGGCATAATCAGACAATCACGCACGCACACACACACACACACACACACACACACACACACACACACACACACACACACACACACACGTGGTGGAGAGACGTCACCACCGTCCGACGCCACTCAGCCCGCTCTCCTCTTTCCAATTTATTTTTCATGTCTCCTGCCAACGATTGCGAGCCTCTCACACCCCGATGTCCCCGCGGCTCAAACCAGCCGCACTGTTTAATAAAATATCAAATGTTTTCCTCTCCCCTCTCTCTCTCTCTCTCACTCTCTCTCTCTCTCTCTCTCTCACACTCTCGCTCTCTCTCTCGCCCTCTCTCACCACCCGTGCTCCCGTCACATAAATCATGATTGGAATCATTGACTTGACGCGAGGAGGAACAAACCAAGGCACACACACACACACAACACGTTTGTTCACACTAATTATCTGATGATCATGCGAGTGTACTTTAAATAACCTGGATGAAGATGAAATCTATTACCACCGGCACTGTCCTCTTTCGTTAGCCAAGATCACACAACATGCACACACATGCACACACATACACGCACACACGCACACACACACACACACGCACACACCCCACCCCAACAATCAAGCCAAGGCACAATCAGCTAACGAGACGCACGCTATTATTATTACTGCGGTATGACCGTGAGTGTTTCTAACCAAGCGATTGATTCATTCTTGCCGACAAATGGGCACAATTCAACCCAAGGCTGGTGTTAAATTGTGTGTTCCTGGGGCGCGTTCAACACCAGCACCGTGTTGGTCCATCTGAGCAGGCGCTGCGGTCTGGGCCTGTCGATCGCTGCCGGTAGATGTCACAATATGAAAACAGTGCAGCGGTAACCAGAGCCAGTGATCAACCTCTGCCTGTGGGTCCACCTTTTTGTTTTTTTCAAACCTCTGGACGTGTACGTTTTTTACCTTCATCGCTTGTATTGACACGGCCATGTATTATTAAACAAATGGATGACTCGGAGCGCATCATTCCGAACGACACTTAATTATACTATTGTTAACGTTGTCTTAAATATTAACATAATAATTAATCCATTTATGTAATGACATTTAAACGACGCACACTGGCTGGCATTCACTTGATACATCTTCGATGCCTAACCTCCCCGCGGTGCGAAAGAACAACTTACGTGCTGTTAGCATGCTAGCGCGGGATGTGTCTGGTTACAAATGTCTCCAGACACGTGCTGTTAGCATGCTAGTGCATACATATCCTATATTACCTTGCTATATTAAGCATGTCTCTAGACACATGCTGTTAGCATGCTAGCGTGGGATGTGTCTGGCTAAGAATGTCTCCAGACATGTCCTGTTAGCACACTAGCTCGGGATGTGTCGAGTTAAATATGTCTGCAGACACAGCCCGTTAGCATACTAGCGTGAGATGTGTCTGGTGAAGAGCATGTCTCCAGACACGTGCTGTTAGCATGCTAGTGCATACATATCCTATATTACCTTGCTATATTAAGCATGTCTCTAGACACATCCTGTTAGCATACTAGCGTGGGATGTGTCTGGTTAAGCATGTCTCCAGACACATCCCGTTAGTGTGCTAGCACGGGATGTGTCGGCGTCGTCTCAGACTGACACATCCCGCGCTAGCATGCCAGCGCGGGACGTGTCTGGTCCCCAGGTACATCCTGTTAGCGACGGCGGAGTTTGTTCTGGTGGGAAACCGGCCAGCGGCATGACAGCCTGTATGACTTGCCCTACACAAAAAAGAAAGAGAAAGATGAATAAAGAAGCTAAACGAGTGCCAGTTGCTTCCCTCTTCCAAACAACGCTCGTACTATCCAGTTCGGACAGCATGGATGTGCTCTACCTGGCTGCGAGTGGGGATCTGCCGGGTCCAGGCTGCCCTGCGGTCTGTCTGGGAGACCGACCACAGCGTCCCACGGTGCTTCGGAGACGGATTACCGCGCAACTGATCGTAAATGAACATCGTATCAAAACCCTTTGACTGTTCGCAACTCCTCGCCCCCTAGTCTCCCGTCTCGCTCTCTGTTTTTCCGCCGCTCCTTTAATATCTTTTTTTTGTTGTTCTCAGATGTGGCAAATAGCACAGCTTTCTGATGTAGTTTGAGACCCGCACAGCGAGAATGGTAACGGCCAAAGGATCGTGGACGATTTCTGAAGCCTGACTTCCTTGTTGTTCGTCATTTTATTTGGCCTTGACTGACAAAATAACGACGCAGTTTGTCATCCGGGCTTTAATGAATGGATGACGTGGACAAACAGTCAGAGTTAGAATCAATTGAATCTCTCTCATATTTACAGCATTCACGGTCTAATAAACAAAAGGTCAAGAACACGTAACAAATGAATGAGTCCAAGTGTACGTTTAGAAGATTTTTGCATCAAAACAGAAAATTGTTTGAATGAAAAGACTTAGGAGTGTAAGAATATAAAAAAAAATCATTGAACTTGGAGGCAGACAAATCTGGCTGCAGATGTTTTGATGGATTTGTGCCGGATCCCGGATGCTGATGACTTGTGATACTTGATGAATACTTGATATTTTATGATGTAGTGTTTCTTTTATTTTCATGTAAATTCTTATACGTATGTGATACTTAATGTGTATTATGTTGAACTTAATGTATATTATGTATAGTTGTGTTATGTAGGGCGAGTGTGATATTCACACATTTCTCACAGTACAACAGACACTTATTATGGGATCCATCTTTAATATCTGTTTTTTTATCATGGACCTGTTTGGATGCCCACACACACGACAATAATATTCAACAGGAGAACACGATCTAAACCCCCGGATCCATAACATAGGGTGAACATCTCATTATATATTCTTTGCTCGATGTTGTTGTGAACATTGCCCTCGACGGCCATCAGTAGAAGCCAGTAGCTTGCAGCCAGTAGCCCCATCACTCCCAGCCTGTCAGGCGGGCATTTGTTGACGGATGCGGTCCACCGCACGCCATGTGTTCACCGATAAATTACTCTGACCCCTGCACAACAAATAGATTTTCCAGAGCTATTGATACCGGTCATCCATACGTCGTCAATGCCAACGGCGGCGGTGGTAAAATGGATTCCAATAGGCGCGGTTGCCAATCAGTCCGTACAGTCCGTCGGTTAAAGTCTATCAAAACCTTTGCCATTGACTTTACGTCTTTTTATATTCCGCGAAACGTAATGAGGATTAGTTGCTGTTTATTCATGGAGGATTGGTTCATGTGAGGGGGAAAGAAAACCGACTTGATCGAAAATGTTGCATTCAAATGTTTTTCTGGACGAGGTTAAATTGCCAAAGGCCTATTCAGAATGTACAAATACACGTATAATCAGTAAAATCATCATTCAGGTGTCAAAAAAATGCATACTAAGGGTCCTTTCGCCTACATTTATAGATGACATTGAGAAACGCACGTCAAAAACACAAACTTTTAAATTCTCGTGCATAAAGTACATGGATAAAGTACGAGACTGTGGCTAAAGTGACATACCTGTCGGTGTGCGTTTACTCAAAAAAAAAACCCTCAACACACCATAATAATAATAATCAAATAAATAAAAACAGCCTGCTCTTTGCGCGGTGGACATAAATCACGGTTATGTTCCCGGGGAGAGACTCCACACCAACTGGCCCGGCGCTCTCTCGTGGGTTTCACGGCGGACCCTGAGAGATCGCTTCTCCGCCGTTTTCCAGATGCTCGGCTACGGTTCATTTCACGTCTCCTTGCCGTTCCGTCAAGCTCCCATCCGTTTATAATTCACTGTATTTCTCTATAAAGAGCCATTAAAAAGTGTAGCACCATTAGCGGTATGCTTAAATCGATAGCCACCCCCACCCTTTTTATTTCCCATCACGATGCGTGTGTGATGCACGCCACCTAGCTAGGCCGAAGATATTCAGTTCTATATTTTAATGTTCTACAATATTACATTGCTAAATATCTAAATATAGCTGTCATTTTTTTCATGTTAAAATCCGGGTTAAGTTACACACTTACCGTTTATAAACTTAACGTTCACGGTGTTCCGAGCATGTTGATATTTTATGTTTAGCCTTCTCAAAAGAGACAAAATGAGCTTGTCAATAAACCTCCCCCGCCCCCCCCGCCCCCATCCTCGATCCATTGTGTCTTTGATAGCGTGTGAGAGGTGGAGAGAGTGACAGTTGTATAGATTCCCTCTCTGCATGAACAATTTCCCCGCAGTCAGTAATTGCACTTTATTGACGCAAAGATGCCGGGGTCCTCGTCTCATATTCCCCCCCCTCGTCCACCGCCGGGCTCGCAGGAGGATCGAGGCTCGGTGCTATTTGTGAATGCATATTTCCATACAGTCAGCACCGCAACGGAGGCGGTGTACGAATATTGTGTTTGCGCGTTGTTATTATTATTATTATTAGATGAGATCTTGTTATCTGTGATATGTAAAATCATGAAGATTGATCACAAATGCATTGTTTTCTCATCATTGGAAAATCATAATTATGGCGGTATTGAGATTGGCTGATAAAGCCGAAAGATACCAAAGATGTGTCTCTGGTCCAAAGGGAGTGATTGGTGTCGCGAGTGGGGAAAAAAAACCCAATAGAGGACGCGAGAATGAAAACCCACACTGAGTGAAGTCTCCGGAAACGCTCCAATCACAGCCATTCTGAGAGGATGCGCAGCCCCGTCTTCAATCAACATCCTTTCAGGTTACCGAGTTGTGCCAAGCTCTGGCAATTAGTAGAAATATTCCGGCTTTTACTTCACAAGATAAACATTCACACAATATAAATTAGCCTCGACTTCAGCAGCCACGCGGGCGATAATTCAATCTTGTTTATTTGCGTCGTCGTACCATTACAATTATCGTATTGGGAGGTAACACAGTTGCATATATGATTACGTGACCGACAACATCCTAATTGTGCGAGATGTTTCCGTGTGTTGCTGCAAATTGAACACATATTTCTGGCCCATCTCCGTCTTAGTGGGTGAGAGTTCCTCACACGCAGTCCCAGTAGCTCTGAAGATGAAGACGGCTATTTCTGAAACGTGATTAGTTTTTTTATATATGGACTAAGATCTTTCAATAAGGGCTTCCCTGTCATGTCAGCCGTGTGCGCTCAACAAACGCCCCCTTCAACAATTACAGTCCAACGTTGGCGTCATAATTGGCATTAAATCCGCACATACGACGCCGTCATTTGTACAAATGATCCCGGTTAAGGTGCGAATAATCATGGCTATCAATGCTAATGTCTGTCGAGAGAGAGAGGCCACAGATGCATGTAATGGTATGTCATTAAGTGCCCGAGCACGGCGTGACGGGGGAATGCGATTGAACCGCTTGCATGATGACGACGACAACAAAAAAGCAAAAAAAAAACAATACAATTTAAAAAACAGCCCGAGACACCGGGAAGTCCTCGCGGCCGCTAAGAAGGGGCTCAACAGTATCGCTACTGTACCATAAAGCGGTGCTAAAGATATAAGTGCCCTGAGCAAAGAGCTACTCACGATTAACACTCGCGGTGAGCAGCTGCTCTTAGCCATATGGCTCTGGGAGGCGGGGAGGCGGAGAGTCCCCCCACTGTCCCCATTACACAGTTCACGGACCATTGGCCCAAAAGACCCGACTACTGCTCAGCTCCTCCGACGGCGGCCGGCATTATCCAGGACGTATCATCGCGGCAGCGGCAGTTCGCCGGGGCCCCGGACCTTTGTCATTTTTATACGTCCTTGGCAACCTGAATTAAATCAGGGCAGTTTGCGACCGTAAAGCCAATTACACAGGCTGCCGCTGTCACATCTCGGATATAGAGACATCAAGAATTGAACATTTTGAAGCGGGGCGGGGGGGGAAATTGGATTCTAAAAAAATATTTAATAAAGTTAAGAGGAGAGGGACTGTAAGTGGGCTGGCTCTGGATTGAAAGGATATTTTTATTTATGTGTTTACATTCAAATAAATGCACATCCTGGCATAATATCAGGCCTGAAGCTATCAGGTAGGATTTTCATCAAATCAATACTTGTCACGGTGGAAATATTGGGAAATATTATAAACATAAAAAAAAAATGGGAATATTCATTATCGTTGCAAAGTAAAAGATCCATTTAAAGTAAAAAAAAAAAAAAAAAAAATGTAATGTACTCCATTTAATACATGCTTTGAGAATCATTGAGGGAAGCAAGGCTATTTCATCACATTGGACATCCACAACTTTTAAAAGCCCACTTACGATTCCCACTCAACCATACCAACACGAGATTAAAGCTAATGCGAGCTATTAATGATTATCACAGTTATTGATTATCCATTGCTCATAGTGTCAGTATGCAAGTCTTGGTAAATTAGGCAAATCACATAATGGAATCCGCTCCCGATTGTACAAAATGGAATCACGATGAAAAATGTCTTGTATCGGCTACTTTTAGTTTGAGATAGACCATTTCAGAAAAAGTTAAGAATATAAAATGCATAGGCTAATAGAATATGCATGTAATACACCGAGGGACTGTACTTAGGCTATATAACGAGACATTTCACACAATTCCTCCCAAGAAAAGTCAGTTGAACAATGTGAGGAACTAAACTAAACTGGCGACGACTAGAGCGGTATTTGACTCGAAATCTCTCGAAAGATATGTTGTGCTGGAATTTCTATTAATATTTATAGACTCTGTTTGGTATCGTCGAGGTTTTTTTGCCCATTAAAATGTCCTTTCAAGGCATTCGACGACGAGAAACCTTCCAGTGATGCTGGCTGTTACTGGGCCGGCGGCTGGGTGTGACTCGCTGTGGTGCGTCTGGGCAGCCGGCGGTGGGCGTGAGGTGTGCTCCCCGATCTGCAAGTCTAGATGGACGGCGCCGCATCACAATGATAATTACACAATAAGCAGTCGTCAGAAAAGCGACACGTCAGCCACCAGAGAAAATAATCACATTTTACATTACAATCCATTACTCCACTGTGCTCTCACGAGTCGAGTTGAACGAACACTTTGGTCGTCAAACTAGTCACGAAGCCTGTCCATTAGCGGCGTTTTTTTTTATGAAAATTTAACCGCGAAAGGTCACTGCCTTGAGCAACGTGGAGACACAGGGGTGGGGGACGGGGGGGGGGGGGGATGTGCAAGACATAGCGTTAGCTTGTTGCGTGGCTATGACAGAGAGGCGCTGGCTTGCCATTTAAAAAAGCCAATGAGCCTCTGCTGCCAATTCCTGCGGAACAGAAAAGCAGCCAATGCCGCCCGCCGCCGCCCGCCGCTATTGCTATCGATCGCTTGTTTTATTGTTCTTTGATTTTTCATTTGCGTTATTTAACAAGACGATGATGGATTGTTGACCTTCAGCCGCTCCAGTGCCCTCCGTTTCTCCCCCGCCTAATTCCACGTTTGGGATTGTCGTGGCTCACGGCGACAACCATTTACCTACCGGCAACCCTCCGAATGTAATATCATCGTCATCATCATCATCATCGTCATCACCATCATCATCGTCATCCGTCTCAGAACACTGAGCAGCACCTTAATCAAGTCAGTAGAACTCTTTCAACAACTCTTTCTATGCACCCGGTCCTTGGAAAAACCCAACGCGTGGGCCGCAAGTTGAAAGTGAGCCAGCGGTGAACGATGGAAGATGGAAAAAGCTAAGGAGCTATGAATAGTGGGAATAGTAATAATATAGGAGTGATTAAGGACGTTTCATGCACCAGCAGTCTTCCCTATGATACTGGGCTCAGGGGTTCAGGGCCTAATCTTCTGGATTTCGGGCGGGTTGATGGAGAAGATTAGAGAGAGAGAGCGAGAGAGAGAGAGAGAGACAATGGGTGCATCTTTAGTCGACTCTCCTCCTCCTCCTTCTGCGTTTGATATTCCCGTCTGGTCGCGTTTGTGTTTAAAATGTGCGGGAAAGAGCATGGATGTGGAGAACGTGGCGTGTCTGGAATGTGAGTGTGAGAGCGATGCGGGCACGAGGACATCCATCATCCAACAGCAATTACAGTGCTGATATTTTTGGGCTAACACAGAGCGTTAACCCCGGCAGCAGCGATTGACAATCCGACGCTATATGGATCGCCCCTGAATAACCAAAACAGTTCAATTCATTTGCTTAATTACTTTATTGATATTTGGCGGGGCCACTTGTAACCGCCGTTCGTGTCATAAATTGTAAAAATTAATATAAAATCCATCGCCGCGCGCTATTGCTATTCCTATTCCTGAAACACACACACACGCTCAAATCGCAAATGGGCGCCTGCGTAGCGACGCGGGCAAAGAACTCCGGGACGCGCTTTGATTCGCCTTCAAATAAAAGAACGAAAAAGCGACGTTGGATGAATCACGAATAATTGAGTCAACAATCGAGTCGTCCCGTGAGACCGTCTCCCGATCTGCAGGGTTGACATTGTGTTGCTCTCTCCCCGCACATGAGTGTGGCCTCGATCACATTGAAAGGCCTTTTTCCAAAAGATGTTAAATGGACCAATCAGCACTCAGCGTTGAGGGGGGGGGGGGGGGTTTGGGGGGTTCAGTTAATGACCAACAAGCAGCACCACTGTCGGCCAAATGACATAAATAACGGCGGCACCCGAGGAAAGTGCAGCAATCTACGGAGCAATCACAACCGTTTAGTTTTTTTTAACATATGAAAATAAACGATTTTAGAAGATGAACAGAAATTTGTACGGTGGCGGATTATCTGAAGATGTTTTTTTGCTCTACTTCACCGGATTTGGCGAGCGCAACGAGCGGTCAGAGTTTTGCATTTTTGGCAGCGACGTTGGAACCGTCGACTGATGTGACTGTCAAGACGGGCTGACAAGTCAGGGACGAAAGAAATCCAAAGAAAAAGAGCTCGAATGATCCAATATTGCTGCAACAATCTCGGCCAAGTAGCCGCCGTCCTGATCGGCGCGCGCCACCGGCGTTCTCTCTGTCACATTTGATTACGGCCCCCGGAGGCAGGGAGCCACGGAGCCGCGCCGTAATAACCTTATCAGTAGCAGATGATTGAGATTTTCAAAGGAGCGTTCCTGCCTGGCTTGCCGGTTCATCTGACTGGCCGTAGATACAGGGGGCCGCTGATGAAAGGCGTACAAAACTGGACTATTGATGTCGGGGGGGGGGGGGGGGGGGGGGGGGGGACGGTGGGCACTGACAGGTGTGTCCGACCGTATCGTCTCCTCAGCACCACGCCATACCACCACGCCATACCACCACACCACCGCGCCACACCACCACACCACCACGCCACACCGCCCCATGATGCCGACTGATCAGGAAGCAGTCCTCCAGCTCTCTGTGTCTCTCAGGAGAGGCGTCATGGAGAAAAGGCCCTTCTCTATCGGTCGTTGAATTTGGGGCGGTTTTGGTGTAGGTGATGGTGGTGATGGTGATGAATGGTTCCCGGGGTTTTCTGCGCGCTCTCTCTTGGGTCGACTTTGACCCTCACCTGCGCTTTTTCTTTTATTTCTCGCGACTTTTAAGGATTTATTTCGTTGTTTGTTGTATGTGTATTTCACATGAGAAGTCAAGTCAAAGTGTTTTATCGTCACATCATAACGTCGTAACACGGGGCCATTCTGAACAGTGACATTCTTGTGACATGGCAGACGACAGTATGCAAAAAAAGGAGGGAAAAAAGATAATAGCAAGAAGAGAAATGTATTTTATATATATGCATTTAAAATACATATATTTAGATATACAGTACATATACACCCATATACATACATATATATATATTGAGTATTACAGTATCCATGATATGGTGTTGAAGGTGTTGAACAAACGACAACGACAAAAGTTCTTAAAAAGAACACACCGCTTAAATGTGCATGGTTAGCTGTGATTGTATGAAATGCTATAAAAAAAAATCGAGTGTCCTTTGGTGTCCACCGTCTCAGTCGTCACACCCTTCAAGCCGCTGACCCGTGTACGTCTTGTGGCGCGTCTTGTGTCACAATCGCACATTGAAACAACATTTAGATGGCAAATTCATCGAGCAGCAAGACCGGGCTGAGAGGGCGTGTTACGTTGAGAGTTTGTGGCAAGTCTTTATTCCAAGTGGCCTCACATGTTGTCCCACCTCTCTCTCTCTCTCTCTCTCTCTCTCTCTCTCTCTCTCTCTCTCTCTCTCTCTCTCTCTCTCTCTCTCTCTCTCTCTCTCTCTCTCTCTCTCTCTCTCTCTCTTCTCTCTCTCTCTTCTCTCTCTCGTCTCTCTCTCTCTCTCTCTCTCTCTCTCTCTCTCTCTCTCTCTCTCGTCTCTCTCTCTGCGAAAGGCTTGGTCTTTTGCCCATGGCTCTCTCTCTCTGTGGTGTCACTACACTTTACGGAGATAAAGGTTAGCCAGTGTGCATGAATTTGCAATCCAACCGTCAGCATCTCCCGCTCCCTCGACCAGATGGAGGGCGGCGGTACTCGCTGTCGTGCAACACACGTGCAAATGTCCTGAAATCGTTGCACCCTAACAGCTACTCGTTGAGCTTTCAAGTAGAAACACCGACGTCATTGCGTATTAGTGTAATCACAAAACAAACTATGACTGGTTGGTTAGTTGTGACTATCGGTAAGCCAATCCAAAACCTCAAAAAAAGGATATCACAATGATCAGATTACCAGAGCGTTTGGAGTTGACATTGAACCAGCGTGATAGCAAGCATCCACAACCACTCGCTGACCCCGTGGTGACCTTTTTGCCGAGGGCGGCGAGGGGAAAGCAGACGACACTTTTAATATCACACACATGATGAGGACCGGGAGTGGAGAGCCATCGTTAATTATGCATTCCAACATAAAACATCGTTTTTAGAGCTTAAACGGATGTTAATAAAGCTTTTAAATAGGCTTTTAGAATTCTGTTCAGGCAGCAAAAAGGTGTACCCACCCGAGTTCCGACGCAAACCCCACAAGAATTACAATTTGGCTTTGGTAGGCATCGTGCCACTTCTTCACCGCTTTAAAACATCGCTATCTCAAAACATCTCAGCATTCAAAAGACAAAACGCGTATATAGATGACCCTCTTGGATTTATTTATTTTTAAACGCTATCTCTGTTTCCGACGTGATCCATCGCTGTCTGCTTCTCTCAGACGAGACCTTTAAGCATTCCCTCGCTCCCTTCCCAGCATGCATTGCCCTCTGCCTCGGTGACCCAAACACGTCCACGGCTCCACTGATCTGAAACCGAGGGGGAGAAAGCAGTCGCCGGCGCTCATCCGTCGAGCCCGCGCCGCCGCGCCGCGCCCAGGACCTCTCCAGACGCACACGGCATTGACAACAACAACAACAACAACAACAAGAACAACAACAACAACACGCCAGAACAAACCCAGGAGAACGCCCACGTTGGCGAGCAGCAATGTTATGCTGATTGCATTAAATGAAGTCTTCCGTGTAAATTGTAGCTCGCGCCTCTTGTATGAATCGTTCCGGTCTGTAGCTTCTGTGTGTGCAATTTATGCACACACTCATTCTTCATACTGTTGATTGTTGTGGTTGAGTGTGTTGAGTGTGTGGTGTGTGGGTGTGTGTGGTGTGTGTCGCGCGCATGCATGAATACATATTTGCCACTGGGAGTACATGTATGTGTACACCGCATTCATACGCTACGACTTGTACGAACATGGATCCTCGTATATCCTTTCCTTCACAAATAAAGGAATCCGAATCTTTTGTCATCGCTTTCACTTAGCTTAGCTTAGCGTTTACATGTCATTTTGTTTCTCTAGCGTCTGTGTCGCCAGGCCGCAGGGCAGCGGCAGTGTGGCAGCTCTGCGGCGCCATGCTAACTAGGAGTCTAGTGCCTCCGTCTCCTCCATGCGTGCTCCCTCTCGGCAGACATGTCGTGTTACAACGGCTGCAGCAGACAGGGGCTCCCGGGGGTCCGGGGGCCTCAGCGATCCCATCGCGTCCGGCCGACCTCACTACAAGAAGACTCGTCGTCGTCCAACCCCCTCTTTTTAATAGAAACCAGCCAAATCCTTATAATCCACATCTACACATCTACTGGCTTATTGGACGGGACCTTTCTTGCGATAGTTACACAGATCAGGTTTACGGGGATGCCGTGGGATTTGTCACACCTCTTAATAGATAGTGGCATCCTTCACTTGAACGGGCAATGCAATTAGCGCCATAAACGGCTTTTGGGAGAGCGGAGAGGTGCTAGTGTTTCCTGGCAGAAATCCACCAAGATACACAAGATTACGGCGTGGAATCAATTCGATATCTGTCACAGTCGGGTGACTACGCTCATTGTAGTGTTGTAGTGTGTGCGTGTGTGTGTGTGTGTGTGTGAAAATTAATTTCTATTAATAACGTTCTATGAACCAACCATCCATCACCTTCATGTTGTACAGAAGTCGTATGTCTCAGTCGGCAATTAATTCCTTTCTACAATCCTTTCTATATAACAGCATTCTGTCACATGTAATTAAAAAATATGCATTTAGCCTCACTATTCCCCTCTCCCAGTCAAGGCCACATAGAGCTCTTGACAGTTTGCGCGTTCCGGATTAGCCCCGGATATGGTCGAGTGAGGCGGTGGGTGGGTGGGGGGGGGGGGGGGGGATGGTGTGGTGGTGGGATTTTAGATGCGAATATAAATCTGAGGGTTGCATAAGGTGATGCGTGAGGCTGCATTGTTTCTCGTTAGGCTTCAGAGTGTCAAGAGCCCAACTGACAGCGGTTCTCTGGGGGGATGGCTGAGCAACGCCTGCCCGTATTTATGGGGCCGGGGTTGCACCTCGGGAAAAAAAAAAAAAAGAACGTCCTCCGTCCTCGTCCTCCGTGCTCTACACCCCCACCCTACCCACCACCACCACCACCACCATCTTTATACATTAAGCTCAACCTCGGGAGCACCTCTGGCAATGCAGAGTCCGCTATACTCGCCTGCCCACTCGGAGAGAGAGACATCGAGGGAGAGAGGGAGCAAAGGAGAGCGTTTCAGACATTGCAGTTTCATGTAAATGTAGATTCATGCAAATAGGTCAGGGAACCATCACCATTTTGGAGGCGATAAAAGCAGGTAACGTTAAAAAGCAGAGCCACGGCTGAATCTTCAATATCGTTATGTAAAGGAAACGTGCATTACAACTTTTGCGGTGAATATGGATTGTTGAATGCACAATTCCCCCCCTCCAGGCTGCCTGGGATATCCTCGGGCTCTGCTCAATATGTGATTATTACCTCTGGAGATGTGTGTGTGTGTGTGAGGCCGGCTGGCCGAGTGTGAGGTTGGAAGACGTCCTAGGGTGAACGACAAATATAGTTGATTATTAGTGATTGCCAATCAGAGTTCTAGTAACACGTCTTGTAGGGGCTGGCCTCTGCCTTGAAATGTCAATGGTTTCCGGTCAATGATTTGACCTGAGCAACTGATTTTTCTCCAGGACTTTCACACTCTTGGAGCCAAAGCTGCAGAAATAAACTTGCCAGATATCCATGTCCATTTTTTATTCATTAATTTATTTATCAGCTCAGGTCAATTTTATGTGTATGCCCGTTGATCACAGTTACAGTCTCAAAGGGCTTTACAGGCCATATATTTATGACGCTCCCTAACCGTAGCCCCCCGAAAGGGCAAGAGAAAAACCCCCAGAATTATCGAAGATTTGTGTGTCTGCTTGAAACCAAACACTCAGTTATTCTCCCCATGTCTTTACATAAAGACTTGTAGAAAGGTGTACCTCGGCACTGGTGAGGTAACAACCGTACAGGAATGGTTCACAAACACACAGGTCTTCCCCAGTGTGCCAAATACCCAGTGGCAATCAGGGGGTCCCTCCTACTTCATTTGAGCTCCAGTGTTATATTGAAGTCTTACACCGACTTAACTGGTGTTGCGTGGGAACGGTTAAATGCGACGACCCCCAGGGTGCAAGCTCTAAAAATGTTGTCTTTCATAATTTGGAAAAAAACGGGTGTAAGCTCCTATGTGTTTGTCTGTGCTAACGAGACAAGGCAATTCCGAGGTACTTCAGCATCACTATGAAGGGACGCTGTGTGGATCTGTGGAGTTCCGTCTTGGCAGCGTGTGATGATGGCCAAATCTGAGAGAGGGTTCCGCTTCTCGGACGCTTATACATTACGTTTTCTAAACTACACAACATTTGGATTGCGGACCAAATTTGCAACGGCGCCACGGAACCCGTGGAAGAAGGCCTTGACAGAAACTATCAGGTATTCGATGGCAATTGAAGAGGAAACACAGCAATATTTTTCTGTTGCCGACTGATATTTGTGATGACATGTTTTGCTCTTTGAATAATGAACATCGGACATAGAAAATGCAGCAATTGTTGCTGCGACACGGCGGCACTAATGTGGCTTTTCAGGGCTCCTCCAATATCAGGACACAGGAAATTGATGTTGAATAAACTGTTTTTGTGTAGAGTTTGCAGTTGCTCAACGACAGCGCAGGTGGTACACTGCTAGCATGCTCGGGCTCCCTGAGTGTGGTGTGTGTGTGTGTGTTTGTGTGTGTGTGTGTGTGTGTGTGGTGTGTGTGTGTGTGTGTGTGTGTGTGTGTGTGTGTGTGTGTGTGTGGGGTGACGGCTGGTTTAACGTGTGCGCATCGATTAGACCTTGCATCACAGGTGTGCAGCCTCACTGAACCCCAGACGTTGACCCGGGCCAGGTGAGGCTGCTTAAACCCATCCGCTAACCACACAACACTCCGCCAACCGCACACAAGTAGCCTAAATTGCAAGTGACCAAATGTAAGTGAGGAATAAGAACAACATTTTCTTGGAATTGGGACAATCCGAGACCCCCTGTATTTGACCCACTCTCTTCCCCACGGGACCCAGTCGTGGGGGGGAGGGATACTTCAAATGTATGTTACAGTGCTAGGATAGATCATAGTTGCCCACATAAAAAAATGGAGGATTACCAATTTTAAACATCCATACTACCGTCAGATAAATGGTCATGTGACTTCCGCGGTGGCTTTTTAGATCTTCAAACACAGTTGCACACGTCATGCTATGCATACACTACACAGACATATTCACATTGACAGCGTGAAGTGTGAAGCGCACACATGGAGCTATAGAATGAATTACATACTTTACAAGGCTACAGGCCACACAGGCGCGGTTGTCCAATGTAATCACTTCTTCGAACGTCCTCGGCCAAGCTTCAGGATGTTCTTGTAGCATTTAGTAGTAATGCCATCTCTTCAATGACACGTCTTGTTAAAACATCACGTCTATAAAGGGGGGGGGGGTCGGTCGGTCGGTCGGTCCCGCCCGCCTGTTGATCTCTCTAATGTCGTGCGACCCGCTGTCCAGATGCCTCCATGTTGGACAGCGTGGCTCAGCCCGTTGGCCGTGCTGATGATGCAAAACACAAAAAAACCCAGCTCAGTAGGACACACCCACCCCACCCACCCAACCATCCCCGCCACCGCCCCCCCCCCTCCTCTGGCTATCGTCATGTCACAGCGATAACAGTGCCCACTATTCCTGCTGGCCTTGGGCAAAATCCACCTCTTCTGACATTCACGAAAGGCGCCCTATCCGTCGTGTTATTGGTGCATTCGTGATTATTATTATTATTAACGCGCGTACATATTCAGTCGGAGTCCTTACGCGGTATTAGCCAAAAGGGGTAAATTCCCCGCTGAAAATTATCAAAACCCATGTGGCGTTGAATTGAAGTTCATGTTATTTTCACGCCGTTGAAAGTGGTGCGAAATTGTGAGCAAATTGCGCTATTTTCCTTTGCACATGGCCAGCCATCCCTCTAATTATTAGCTGTACGCCACAACAACAACAACAATACAACCGCCACCACGACCAACAACAACAACAACAACAACAGAGGCGATAGAGGGAAGTCTGCTGCGTCCGTCCCCCCTGCTGTGTGCAGCAATGGGCGCCGGAATATGGATCTGAGGGGGCCTCTTGTGAGTTCATGTGGCATTACCGGAGCGGGCACACCCCATTACACCGAAGGGCCTTCGTTCTCGACCCCCTCCTCCTCCTCCTCCTCCACCCCGCCTCGTCCCTTCCCTCCCGCGTCAACACAACACAACACACAATCGCCATATCGTTTTATTTGTTTTCCGCCCCCCCCTCCTGCCAGATGGTCTCCTGCCTGGTCAAACAGAGGGGGCTGCTCTGGCTCGACCGCCTCATTGATTCTGGAGACTCCATCAATTAATCTGACAAACACTCAACTCTGGAGCACTTCGGGCGGGGCGGGGCGGGGGGGGGGAGGTTGGGCGGACCCCTGGCTGGCGTTATATACGGTATGCACGCCGGTGACGACGTGCGGCGGGGTACGGCTGCAGGGTCGGCAAGGCACTGCGCGGGGAATAGGATTGTGATCGCTAAAAAAGTGACAGACACAGAAAGGGTTTTCAAACGACAGTCATGGTGTTGTTGTGTCCGCGATGCTGGATACACAGGTCAACACGTTGTACTGCATGTATAGCAAATACCGAGGCACTCGTAGTACAAACCAGGGAAGTATTTCCGTTGGAATTATTGAATTATTGAATGGAATTATAGGGGAAAGGTATTATTTAATTTGCCCATCTGTGTTTAAATGAATTTTGTTATTACAATCAGATAAGCCAAAATTTATTTGGCTTTATTTGGGCCTTTTTGAAGAATGTCCTTCCTCTGTTTCAGTAACGTTTATTGTACTTTAGCTATTGATTTGGTATTATTGTATGTGTTGTTTGTGCTCCATACCACGTGATCATGGTCCTGAGTCACATAAATATAATACAATTAAATGAAATTAAATGAATGGACTAAAAATACGATATGAAGACGTGATGAGTGCCGATTTAGCTACGCACTCTCACACAACGCTGCAATCCCAATCCCTGTCACTTAGCATTTAGTCATGAGCCATTATTTGCTTTGTCTTGAGGCAAGACAGTTAAATGTTTGTTTGAAATGCTCATTTGGGTGCCACTCAAGCATATTTATGGAAATTACCGGACGATAAATGCAAAACGTACAATGTAATTACGCAGATGGTATGCGTAATTAAGGCCTTAACAAAGACAAGGAAGAGAATAATGTGTTACATTAGCAAATATTACCATATTACATTTACCTTTACCAATATACATGTATATATTGGCATCCAGGTCTATACAAGGTATAATATATTACTGTATATCTATATATATATGTGTTTTTAATATTTAATGGTCATTATCCCCTCATTACTGCCTTGTGGTGATGGCCATGGGCAATATGTTGATAGTGAAGCATTTCTCATAATGATCACGAGAAGAAGACAAACGCCGTCTGATTTCCACCTCCTATATGAGAACATATTGCCTTCACATTCGTTTTCCCCATTACACTCGGAGCTTCCCGGCAGAGTCGTGGGAGCGGAACATGAACGAGGAGGAGGAGGAGGAGGATAAATAAACGATGAAGGTGGCCAACAGAGAATTCATGAGCTAATATCAGCAACAACAAAAAAAAAAGGCTGTCTTCGTACGGCGTTTCCTTCGCGTGCCATTCCATTCCATTCCATTCCGCCAGTCCCGACACGACGCGCGGGAGGCGGGATTCTCTTCAATCACGCCGCGGTTGTCGTCGTCGGCGTTGTCGTCGTGGTTGGGGAACAGCCTTTTGTTTATCCGTTTACAGTGCAGCGGTGCAACAGCTGGAGCGGCTGCCAGCGACAGACATCGCCGAGAGAACTGATGGACTACTCATGTGTGAACAAACATGGCTGTCATGTTTGCTTGGGGGGGGGGGGGGAATGTCACGCTAGATCGCGGCTAATGTAGATGATCTATGCATTGTCCCTGGCTAGCTAACGGGAAAACCACGACAATGCTCTCAACGTGGTTTTTAGCGAGCGAGATCCACGATGGTAGCCGCGTGGGCAACGTGGGAATGACAGCGGAGGCAACACACACACCCGTGCCGTGACGCACACGCCTCGTGGTACACATGGGAAGTCTTTTGGCTGTCAGAGAGGATCTGGCTCGCCCCCCACTAACCTCCATGTGTAAGCCCGGGGAAGGCAGCAGTGGGAAGTGGTACACCAGCACAGCTCAACCACTGGACAGTGATGGAGCCTGAGAGAGACGGAGGATGGATGGATGGATGGGGAGGGGCCTGCAGGTGGGCCGAGCGTGTAGCATTGCTGTTCCTTGACAGTAATAAGGATCAAAATGTGCTAAATCATGGAAATGTGCGAAATGTATGTTTATGTCATTCAGACAAGAATAAAAACAACAGGATCCAACAAGATCCTAACCAATGGTCATGCAAGTTTCCAGCATTACAAATGTGGTCGTCCAATCACATCATAGCTATGTTTTTAGACTGTACCCGCAGGTTACTATTAGGGTATTCTGAGGCTTTATCTGATATCTGCACTTGATTGATGTAGCATAGCTGCCGCAACCCGCCGCATAAAGATGGCTTCTTCAGGGTTCCTCCAGTCCAAGGACACAAGGCAGTTGTCAGTTGTTGATTAATCCGGTTTATTGTAAAGTTTGTAGGGGATAGATGACAGAGCAGATGGTACATAGCTAGCATGTGCCAGCTCTCTCCTGTGTGTGTGTGTGTGTGTCTGGTGATGGCTGGTTTAATCTTTGCACACGGATTAGTCAATGCACCTCAGGTGTGCAGACTCACCCAACCCAGACTCTTAACTGGGCCTGGTGAGGCTGCTTAAACCAGCCACCACACACACACACACACACACACACACACACACACACACACACACACACACACACACACACACACACACACACACACACACACACACACACACACACACACACACACACACACACACACACACACACACACACACACACACACACACACACACACACACTCCACTATTGATTAATCATCAAAATACAACTTTGCTGTATTTCCTCTACAGGATTTAATTCGGACATAATTGTTTAATGTGCGAGTTCCAATGCAGGCCTTTTTGCAATCCTCCTCATAATGAATAATAATAATTGGTTGTTGTGCAACTAAATCTAAATAATAATCACAAGCTAAGGGCTTTTGATACCAAACTCAGACTCAAAAGCCCTTTTATGCTGACTCATGTCTGTGTATCGCTCTGAAAACGTGTCGATGAATACTCAGGCAACGAACATCCCTATTGAACTGCTCGAGAATCCGTGGCCCATACATCTCCGCATTTCATCATCGTCGTCTGCGTACATCGTGATTCAGTCCCCGGGGCCCGAAGACACCACCACCACTATGGACTCGGTTGGCTCCATGCACGTTTTTCACACCAGTCATGCTGGCCAATAAGTGATTTTATTTCCCCCCCCCCCCCTCTATCTCTTTTGTAAACGGTTCCTAAGGTTCTCAGACAGCCGGACAGAGGGCGAGAGATATTCCCACCAGTAGAAGGAGGTGGTGTGATAGTGGGAGGGGTGGTTCTGCTGATGCAGCAGTCTGTGGTGATAGAGAGGGGAGCAGGGGTTGGGGGGTGTAGAGCAGCAACATGGGGGCGAGTGGGGGGAGGGCGGGTGGGGTGGGGTGGGGTGAGGAGAAGTTATAATGGCCCCCTGAACATCATTGATCAAAAGATGAACAAAAGCTAAATGGCTGAGGCGCGCGTGGAAGAAACGTGTAAACACGGATTGTTTCCGGGGCCGTTTTTCGATGAGCTCAGCACATCTCAGCCGTTTCCTACTGACACGGCGTTCGCGTTCACGGCGTGCCTCGGCTGGATCACTAAAACCCATTTCCGCCCCCCCGGCCGCCCTCCCTTCCACCCCTTTGTCAAACATAGAGAAAGGCATAAATCGGCGCCGCAATCGCTCATTCATCTCCTCGCAGCGCGTGACGCGTCGGAGAGGCATCAACATCCGGTAATGGCCGCGTGGGTATCCGCCGTACGCCGCAGAGCGAAACAACGGCTTTCCCCCCCGCGTCCCCCCGTGTCTGCGGTTCAAGTCGGGCGTTTTTGGTGCCTTTCAGCGAAGAGGCAGCTTATGAATCGACCGAAAACAAGAGTGTGAATCTGAGCACGGAGGCATCAAGGTGAAACGCGCCTTTAATCACATATTCATCACAGACATGCACACAGCTCACCAGATGCTGCATCCTAATGCACTCATCTCAAGGGGTCTTGAATTGGCATACCGGGGCCGGCGCCGAGAACAAGAAAGCCAGGACTGAGGAATGAGGAACGGAAAACTTTGATTTCAGGGAACTGCTGCAACATTTCTCTGTCGCATGATTCGGCTGAAAGGATTTGTGATCATTGCATTGGGGTTTTTTTGTCATTTATTGCACATAACGGCTTCCCTGTACTAAATTGGAAGTGTATTATTCTTATTATTTTGCTGATGTTTTTATGCAAATTGGCTTATGCTAAATTAATTCTGATCCATGTCTCGCTCGTGGGCGTCTTTCTCAAGGATGTCGACAGGTAGGCTGTGGACTCAGGGGGTGGTAGGCCTACCTTGTACCTTTTGGCTGGGATCCCCCATCACCTGCCTCCTGCCTCCAACATCGTCCCCGTCTTACTGTGAGAAGGTGATGTGAAGGTTCTGGTTCCACAGAAGCAGCAGCAGCAGCGGTCACATCCCTCCTGTAGATTCCTTCCACAGGGCTTTCCAAGTCTGCCTCAGAACAAAACCAACCAACAGGCAAAGTGGAAATAAAGAGTCTGATTTTTAGCTCCTGGGCCCCTAGGCTTTAGAACGCCCTGGCAGGCAATATCAGAGAGGCGGAAACTCTTAATACCTCAAAGAAACTTCTTAAAGCACACTTATTTAAACTTGCCTTCAGTTAGCTGTCTCTGCCTTGAATTTTATTAGCCGGGCTAAATTATTTTTTTATTATGGTTTTTATGTTATTATCCATCACCATTGTTTGTATTATCTTAGCATTGTATTATGTATTTATTTGTATTATTATTTCTTGTATTGTCTGTGCTGGCTGAGTGCTAGCTAGTAACTAGATTGTATATACACTATATACATACTGTGGCACACTCCCGTGTATTGTTGAGTGTGCACACGACTGAAGTAATAATCCAATTGTCCCACACCAGCATTCAATGCAATAATAGTCTTTATTTACCACACAGGGGAAGGGAAATATAATCACTATCTGTACCGAGTCCGTAATCCAAGCGAGTAGTCGTAGTCCATCAGCAGGGGGTATCACACCGGGAAGAAGTCTCATACGGTCCAGGGCAAGGCAGGCGGGAGGGTAGCAAGGCAGGCAAGGGTCGGTACACAAGACGGGTTCTCAGACGATCAAAAAGGTCAAGGTACACAGCCACTTTCTTTTATCTCTGTAGAAACTCTGTCTCTTCCACATCCACTCCCTCTCCTGCCTCCTCCTCCTCAACTCTCCTCCTCCTCCTCCTCCTCCTCCTCCTCTCCTCCTCCTCTCCTCCTCCTCCCTTCCAACACGTCCCCCTCCTCTTCCAACTCTCTCGAACTCCCCACCACCCAGGTCCTCTCCTATTTATTGTCTGCAGCCAGGGCCTTGATTGGCTGCCGCCGAGTTCCCTTAACGAGGCGCAGCCAATTTCCATAAGGCTGATTGCCTCTTTCCAATTCCTGGTCTCCTCGGCTCCCTCAGGGGGCCGAATGGGGAAGTGCGGCTCCCCCGACGGTCGTCCACACTCTTTCGTCGGCCCCTCAGTGGCCGTCTGCCACAATATATTTTAGGGTTGGGTAGAATCTATTACAATCTCCGTTGATCCAGTTCGTTTGCTTGTTTGCACGGCCGCAGCACAACGGTGTTTGTGTGCCAATTTGTTTCATATTTGGCAACCCAGGGAGAATCACACAGAGCAAAACTAAAACAGACAGTTCCACCAGAATGGAAATTTCAAAAGTGAACATGCTGGCTATCATGTGGTTGTCGTGTATTGGAGGTCAGTATTTCAACAGATCTCTGATGACGTATCATGGTGATTTCATGATTTACAGTCAATTTGAGGCTATAGACTAGATAGACTCTGTATAGTCTATAACTTTATGTTCCCATTGTGTTATCCATGTATTTTCTTGTCTGGCTGAAATGGTACTAATAACTAAACATAAAGACTACAAATAATGACGATAAAATGTATTTTTCTGCCATGATAAGAAGAGAGAACGAAAGTCTAACTCAAAAATCTAAAATGTATGTAGGTCACCTCTGAGGCGCCAATTCATTGAAAAAAAAAAAGTCAAAGCGTTTCAACTGAATGACTGCGTGGACTTCTTGTCATTGTACTCGGTTCAGCAAGGGAATTACATTTTTCTTTTTACTACATAACCCAGTATTCTCAGGCATGGAACACGTTGGAAATATAATCTCCAGGACTGGGACTTCAACTGCGGCGTGTCACTGGGCTGTCTCCAATTTTTCCATTTCTTGCCTCGTCAAAGCACCTCGGCTACCTACTATTGCCTTCACATTCCCAGATGTTTTATTCAGAAATCTTTCCTCTTTATCATCGGGAGGAAGAGAAAGACGAGGAGGGTGCGGGGCGAGGAGAGAAGCAGAAGATCTGGTTAGAGTGTCGTACATTATCGTATGAATTCCCCCCTCCGACATACGCCGCTGTCCTCGTAAATTGACAGCAAAGGAGGTCCATCACTTCTTTAATCACATTCGGTGCCTCCGTCTAAATAAAATATTTAGAGGTTTCAGCCTTTGAGCCGTGGAATCTTTTGAAGGGGGGTGACCTTACAACGTTTCGCCGACCAATAAATCGGTACATTATTTAATACCAGGTTAGGGGAAAGCAGGCCTGCAGTCATTACACGCTTGTGATTCGCGCCTCTAAATTCTTTGTTTTTCGAAAAGAAAACGTCGAAAAGAAAATCTATATGCGTCTATGTAAATTCCAAAATGGATTCCGCAAATCGCTGTAAAAACAACAAAACCGCGACACAGACGCTGACGTGATAATTATGTGAGGTCACACGCAACCGCTTAAGATGCTGCTGCAATGTCAATGCTGTTTGATGGTGATTCAACGGAAGAGAGATGCGACGTGACTGAATATATATAAAGGCTTTTCATCCTCCGTGCTCGTGCTTCCACTTCAAACAGACGAGAGGCATACTGTATTTTTCGAAAAGCGTATATAAATAAATATATATATATATGTGAGAAAGGGAAAAGCGTCGGAGTTCAGTTTCGCGAGGACACCTCCATCCGCTGTTTTTGCGACTGTCACAACACATCAAATAGTTGTTCTCTGCACAATTCACCTTAGAAGTTTGGGTCTCGCCGCGTAGATTGAAGAAACCCCTTTCAAGTCAAGCGATGTATAGCTTCGTGAAACCCGGGGTCATACGCTGATAAATACACGAGATGAATGCGGTCGAAAGAATCAAAGGCCTGGCATCAGAGGAACACGGTTCTGTTTGGGGGGATTGCTATCCGTTCAATGTAGGCTAGGAGGACGTACTGTAGTCCTTACCTCATCTATCTCAAACTAATCCTCATGATTACACGCAAGTCATCCTGATTTACACCGTTAACCGCACGAGGCATTATAATTCCATCCTGATGATAATACCAATAAACGCTTTCTCCTCCATCATGTCGGCCAAAGTAGGTTATCGGTCTTGTGGAGGTCGATGGCACTTGATGTGTTCGTCTGAAATATCGCCAGAAGGAAGTACGAGTTCTTCTCCGTACCTTGCCCACACTTCCCTGCACCTTTATCTGCTTTATTGTCTTATATTCCGCTCAATTCTCCGTTGTACTCCTTGAGGAGAGTTCGCGAAACGTTACCCAGAAGGAGACGGAGAAAGTCAGAGTTTATCGCTGTGGTTCATCACTCATCCCCTGTGCCATGCGTTGGTACTGTGGCTGGGAGGACTTGTAACGGCCATAGGTTGGACTACGGTCAGCTACGGTATATCTAGAGTCACACATTTAATATATAATGATATATATATATACAGTATATAATAATACTACATGGAGCAGAACATCTGGAGCAGTCCTTTACTGTCGGTATCGGCTACAACTCTCAGAGATACCGAGTTAATCTGACTTGTAAAATAGATGCAGTTGGCCTGTTTGACAATGCAGCAAGATATTTTTATTGAAATAGAAAAAAAGAGAGAAAAGGCAATACATGTGTTATTAAATAGCATTAGTATCATATTAATGCTATAGATATATTAAATAGCATTAAATAAACAAATAAACTATCTCCAGTTAGTAGTATGCATGCAGCACCAAACTTTAGATCAGCATGGATTAAAACATAGCCTAATTGTGATGCTAATACTTAATTAATACTAATAATTAATTCCTAAACAAACACAAAAACAATTTTTATTTTATTTTATCGTCTGTGATCTAAAGAGATTGATTGACGGCCCAGGTAAGTGATGAATAATTATTGCAAGTGGGAACACCAAAAGATACAAAATAGATTAGCAGGAAAAAACTAAACACAGAATGTCATTAAAACAAGTGAATGCTCGAACAAGTAACTGTTAAACTAGGCCAGTGTGTGTGTGTGTGTGTGTGTGTGTGTGTGTGTGTGTGTGTGTGTGTGTGTGTGTGTGTGTGTACACACCAGTGTAAAATAAGGTTGACATTGTAAGAAGTCTCTAAAATAGTTTTATCTGTGTTTCTCAATAACATACAGCAGAGCATTAACAGTGCTCGATATGTAGAGATGCATCTCTGACAGCCTGCATCCATCAAAAGGGTCACCTTGCCCCCCCAGTGCAGGCACGTGCACGCTACCGTCGCTTATTTTGAAAGAAAAGTTTAAAGTTGAGATGTAAAGAGAGAGAAGAAAGGTATATCTAAAGACGACTCAGAGCGCTGCAGCATTCAGACCACTACCAAAGTGATATAAAGTTACTTTATATTCCCTGGGTAGCGTTGGGCTATTATAAAGAGATTTAGGTCCTGGGTCATTGCAGCCAGCCAGTCTCTTTATCACCCTTGGGCTACAGTTAAACTGCAAAAAAGGAAAAAAAAATGTGGCCACCATAGGACACCATGCTGAGGTTTACTGGTTGACGTCGTAATATGACTTCATTGCCAGATGTTCACTTCAATGGGTTAAGGTGTCAAGGACTGTTGGAAACACCAGTAAATGATTGCATGTTAACATACCGTCCTGCCCTGAGAGAGAGGCAGGCGGGGGGGGGTCACCGTAAACACAGTCCCTTTGTGAGGGACTCTGTAAAAAAAACATTCATTACCCCCAATAAAGACACGCAAACAACATCCATTTCGAAGATGAGCTAGATTTCAGATACGCGAGGACAGTTTTGTAGAACTGGCAAACAAAGAGGAAAAAAAAAAAGTAGCTGTCTCACAAAGCCTGCTTAGTGGCCTGGTAATAGTAGGGCCATATACAGTATGTGTGTCTTACTTAGTGCCAGCATCTTTGCACATAAAACACACGAATAAAGATATTTATATATATCGTACTTCTAGAGGTATTATGAAGAATCTTGCATACTCACGTTATGTAAAAAAAACCCCAGCACTTTAAAACAACACCTACACACAGTACATTGTTTTAGAATGTATGTTTAGAAGAATACTTTTTTACTCTACTTATTAGGTTGTTCAGAGTTGTTTTAGAATTTATGTTTCGCATTCCATTGTACTTGTATCTTGAATCTTGAATCTCGGCCGTGCTGGGGAACGAGAACGCGGTTCTGAACGTCGGCCTGCAGAGAAACTGTCATCGCGTGTAAGGAGAGGTGGTGGGGTGGTGGTGTGGGCTACCGACCTGACCTTCCAATACGGTTGCATGGTTTATTGGAGACTATGAGTTGGTCCAATGGAACGCCAGGTCACAAACACAACATTACATAACACAATGCACTGGCTCTGGTTCTAACCTCCTACGCGCTCGTCACCAGAGAGACAACGTGCTCTCTCATATATGTAGCCGGAGGTGGCAAAACTGAACTTAACTAAGTTCAGGGGGATAAAATGAGGTGCACCCCTAGTGGCGCTATTAAATACTGCCTTTGACTGTCCTCCTAATGGCCTTCTTTGGCGTTCGCCTGAATTTGACAGCAAGATAAACTCTCTTCACGAGCAGCACGAGAGTCAGGATACAGCCGTCTAGCTCTTAGAGTTTAATGAAGACAATGGCAAGTGAACCGAAATAAAGAGTGAACTGAAAAAGCGACAAAAACATTGTCTATTCGAAGCTTGAAGGTGACGTATGTAAGGGATAATTAAGGAGTATGTGCATGATATTATGATATTAATGCACGACACGGAGGCGAAGAACCGCTTGACGCGAGGCAAAGTGCATAAATACCACGTAACGCACGTCTGTGAGTTGTTTATCCCGCTCATACCAAGGTCATTAGCCAACCGTATAGAATTAGACCGTTCGCAAACGCGGGTGAAAGTTTTGCGCTTAAAGTCGAAAGCAAATAAATCACCACGACAATCTCCATGGCGACATTAGAAAACTACCACTATCACATTGTGCGACAAAATCCTCCAGGTGTGCGACATGAAAAAAACGTCATTTCTGTCAAGCGACACTTTTCAAAAGTGTCGAGGGCTGAAGCATAAATCAGCCTTTTCCATCAGATTCCATATTGGTGAAAACCAATAAAAATAAAGGCGACCCAGTTTGTCACGTCGCCCGGCAAACCCACAAAAATGCGCAAAATTGCAAAAGATGTTTTGTCCTTTATCCGTTACATAAGAAAGTAGAGGAATAGGCAGGCCTACGACAAAGTCACGTACACATAGTCAACTACACATTGTTTTGTTTTATTGATTTTAACCCGGGAAGCCGGTATTTAAATCATAGGCCTGTTTTCCAGTTCAGTGGGTGGAAGTACGTCATCTGCTGGTTGCGGTGGGGGGGGAATAAAAGGGAGTTTATGGAGCAGTCAGCGATATTAAACATTTCATATTTATGTGGAGCGCCCGATGCGCACTTCACAATCTGCAAGAGAACATCAAACTGTTCGAGTGTACGACACTTTTTTTTTTTTTTACTATGCACTCTCTTTTATTCATGTCTGCTTGTAGACCTGGTTCTCCTGTGTAGCTCATTAAGGAGAGGGGGACGACTGTTTTGAAGCCGCCCAGTTTCTGATTTGGCCATCGCCATCTTGGTTTTTTATGCAACCGGCAGACGGACGTGACCATATGTGGATGAGTGGAGATGGAGTGTCTTCTACCGAACGCTGAACAAGACAAAATGTAACTGGAGCAGATCTCTACATCATGTGGTGTTGAAAAGTCTGGTTTATTGTAAAGACTGAAAACATGACATGAATGGAGACATGATCTCCGGAGTGTGTGTGTGCTGATGATGGCTGACTTAACCTGCGGTGCACTGATGAGTCAATGCACCGCAGGATTGTAGCCCCACCCACCCCAGACGCTAGCTGGGCCGGGTGAGGCTAATTAAGCCAGCCACCCAAACACACCAAAGATTCAAGAAGTTTCATCGTCACATACGCATACAGGAGATGCAGTGAAATGAACAAAAAAAAACAAAAAACCCATACAAACAAACACACTCTCACATACCCCCGAACACCAATTTGAAAAATGTGAAAATCCTTAGCCGAAACTCGAAATAGGACCATAGTTTCCGAAATAAACATCATGCTGTATTGAACAAGACTTGAAACTAGCGATTGAGACCATACACTCATACGTTTACTGAGTGAATACATACAAGTGAGAAGTCGGGTCATTATTTTCTCATCCGCTACCATACGATCTGACTCAATTTTGCAACCAGTGGTTTCAGCCCCTGCTGGCCATTAGAAGGAATGCAGGTTTAAGGCACGTCCGCATTGGCTTCATTTTCCGGACCCGGCGTTGTCACTCATGTTGTCACTCATGTCATTCATGGTCCGTTTGCTCACGTGTTCACTCTGTTCATTCTGACATTAGACACACTTACAGTCCTTGGGCCACCTAGCGCAGTTCTATTCTCACAATGTGTGCAAAACGGCACATTGCACACCATTCCACCTTGGGATGAGCGTCACCGATCATGATGCGTGGCTCTTACATAACACATAGCGCACCGACTTAGCACAGACATGTGCTGTAAAGGGGGGGCAGGGCATCGAACGCATCGCGCCGTCTCTTAAAAGTCGTGTGCGGGTTGACTTCAGCAAGTGGCTGCATCGTGAGCTAAATGCGGGCCGCTCAGCAGGTACGCAGTCACAGCCGCTGAGAGCACCAGCCGGCGGCGTCTCGCCTCCAGCAGTAGAGGGGTGGTGGCGGCGGTGGTGGTGGAGGCGGCGCTCGCAAAACACCGCCCGCCTCCGTCTAAATCGAGGGCATGGAACTCCGCCAGGCTCATTCTCCATCCGTCTTACACGGTGGGATACCGGGTCTGCAGAACAACAGCAGGTAGAGAAGAGAGAGAGAGAGAGAGAGAGAGAGAGAGAGAGAGAGAGAGAGAGAGAGAGAGAGAGAGGAAGAAAGAGAGAAAGAAACACTGAATGAGGGGCATTCTTGGCCACAGAATGTTCCAGATCCAGCAGCCGTGGACTTTGAGTTTCGGTTCGGGGATGAAATCAGATAATATCAAAGTTATAGGGGGGAGAAAATGATCAAAGGACTGCATGCGTGTGTGTGTGTGTGGGGTGTGTGTGTGTGTGCACCTGTGTGTGTGTGTGTGTGTGTACATGTGTGTGCAGAAGTGTGTGCGTGTGTGTGTGCCTATAGGCCTGCAGGCAGCAGAGATTGCATTGGCCGCAAATTGCAATTTTTTTTGGATGAAACCCCCGTAAGCTTTCAGTGCACGCTGAGTCTGACTGATGTTTGTAGTTTACACCTCAGAGCACGTGTGGGAAGTTATCTCCCGATGCCCTCCCAGGCCTACAAGCACCAACGATGGGACTGAAGTTCTGTAGACCGGATGTTTGAGTTCACACTTTGGCCAGACATACATGTTTAATGGGACCGGTGTCTTCCTCCACTTCTGCTGCTATAGCTGCTGCCTGCTTGAAGTATTCAGTGTGATCCTTGAGTTGACCCAAAGGTCTGCCGGGCTCCTGTCCTGGTGGTCCCGGAGACCCAGGGAAGAACCACCAGGACTTTGGCAACTTTTTTGAGTTGAGTCAACTCACAATTCGCGACCCGACTGTTGAGAATACTTCAAATAAGCTTGCATGAAATATGTGTGTGTGTGTGTGTGTGTATGCGTGCGTGCGTGCGTGCGTGCGTGCGTGTGTGTGTGTGTAAGTATAGGGGTTCGGCATCTTATTAAAAGATCCCTCAAGGTAGACATCGATGTTCCAACCCAGAACCACACTAGGCTATCCGGCACTGGAAGCAAGGCCAGACAATATACTACATATTTTAGTATTTTCTGTCTACAATCGTGGCGCGATCAGGGCAATAAAATGTGAAATATGAAATGTGGGATATGGATGGAAGGGGATATAATTTATTCCTCAATGATAGCAGAAAAGATTGCTTTCCTCACAGGATAAATTTAATTTTCTTCTAATGAGCCAGGGAGATTAACCTCAAATCCTATCAAGGTAAAATTACAACTTTAAATCAGAAGTCATGGCAAAATACACCACCTTAGGGAAACTGATGATTAAGCATGTCCAAAAGTAAGAGTCTCATTTCCACAGCTAATACCTTGCCCGGAGATACAGTATATACCTTTATAGATCCACCATCTCCCCCCCCCCCCCCCCTCCCACCCACCCACCACCACCTTGCCAAAACCAATTCCAGTTTTCGAGGAAGCTTCCGAATCTTCCGACTCACCTCAAAATTCCAACCTTTTTCCCCAAATAGAAGAATTTAGTAAAGTGCCCCCTCTCAAGTCTAAACCAATGGACTCCTCCGGTCTATTTGGTAATGCGGGAGATATCTTGGCAAAGAAACGTGGCACCACTACCCCTCACCCACACTCCCACACCCCCCCCCCCCCACACACACACACACACACACACACACACACCCCAGCAGCAGTGCCAAGGGGAGGTGAAGAAGCCAGGCGAGCGAGGTGAGGTATAATCTGAGGTGCCAACGTTAATTTAATATCCCAGTTCAAGCCACGACGACGGACACTTCAAAGCAGCCCTCTGTGTGTGTGTGTGTGTGTGTGTGTGTGTCTGTGTGTGTGTGTGTGTGTGTGTCTCTCCTCTCTCTCTCTCTCTCTCTCTCTCTCTCTCTCTCTCTCTCTCTCTCTCTCTCTCTCTCGGCGTGAATCCCCACCACCGAACACACACGCAAACACAAACACACACACACACACACAAACACATGAGGCACTGCCCCATTTCGGACGCCCCTACCAAGCACAGCATCAGGTCTGAGTGGGGAGCGAGAGAGCGAGAGAGAGGGAGAGAGAGAGGGAGAGACAGAGAGAGAGGGGGGGGAGAGACAGAGAGAGAGAGAGAGAGAGAGCGAGAGAGAGAGAGAGAGAGGGTAGAGACGTGGATCCCGTCAGTCACACAAACACACGACGTGGGGAGGTCCCCAGAAGGCGCTGTGTGTCCGGGGGCCCGTGTCGAAGCGAGTGGCAGATGGCAGCCTCAGGATAATGACCAGGCGACATCTGCAGCGCGAGCCGTCAGCCGTTCAAACTCACCTTGACCCACCCGTGGGATGGAGGGGGGCCTCTTCCTCTTCGTCGCCCCCCCCCTCCCTCTTCGACCCCCCCGCCCCCCCCACCTCCCGCCATGCTCCTTCCTCGACACTCTTCGTCGCCCCCCCCTCCCTCTTCGACCCCCCTTGCCCCCCCACCTCCCGCCATGCTCCTTTCCTCGACACTCTTCCTCTCCTGCAAAGCCCCCCCCCCCCCCCTCCAACACACACGCACCCCCAACGTACTCACGCACATATGCGCCCACGGCCCCCGCAGTATAGAACAGACGTTTATTGATTTGTTTAAGATTTTTTTTTTTTCTTCTTGACTCTTAGACTGTAAAAGCATCTTAGGAAGAAAAAAATCCGCTGACAGACGTTGCGAAGGCGGGAATGAATCGGATTTCTCTTTTACTCACCGAAGACGCGGCCGCTGTGTCCGTCAATAACTGGCCGCCCCGACTCCTCAGTCCCTCTGGACGATGGAGGTTTTTGTTGTTGTGATTCATCCCCGGGAAAACTTTTGAGCGGAAACCACAGAAGCATTTCCATTTCATCTGAAGATTCATAACCCACACACACACACACACACACATGCACACACACATACACACACACACGCGCGCACACATCACGCACACACGCTCACCGTGTCTCGTCCAAAGCGGGTCAACAAAGCCCGCGCGAAAGGTCACCTCCTGACAGCCATGAGATCAGGAGGAAAAGGTCAAACTGCTTGCCGCCATTTTGGTGGAGCCGCGGCGTGAAACCGAGCTGCCAACGAGAGGTCAGCGGCGTTTCCCCCCCCCCCCCCGCCCCCGGCGCCGTCCGGCCGCTTTACCTGTAACGGCCGCATCTACATGGAGGCCGCGCGTGAAAACCCACGCAATTATATTCTCCGGTGAAAAGTTCACTCCTTTAACGTTCAAGGAAATAAATTAATAAATAAGTAAAGACAGTGTTGAGGGGGGGCTCAGAGCACTGGGCTGGAAACCAGAGGCTGCAAGGGGGCGGAGTTACGCCTTGTTTCCTGTTTCCTGAGATATGCTGCTGGGAAATAAACGTGTTCGCGCCAGTGGATGGTGGTGCTCTCAGAAGGGGATTTCAATACGTGTATTTCTACAGTGGCCGGTCTACATGGTGTTCATTTGAAACCTTTAACAGACAGTTCTTTACAGTTTGGCCTCCAGCGACATGTGATTGTTCAAAACAAATATGAAGCGAAAGAAAGTGAAATGCCTCGTTCATTCGCCCAGATTTGAGCTTGTCTGCCATCAGACTTCAGATATCAATCAGAAGTCTGATTTGTGAGACACGGGGAGTATACAGTATAGAGAGACCTGGCACAAGAATTTCCTTCGGGATGAATAAAGTTCTATCTTATTTCTTATATCTTATCCTTGAAGCAAGAGATTCCCTTACGGCCCCTTACCTGCTTATTGATGAGTGATCTATCAAAGAATAAATATTGCAAAAATGACTGAATGTTGTAACATGTAAAAGGATATGGGGGTTCGGGTGCAAGTTTCTCGGGGGTGAACCCTCAACTCCACACTGTAGACCACACGGTCCACGCACCCTGCCTGGAGACCTCACCGCCCCATCAGTTCCTTAAAATAACCTGTCTCTAAAAAACAACAACAAACATCATTAACAACATTAAATGACTGCGGCTTTGAATAGAAGCGTCGGCTAATTGACTAAAAAGGTAAATAAGTTAAACAGTATGTTGTTATTGCGGGCAGTTGTGTCACCGACCGACATGCAGAAGCCATGCGGCGGCTGTGTGCCACGTTCCCTTGCACAACAACAACAACAACAACAACAACAACAACAACAACCAGTGGCAGGATAGGACTAATCGCGGGACGAGGTAAGAGAAACTAAATTAGCTATGGAGGAGCAAGAGAGCTGAAGGTATCGGTGTGAGGGTGAGGGGGGGGGGGGGGGGGTCGGGGTGTGTGTGTGTGTGTGTGTGTGGGGTGGGGTGGAGGTGTGTGTGTGTGTGTGTGTGTGTTGGTGGGGTGAGGTGGGGGGGGGGGGGGGGGGGTGGGTGTGAACTCAGGACCCTGAAGGAAGCATTAATGGACTCCATGGTGATTCGGCTGCACTGCAAGGACGCAGCCGGCACCAGCTCCCGTAATATGAACCAAGACAGCCGTGAACGAAACGAGCAGAGTGCTGTAGGGAGGAGGGGGGGGGGGGAATAATGAAACGCAGAGTTTAGTTTATGGTCAGCAACGGAAAGTACATACTAAATACTTACGCGCTAAATAAATACATTAACTTCAGCAGAGATGAACGCTGGGTATATTGACTCACTTGTAACACTTGTAATAGTATGTGCATTAGTATTAGTACGTGTTATAGTACTATAAGCAGCTACAATATGAGTGTGGTAGCAAAATGTTGGGCATATTAATGCTGTAAGTTGGACAGTTCATTGTACAGTTCATTTGGATGAGGACACTTTCAAAGGTACATTGTCTTTTTCCGACGTGTACACTAGTATACAACCCAGCCTCCCATGGTCTCTTATACAGTAAGCTATAGCAGATATGCATCTCCTACTGTTGTGATTTAATTGGATGAAGAAATTGTTTTTGCAGCATCTGTCTGGGTCTGGGAACAAGCCCTCCCTTTTCTTTGTGAAGAAACATAAAGACAACCGATTTCGGTCGACTGGATTGTGTATTTTCATGTGTAATTCCTCCAGAACAATCTGACGTGGTTATGATCTTTCAAATTCCCATGTTTAGTGAACATAAGATCTTCTTCTTTCCGTTTCTTTGTTTGTTTAATCTTCTGCAGCAGGTGTATAATTGGTCCACAATTTACGCAAATAAAGTGTTGAGCAAGCTGATCATCGCCCCTCCAGTTCTACCAATTAAACCAATCCTGAGTGTTAATTGGTGTAAATTAAGCCCCACCCACTGCCTTCAAGCAATGATATACCACATGTGTGATAATATGACTGAACCAAGCACTGTGTGAAGGAACTAGTGATCCGACTATCAACAGCACTTAATGCTCCTTCTGTTGAGCATAGCGACGCTTATGTGTACGATTATTGTCAAGAATTTAGTTAGATAGTTAGGCATGAATTCCAACCATTTTGGACTCATTGAAGGTGTAAAAAACCTAGACACTGCTTTGACACTGAGCTCAAATATCAGAAAGGTTTGGTTACAATCGTCGTCATTTAACACTTTCTCACAGACACAGCTTTGCAGAAATGTTAAGCTTAAATTCCAAGTCCAATGAAGTGTAGTTGAATAATAGAATCACACTTACAGTCCCAAAGGACTTAAGGTTTTTTATATACTTATATCCGTTCTTCCGCTAGTAGATTGTCCAGCAGGTATCATAAACGAGAAAATCTCTGTGTAATCGGCTGTATGTACGTTTGAAACCCAGCATAATTAAATAAGCATATGTGCTCGATTAGCAGATACATAATGTGGATTTAATGAGGAGACCTTCGTTGTCATATCAGGGTCAGCTGTAGCCTTCCCTTCTATCCAAATACAGTCACAACACAAGGCCTCCATCTGGAGTCCACGGCGTCCGTCTAAATTACAAAAGATATTTCGTAACTTTCTCTATCAAAGCTGCACTCAGATCGACTTTACGCGGTTCAATCCAGTTCTTGCCGTTCTTCCACACAGTCATTGTTTTGTTTGCAAACACTGAGCTCCTCAACCGTGCTCCACAAGTTGACCCATTTTGTTGGTAATACAGTGTGCCACTTTATCTGTGAATGCTAAACTAGCAAGTTCCTGAATTACACTTTGCTCGTCACATTAGCGCAATTGGATGAGTTTTAAGCGCGCATCGGGTTGCACACATGCTCTGCCGCGTCGAATTCCAAATGTTGCATTGTGTTTTCTACAAAGTAAAACCAGTTTGAGATCATTCACTGCTATAATATAATTAGTTTGTCTTTGTAAATGTCATTTAGTTTAATATCCCACCAAAGCAATGCCTGCTTCAAGTATGTAGGCCCTCCCTAAACTGTAATGAGAGGAAGGGCTGAACACAGTCTAGATCACACAGCTAGGCACTTTTCTTTGCTAGCAGGAGCAATTATGAAGCAACACTTTAATTAAAGCTAATTACGTTGCATTTTTCCTCAAAATTTGCACGTTTGGCTTGGTATGCAAGCTTAGGAAAGCAGACAAGCTTAATAGAAATACTGTACCACAACAAAGGGTAGCCTAATGAATAGGCCTGGCTCCAAATGATTACCACATGCGGAACTCCATACTGAGAAGAGCTGTACCCAGGTTACAGTGCGTGAGTTTGTATTTAATCATTAACAGTTAATTTAATAATAACTAAAATAATATAATGTTAATTTAATAACAGTGTTGCCTTTAAAAGAACAAAATATCCATGGAAGCTGCCATGGAAACACTGTCTGTTACTTCAATGTATGTGTGTGTGTGTGTGTGTGTGTGTGTGTGTGTGTGTGTGTGTGTGTATGTGTGCGCATGCTCGGTGCCTGTGTGTACGTATATTTCTTGGTATGTTGGTATGTTGATAATTGTGTGTGTGTGTGTGTGTGTGTGTGTGTGTGTGTGTGTGTGGAAGTACATTCACACACACACACACACACACACACACACACACACACACACTCTTGTGCACAACATGCATTCAGGGACATTGGCAATTCATGGACATGAGTAAAGGCTTGAGCTGGCTTTCTATCAGCCAGTATCTGGAGAGTTTGAGGAGCCTGTGTGTACACGCGTAGCATAATATATAGGCTGGTATGTATGCAGAGGCAAACGGTGAAAGAGAAAACGGATGATCTAGGGGGATGTTCTCCGGCTTGTATCCTTCCCTGTTTCCCATATCCCTTTCTGCTCCTAATCCTCTCAGTCTTTGTCTAAAATCACCATTATAATCTCTGCCCTTCTCTCATTTCTCACACGTCTCAACAGCGCCGCCAACAGGTGGAGGTGGAGAACTGCGTGTTTTACTGTAGAAGTGCTAATTAAATTAAAGATTTGCCAGCTTATTGTTGACATTCAATGAATGAACACCACATTAATGTGAAGCATGGCATGACACTAGAAAGAAAATACACTACTTCTTCTTTGTTATTGCCTGAAATGGATACACATTGTTATTATCATATTATCATTTTTAGTTGTCATTATTTCTAAGTGGAAATACTGATCTTTTCAAGTTTTAAAGCCACTGTCATTACCAATATAACAGGATACTTTGGTCTACTCTTAATATACATGAGATACATGACTTCTCAAATCAAGTTAGGCTAAAGCAGAAGGTAATATTAACTGAGTAATGGTTGACAAATTGGCCTATGTGAAGCATCTATTTGAAAACGTGTTGAATAAATGACTCAAAATAATAATAATGAGCTGTAGCTATAAATAGGATGAAACAGTCAGAGCGTCGTCGTAACGCGTTTCCACCGCTAGATGGCGACAACAGCGTGGAAAATGCACTGAGAACGTACCAGTATGTTTATTCTCTTTATTTCCTCAGTTCTCAATTTTACGTGTTTCATTTGATTGTCATTTTGGTATATAAATCAAAAATGTTACATCAAAAACAGACATAACAGTCAGCTCCAAAAAATTATTCTTTAGAGCTGACCCTAAACCTAAAACAATACATTTCTACAATATTTGATTGTTTAAATACAAATGTGATTTAGTTGTTGTTGCTTTTTTATGTATTTTCATGTATTATTTATATATTCATGTTTCCTATTCTTATTCTTATTTTTATAAAAAAAAAAATATTGGCATAATAATAATAATAATAATAATAATAATAATAATAATAATAATAATAATAATAATAATAATAACTTGTTGTATACTTGTACAATAGTAACGGTCTTTTGTATACAATTAATTACATACAAAAAAAAAGCCATACAATACCCCCGCGCCACCACCAGAGGGCGCTGTACTTAGGCAGCGGACGGAAAATGACGTGGCAACGTAAATACGTCACTTCCGGTACATGGTGTGTGTGTGCTTGTCTGTTGACATCCTGGTGGCATCCGGCTGTTATAAATACGTGCGCGTGCGCGTGCATGTGTATGTGTGTGTGCGTGCGTCTGTATGTATGTATGTATGTATGTATGTGTGTGAGTGAGTGAGTGAGTGAGTGAGTGAGTGAGTGAGTGAGTGAGTGAGTGAGTGAGTGAGTGAGAGAGAGAGAGAGTGAGAGAGACACAGAGACAGGTGTGGTGCATGTGGAGAGAGAGAGGGAGAGAGAGAGGGAGAGAGAGAGACAGGTGTGGTGCATGTGGAGAGAGAGAGACAGGTTTGGTGCATGTGGAGAGAGAGAGTATAGCAGACTATGGGTGGTGGGCTGCTGCTGCTGCTGCAGCCGGTGGTGGTGATGATGCTGTGGGTGCTGCTGCTCGGGGGTCTGCTGGAGGTGCGCGGCGGGGGGGTCTCGGCCAACCGGGGGGGCTACCAGACGTTTACCGATGAGGTCCCCTTCAAGATCTCCTGGCCCGGGTCCGAATACACCCTGGTATGTCCCCTCCTGGGGGGGGTCTTTATTTATTTATACACTGCCCAGGGTGTGTGTGTGTGTGTGTGTGTGTGTGTGTGTGTGTGTGTGTGTGTGTGTGTGTGTGTGGTGTGTGTGTGTGTGTGTGTGTGTGTGTGTGTGTGTGTGGGTAGGTCTATTTCTTGGTATGTTGATGTGTGTGTGTGTGTCTGTCTGTCTGTCTGTCCTGTTGATAAGTGTGTGTGTGTGTGTGTGTGTGTGTAGGTAGGTCTATTTCTTGGTATGTTGTGTGTGTGTGTGTCTGTCTGTCTGTTGATAAGTGTCTGTCTGTCTGTGTGTGTGGTGTGTGTGTGTGTGTGTGGTGTGTGTGTGTGTGTGTGTAGGTCTATTTCTGGGTGTGTCTGTGTGTGTCTGTTCTGTTGATAAGTGTCTGTCTGTGTGTATGTGTGTGTGTGTGTGTGTAGGTAAGGTAGGTCTATTTCTTGGAATTGTTGGTATGTTGATATGTGTGTGTGTGTGTGTGTGTGTGACGCGCACACTTTTGACAGCCACGCTTTCCTTTGTGATTCCAGCCCGCGTCAGGTGCGCTGTACAACGAGGAGGACTTTGTCATCATGACAACAACGGAGAAGGAGAAATATAAATGTCTCCTGCCTTCCTTGTCTCCGGGCGATGGGGTGAGTGAGTCCCTCTGGTTGGGTTTGTGTTTAGTCTGTCTACTAAACTGAGCTTCCAGAAGCTGCTGCTGCCTCACCAGAAAGTTGTCTCTCCTCTCCTCAACAAGTGAATGAGAAAGTGATGAGAAAGTTGTCAACAGAGTGATTGTGGTATGTTGTTTTAGGATCAAGAACAAACAGTATACTGGGACGCTTGCACCCGGTGTCCTGCTGGAGCCTCTATTCAAGCAGAGCAGCTGCTCCTACAGGGTGAGTCTCCCCTCAGTCTCACACTTGGTTGTCGTTAGTTTCCTCTTTTTCGTTGTCTAAAGTCATGGTGCTATTTATGTGTGCTGTATGGAAGTTAAATGTCAATGTTAAAGCTTCATTCAAAGGCAATTGAAACGATATTATTTTGTTTTTATTTGATCACAGATTGAGTCGTACTGGACGTACGAAGTTTGCCACGGGAAACATGTAAGAGTGTTAGTTCCCATATAGTAGTATCGTACATGACAGGTTTGCACTTGCTCCCCGCAGCCATTCTGACGTACGAAGTTTGCCACGGGAAACATGTAAGACAGTATCACGAGGAAAAGGAGACTGGGCAGGTTAGTTTTCTTCTGCTATTAAGTAAGTTATCGTGTTTACTGTGACATTTGCCGTAGTTACCAGATAGAATGGCCTGAGAATGCTTTGCTACAGTAGTGATTTGATAGTGATACTGATTTGGACGGACAAATTATCTCCGCTTTCCTCTAGAAAATCAGTATTCAGGAGTACTTCCTGGGTGTCATGGCAGAGACGGGTGAGTTGGCTCAGAAGTGTGGAGGTTCACTACGGATTATTAAGTACCCCGTCGCTACATGCAGTCGCCGTTATCGTGACTAGTGGGCTCATCAACGCGCTTCTTTTGCAGGAAAAGGCGACGATGCGGAAGATGTCAGTTTCGAAACCGAGAAAGAGGTGTGTCTTTCTGAACCCAATCATCCGTGGCTTCCTGTACAATTCCAGTTGCACAGGAAGTTGATATTTCTTTATTTTTTTATAATTTATTTATAACAAAAAGGTGCTTGTGAATGACAGTGTCCTGTTGTAATATAACAGTCGAAGAAATGACAGCATATAGTACATAGAAACTACAAAGACTACACAAACACGAACACAAACATTCAGCTTGGTACTATTTCACATTTTCCAATAAACACAATAACCTCATTTGTGTCAGGGCAGAATAAAAAAGTCAAATACATTTCAATTCTCATTCAGTGATAGCTGGAATGTAAGTTGCTCAGCATAGGCAAAGAACGGACCCCACATGTTTCTGAAGTTCCTAGAAGAGCCTTTCAATTTCAGTTGAGTTGACACTCAAATTACAACAACTACAAACAGCTAAATTGTCGCTGTGTGTTTTCGCCGTCGCCGCGGGTGACCAGGTGCCCACGCGGAACATCGAGGGCCAGTTCACCCCCTACTACTCGGTGGGCATGGGCAACGGGACCCCCTGCGTGCTGAAGCAGAACCAGGCACGCGCCACCTCGGTGCTGTACGTGTGTCACCCCGAGGCCAAGCACGAGATCCTGTCCATCGCCGAGGTCACCACCTGCGAGTACGAGGTGGTGATCCTCACCCCGCTCCTCTGCACGCACCCCAAGTTCAGGTAGAGCCCGCCGCAGGACGCTCACTGCAGAGTCACCAGCTACAGTATATACAGTGTGATGAAAAGTATCATTAGAATTGATGGTAGATGCGTTGGCATGGCCCCAAGTGGGAATCGAACTCCTAACCCTGGCAGAGTGGATGCTGTGGTCTGCCAGTCAAGCAAGGCAGGGCCACATGTGTGTGTAGTATTTACACACAGAAGCCATATAATGCCATTAGGATAGTTGTACTGTTATAATAATAATAATAATAATAATAATAATAATAATGACATTTGGTGGACACTTTTATCCAAAGCCTAGAAGATGACTCATGACCCTCGCTCCTCCTCCTCGCAGGTTCAAGTCCTCGCCGGTGAACGCCATCCTGTGCCAGGCGCTGTTGGGCTCCCCGCTGCGCCCTCAGCAGCTCACCAAGCTGGACATGGCCCAGCAGGAGCGGCTCAAACCCCCCTTCTCCTCCGTGCTAGAGGCCCGCGAGGTCAGGGAGGTCAGGGAGGTCATGGAGGACCGGGAGGTGAGGGTCACCTCGTGCTTGGCTGGGAAGGAAACCCTAAAGACACAAACTGTCGCTTAGCATTTCCATGTTACCGTTTAGTAGACACTTTTCGGTGGGGATCAGTGAACTTGACCTCGGCCCATTCCCAGGAGGACACGTCGCCGGTGAGGGAGGAGGCCTTCACCTCCACCCACAAGCCCCTCATGGTGGGCGGGCAGTCCCAGGTCACGGTGGGCTCCACGCACATCTCCCGCCTGACTGACGACCAGCTCATCAAGGAGTTCCTGAGCGGCTCGTACTGCCTGCACGGGGTGAGGCCCGTTCCATCGCGGTGCAAAAACATGACACACACACAGACACACATATGTACACACACGTCTCTTAACAGTCTCGCTTGTGTGTGTGTGTGTGTGTGTGTGTGTGTGTGTGTGTGTGTGTGTGTGTGTGTGTGTGTGTGTGTGTGTGTGTGTGTGTGTGTGTGTTTGTGTTTGTGTGTGTCTCTCTTTCTAGGGCGTGGGCTGGTGGAAGTATGAATTCTGTTACGGGAAACATGTCCATCAGTACCATGAGGTAAGCGGTCTCGGCTAGTGGTCTTTCCAACGTGGCAGCTCATTGCTTCACCGGCCTTGTATAACGCGGCCAGCATAAACTTCATAAACAACTTCCCCTTTCCTTAGGATTCAAAGATGCAAATGTGGATTCTGCGTGAGTGTATCTGTCACTGTGAAGTGAATGGGCTATAGGCATTGATAAACATTTTAAACGTGCAGCCTGTAGAGTAGATAGAAGAAAATTTACATTTAGGGGATTTGGCAGAAGCTTTTGTCCAACGTTACTTAACAAGAAGTACATTTGTCTGAAGGAGTGAAACGGCAATATATCACTCACGGTACAGTAAGGTTTGAATAGATCAAGCATCAATCACTGATAATTGCTGGGTTAATAGAACAAGTTTCAAGCATTCATAAAATCAGGTTTGCGCCAATAATGGACCGACACACACAAGTCTGTGTGGAGGCTCCTGTCATGTGGAACGTTTCAGATTCAGATCCGTTCCTCTTGGCACGCATGGTGACGCTGCCGAGACTCATGCGCAGGTTAACGCGTGTGCGCGTGTGCGTGTGTGCGTGTGTGCGTGTGTGTGTGTGTGTCTTGCCACCAGGACAAGGAGCAGGGGAAGAACATCGTGGTGGTGGGCAGCTGGAAGGCCGAGGAACATCTGGAGTGGGCCAAGAAGAACGTGGCGCGCTCCTACCAGCTGAAGGAGGACGGCGTGCAGAAAGTCAAGTGGGTCTTTGGTTCTTTTTTCCCCTCATGCTGATGCGATGTCGTTTCTTTGTTGTGACTAATAATAATAATAATCAATTAATGATGCTTGTTTCCTTCACTGCAGGCTGGTGTCCCACTTCTACGGCCACGGGGATACGTGTGACATGACTGGGAAACCCAGACAGGTGGTGGTCAAGCTTAAGTGAGTTTTCCCCCTCGTTTTTTTTATTTAGGCCCAGGTGATGAATTATTATGCCGATAATCATGGGGGAATTTCTCACAATTTTGAGACATATCACGTGATGCTAAAGAATTAAAAATACCATTCTAAACTAGTCTGAGAGTCATTAGATTTGAGTATATGGAAATTGGTATCGTATCAGATTAGAACTAGTTTTCCTTTCTCTTTCATCTTTTGATTCTATCTTCTAATCGTAATTAATTGAGCCTTTAAAACTGGGTATCACGATCAGCTGATATCTTTATATTGAATTATTGCCGAGCCCAAGAGGGCAAACCACCAATAGTTTCCGTTCTTTCCTTTCCCGATATTAAATGCAAAGTGATCATGAAAGTTGTCTTCTTGTTTCTGTTTCGGTCTGTCAGATGCAAAGAGTCCGAGTCCCCCCATGCGGTCACTGTGTACATGCTGGAGCCCCAGACATGCCAGTACATCCTGGGAGTAAGTTGTGCATTATAATCTACTTTATAGATATTTTGGGTCGATAATGCACACTTTATAGAATGTTGAGGGTAGATAATGCACTACTTGATAGAAAAAGGGCAAGGAAACCCTTATTTTCTAGTAAGTTGTGCATTATCTACCCACAACATTCTATAAAGTGTGCATTATCGACCCAAAATATCTATAAAGTAGTGCATTATCTACCCAAAGCATCCTATAAAGTAGTGCATTATCGACCCATAACATTCCATAAAGCAGTGCATTATCTACCCAAAACATTCTATAAAATAGTGCATTATCTACCCAAAACATTCTATAAAATAGTGCATTATCTACCCAAAACATTCTATAAAATAGTGCATTATCGACCCATAACATTCCTTAAAGTAGGCACAATAATAATAATAATAATACATTTTGGCTGCTGCTCTTCAGGTGGAGTCCCCAGTCATATGCAGGATCCTGGACACGGCCGACGAGCACGGACATCTGTCCATCTCCATCTGAGCTCCAGAGCCCGGCCCCCAGCCAGGGAGGGCACAGACAGCTGCAGCTGGGGGGAGAGAGAGGGGGTCCCTCCATAAACACTGCTGCTGCTGCTGCTACTGGTAGTGGTGGTGGTGGTGCTGGAGGAAGGAGAGAGGCCCCTCTGAATCTACACCAAAAATGGGTGCACCGAACTGAACTCCTGAGACTCATCTCCAAGTAAAATCAGGACCACTGCCCCCCCCCTTTCCCAGTCTGCATAGGCGTTGGCATGGCCCCAAGTGGGAATCGAACTCCTAACCCTGGCAGAGTGGATGCTGTGGTCTGCCAGTCAAGCAAGGCAGGGCCACATGTGTGTGTAGTATTTACACACAGAAGCCATATAATGCCATTAGGATTGTTGTACTGTTATAATAATAATAATAATGACATTTGATGGACACTTTTATCCAAAGCCTAGAAGATGACTCATGACCCTCGCTCCTCCTCCTCGCAGGTTCAAGTCCTCGCCGGTGAACGCCATCCTGTGCCAGGCGCTGTTGGGCGCCCCGCTGCGCCCTCAGCAGCTCACCAAGCTGGACATGGCCCAGCAGGAGCGGCTCAAACCCCCCTTCTCCTCCGTGCTAGAGGCCCGCGAGGTCAGGGAGGTCAGGGAGGTCATGGAGGACCGGGAGGTGAGGGTCACCTCGTGCTTGGCTGGGAAGGAAACCGTAAAGATGCGAACTGTCGCTTAGCATTTCCATGTTACCGTTTAGTAGACACTTTTCGGTGGGGATCAGTGAACTTGACCTCGGTCCATTCCCAGGAGGACACGTCGCCGGTGAGGGAGGAGGCCTTCACCTCCACCCACAAGCCCCTCATGGTGGGCGGGCAGTCCCAGGTCACGGTGGGCTCCACGCACATCTCCCGCCTGACCGACGACCAGCTCATCAAGGAGTTCCTGAGCGGCTCGTACTGCCTGCACGGGGTGAGGCCCGTTCCATCGCGGCCCTGTAGCGATGCAAAAACATGACACACACACGTACACACACGTCTCTTAACAGTCTCGCTTGTGTGTGTGTGTGTGTGTGTGTGTGTGTGTGTGTGTGTGTGTGTGTGTGTGTGTGTGTGTGTGTGTGTGTGTGTGTGTGTGTGTGTGTGTGTGTGTGTGTGTGTGTGTGTGTGTGTGTGTGTGTGTGTGTGTGTGTGTGTGTGTGTGTGTCTCTCTACAGTGGCTTCTCCTCTGTGTCCACAGCTCAGTCAGAACCTGAACGATGTGATGACCAAACTGGACCAGCAGAGTACCATGAGGTAAGCGGTCTCGGCTAGTGGTCTTTCCAACGTGGCAGCTCATTGCTTCACCGGCCTTGTATAACGCGGCCAGCATAAACTTCATAAACAACTTCCCCTTTCCTTAGGATTCAAAGATGCAAATGTGGATTCTGCGTGAGTGTATCTGTCACTGTGAAGTGAATGGGCTGTAGGCATTGATAAACATTTTAAACGTGCAGCCTGTAGAGTAGATAGAAGAAAATGTACATTTACATTTAGTCTGTGTGGAGGCTCCTGTCATGTGGAGCGTTTCAGATTCAGATCCGTTCCTCTTGGCACGCATGGTGACGCTGCCGAGACTCATGCGCAGGTTAACGTGCGTGTGCGTGTGTGTGTGTGTGTGTGTGTGTGTGTGTGTGTGTGTGTGTGTGTGTGTGTGTGTGTGTGTGTGTGTGTGTGTGTGTGTGTGTGTGTGTGTGTGTGTGTGTGTGTGTGTGTGTGTGTGTGTGTGTGTCTTGCCACCAGGACAAGGAGCAGGGGAAGAACATCGTGGTGGTGGGCAGCTGGAAGGCCGAGGAACATCTGGAGTGGGCCAAGAAGAACGTGGCGCGCTCCTACCAGCTGAAGGAGGACGGCGTGCAGAAAGTCAAGTGGGTCTTTGGTTCTTTTTTCCCCTCATGCTGATGCGATGTCGTTTCTTTGTTGTGACTAATAATAATAATAATCAATTAATGATGCTTGTTTCCTTCACTGCAGGCTGGTGTCCCACTTCTACGGCCACGGGGATACGTGTGACATGACGGGGAAACCCAGACAGGTGGTGGTCAAGCTCAAGTGAGTTTTCCCCTCGCCTATATTTTTTAAATTTAGGCCCGGGTGATGTGAGGAAAAATTATTATGCCGATAATCATGGGGGATTTTCTCACAATTTTGAGACATATCACGTGATGCTAAAGAATTAAAAATACCATTCTAAACTAGTCTGAGAGTCATTAGATTTGAGTATATGGAAATTGGTATCGTATCAGATTAGAACTAGTTTTCCTTTCTCTTTCATCTTTTGATTCTATCTTCTAATCGTAATTAATTGAGCCTTTAAAACTGGGTATCACGATCAGCTGATATCTTTATATTGAATTATTGCCGAGCCCAAGAGGGCAAACCACCAATAGTTTCCGTTCTTTCCTTTCCCGATATTAAATGCAAAGTGATCATGAAAGTTGTCTTCTTGTTTCTGTTTCTGTCTGTCAGATGCAAAGAGTCCGAGTCCCCCCATGCGGTCACTGTGTACATGCTGGAGCCCCAGACATGCCAGTACATCCTGGGAGTAAGTTGTGTCGAAAATAAGGGTTTCCTTGCCCTTTTTCTATCAAGTAGTGCATTATCTACCCTCAACATTCTATAAAGTGTGCATTATCGACCCAAAATATCTATAAAGTAGTGCATTATCTACCCAAAGCATCCTATAAAGTAGTGCATTATCAAACCATAACATTCCATAAAGTAGTGCATTATCGACCCATAACATTCCTTAAAGTAGGCACAATAATAATAATAATACATTTTGGCTGCTGCTCTTTGGATGTGCTTCAGGTGGAGTCCCCGGTCATATGCAGGATCCTGGACACGGCCGACGAGCACGGACATCTGTCCATCTCCATCTGAGCTCCAGAGCCCGGCCCCCAGCCAGGGAGGGCACAGACAGCTGCAGCTGGGGGGAGAGAGAGGGGGTCCCTCCATAAACACTGCTGCTGCTGCTGCTACTGGTAGTGGTGGTGGTGGTGCTGGAGGAAGGAGAGAGGCCCCTCTGAATCTACACCAAAAATGGGTGCACCGAACTGAACTCCTGAGACTCATCTCCAAGTAAAATCAGGACCACTGCCCCCCCCCTTTCCCAGTCTGCATAATGGGACTTGTTACCTTAAAGCCCGGTTCATTGGCCAGAACTACGCTGCCTTTGGCCAAACCAAAACTCAAGTGGGAGAACTACGAACCGTCTCCATAGGCGGCGGACATGCTGCCATTGCTTCTTATCCTCGCTTTACTGTACGCGGCCAGAGACCTTAAAGACTGATGAAGATCATTATCGCGTTATCACCGTGAAATGTAATATTTGTTTTGCATTTTTAGGTCTTGATATGTGGGTAATTCAAGTTCATTACATGTTTGTCTTTGGCACTTTAAACCTTTATATTGTTTCTGTGCTGTGAGAATGGGCGCTATGCCGTCTTACTGGGTGAGTAACTTATGAACTAGCTTGGGCGCTATGCCGTCTTACTGGGTGAGTAACTTATGAACTAGCTTGTGCTGTGAGTGTTTTATTAATATGTCACAAATTGGTAGAATGGGAATTTTTTTTTTCTTTGTGCAAGGAAAACCAATGTGATTCAGATCTACACAAAATCTTTCAAAACAAAAGTTTTATGAAATTAATTCAATTAAAAATCAGAGATTGAAACCTTATGTGCTCGTCCTCCATTCCAGAAACTTTAAATCTTGACTAACTGGAAAAGCAAGACCTGAGCGATGGATCCGCTTTGTCATCTATGTTGCTTTATAATCCCTTTACTACTAGTAGATGTTAGTAGTATATTAGCTCGCCTGAAAAATGTATTCTAAAAAAACAAGTAGTTGAATCAAGCCCACCAGGGGGTGCTAAGGTGTTATCATAATCTGTTGGCCATTATATTATATATATTATATATATATATATATATCCAGTCATAGATGCATAGGTCATAGATTTGATCAATTGATTCACATCAAGGGTTAACAGCTCACAATAGTGAATCCCTGATAATTAACAAAGAAAAGTAACAACTTCATACATTTCACAAATATTAAATGCAGACTAATTAGTCACAAGTTACACTGAACCTTCAAAACACTACAGTGATTGCCCATGCCTGGTATGACCATTTGCAAAAGATTTATTGAGTTAGAAAACGGTATGATCTTCACAAGTACGCATTTTAATGAGGATAAAATACTATTTCAAGTGTACAGTAAGAAAATGACACTTTCAAGCAGACATTCCAGGCTTCTTCTTCAAATCTCATTTTTGCGGGACTGAGCCTCCAAGGAAACACTAAACGTGTATACAGATGTTGGATCATAATGAATTAGATAACAATGCATTTGTTATAAACATTCGTAACATTGGTGGTGTAATAATACTGGCAATCATTAGCAACGACATTGGATTCAAGGTTCATACAATATGACATTTATTGATTACCGTTATCTAACTCATCATTTACAAAAAATATATTCAGACTCAACATCTTTAGCCTATGTTGTTTTTTTCTCCATTCAAATGAATTCACCATGAATTCATTTGGCACGGCTGAACTTAACAAGATGCCAATACTGACGGCAAAACTAAAAATAAATCAGATCGTGACCGAATAATAATAATAATAGTAATGCTGCTCAAGAAGTAGGCTGTGTTTTGAAAACAAGAACCAGCATTTCCCAGCAGAGTTGGGCTTGCAGTTTGTGGTTCCTTCAGACCGAGGGGATGGGGATCTGGTGCACAGAGGTGCTCTCAAAGTCCTGCAGTGCGTCCTGGGGCGTGTGGTAGTGCATGGCTACGTAGGACTTGGCGAAGGCAAAGCTCTGGGAGCTGACGGGCTGCAGGCTGTTGGGGGAGCTGGGCCCCGCCGAGGGGCTGCTGTTGTAGATGCTGTAGTAGGGGTCGATGCGGGTGTTGATGGGCGTGGAGGTGCTGGGGGGCCGGGGCTTACGACCCCCCGTGGCCCGGGGACTGCCGGCGCAGTCCCTGGAGTTACTGGGCCCGCAGGCCTGGTCCACCAGCCGGCGCTGGGGCTTGGGCGAGAGCACGTAGGCCGAGTTGGTCTCGTGGTGGGAGGACTTGTTGCGGTTGACCTCCAGGCTGCCCTTGCCCATGGCGTGCAGCCGGGTCTTGTGCTTGCAGCAGAGGAAGCCCAGCGCCGCCCACTGCAGGCAGCAGAGCACCCGGCGGCGGAGGCCCGCGCTGTTCCGGGAATACACGAACGGGTTGATGCCCGACTTGAGGAAGATGAGCACGAAGCTGCACAGTTCAAACTGGTAGTGGGCGAAGGTGCTCTCGGGCGACAGCATGTCCTGCGCCAGGGACACGCCCATGGGCAGGCAGCAGAGCAGCACGCAGAACACGATGACCACGCAGGTGATCACCGCCTTGGAGTCCTTGGCCGTGGCCAGGTTGACGGTGGACACCAGCTGGCAGCAGGTGGCTCCCTGGGCGGCCCCGGGCACCAGCGGCTGGCCGCTCCTGTTGGCGTACGCGTGCGTCTGGACGTGCTGCAGCTTATTGTACGTCTGGTTGCGGTACAGCGACGGGGCGCACTGCACGCCCTCGAAGCCCGCCACCAGGAGAGTCGGGGCGTTGGGGGGCGTCGGTGGCGGGGGCCGCGTGGCGTCCACCGCGATGACGGGACACTTCCGCACCTGCGCGTTCTTCCTCAGCGTCTGCGCGATCATCAGGTAGGACACCGACACCACGGCCACGCAGAAGGCAAAGTCCGCCATGTAGGCGTAGAGCACCACGCGGGCCCGCGAGCCCGCCAGCCCGAAGTGGGGCAGGCAGGGTCCGTCCTTGCGCGGGTACGCCCGCATGGTGAGCAGGGCGGCCATGGTGAAGCTGGACGTCCACAGGAGCGCGGTGAGCGCCAGGGTGCAGGGGAAGGAGGCGGTGCGGTTGGGCTGCTGGCCCAGCACCATGCGCAGCCGGTGCAGGGCGATCACCGCCACCGTCTCCAGGGACATGATGATGAAGCCGGAGCTGGTCAGGTGGAAGGCGAAGCAGAAGCTCTTGGAGACGCCGTCCGCTCCGCCCGCGTCCAGGAACAGCACCAGGGCGAACATGGGCGTGGTGACGCAGCAGATGAACAGGTCGCAGAAGGACAGGTTGAGGATCATGAAGTCAAAGTTGGTGCGGAACTTGCGGAAGGCCGGGTCGAAGAAGGAGAGGAACACCACCAGGTTGCCGTAGGAGCCCAGGCAGAAGATGAGGACCAGCAGCAGCGAGCACGAGGTCAGCGTGGCCGTGTGGACCACCGCCCAGCCCGTGTGGGACTGGGGGCTCAGGGTGCCGTTGAAGCCCAGCTGCTGCGGTCCGTCCACCGGGTTCGACGGCGTGCCAGTGGCGTTCATTGTACCGGCAGGGGAAGGGGAAATCGAAAAAGGCTCACGTCACAGGCTCATTCTTCTGGCGCACGGCGGAGGAGTCACAAGAGGGAGTCACAACGGAGTCCGCCGCCTCCGCCATTGCCGCTAATGGGCAGAATGCTAGAAAAAGACAACAGAGATACAAATCTTAGGTATTCTGAGGAGCAAATACGAGAGACGTGTGGCCTGGGAGCAGCAAAACAAAGTGGCGCAACCGGTGCATGCTGTACAAGCCCATAGCAGGGACTGGTGACACATAATAAAGAACATTGTGCACGCATGTACATCAGCCACCTTTCGAATAGTGTGTGCAGACGCTCTTGCTTTGTGAGCGTATGCGCATCACGCATCGCGCATCATGCATCACGCAACACGCATCATGCATCACGCAACACGCATCATGCACGTAACGGTGTCCAAATTGCAGAAGGCCTGTGCCAGATAACGTGATCGCCATTGTCCGCTGCGATCATTGAAACATCATTTAAACCCATCGTTTGCAGGCGCATCCAAATGGCCAGATTGAAATACAACAACAGCACCTACCGCCTATTTACTTGTAGATAACGTTGTGCGTCCATCATCACCACCATCATCATCATCATCGATCAAATTAAACGCACATTTAGAGCTGGTTGACGGTAAATGCCTCGACATGCATACGAAAACCAAAATAAAAATACGGATTTTTCCGTGCAGGGCGACAAGAAAACGCCCTGCACAAGAAAATCAAATCAAATGCACGTCACCTTCCGTTCCCTCCCCATGATGTGTGTGTGTGCAGCGTGCATAGCTCACAGCAGCAGACGTGAGTCCTGTGGAGGCTGCGGTGGTCCGCATCAGAGGTGTGAAGTCACAGCCGACGCGCCTCAGCCACGCGCGCTGATGACCGCCGAGCGCACCTGACGCACGACGTCACCAACATTTCACCAGAATCTGAATTTTTTTTTTTTCAATCATTCAAGATCTAAAATTCGTTCTTATTGTATTTTTTTTTCTTTTTATTAATGTTTTTATTTAGCATTATTTTACTTATTTGTATTATTTTCTTTATTTTTTTACAATTTGACTGCAATTTTTTAAACATTATTTTACCGCCATAGTAATCACCTGGACCCAATCATGTATAGAATAATGTATTTTTTTGTTTTTATATGTTGGTCGATATTATAATATTTGCCTGCTGCAGTTTAAATATCTGATGCAAGGACAAGATTGATCTTTGAAAAAGGACATACCGGTTATTTATTGGTTGTTTTAATGCAATAAGTTCAAATGTAATTCTTACACTGCATAGTAAGCTAATCGATCAAGCACTGGTGGTGATTCTACTCAAGATTTGTTTCCAATCAAGACGAGACAAAAAAAGACTCAAGAAATTAGTAAAACTTTTTATTGCATTTTTGTTTTATTAAATATGCAAACAGACATCTAAAAAAATAAAATAAAAATAAACACTGCAGTTTTGGCACTACACTAAACATTAGTGAGGTACTAAAAAGCTTCAATTTGAGTGATTTCAAGTTGTCGTGAAAAAAAATAAAAGCGTACCAAAATAATGTTTTATCTCTGCCCGGTTATAGAAAAATAACTGATTACTGGGACGGTAGGGCACCAACGTCACCGTGGTAGATGTGCTGCTTGGATCCAAACTTATGTCCCACCAAGATAATGAAACTCATGACCCAAGATAATGAAACTGTGCTGGGACACACAGTCACTTGTGGTTCTGTGGTTCTGTGCGTGTGTGTGTGTGTAAGCGAGCAAATTGTGTTGAATAAAACAAAAACAGAAAAGCTTCATTGCTAAAAAAAAAATAAAAATAAAAGTCAACATTCTAGCCGTCATTTCAACATAAGCCTACCAAAACAATAAATAAATAAATATGCTTATGCGTATGCTTGCTGAACATGCGTTTGTATACATTTACGCGATGCATATAATCATATGTCGATCAAACCTGCCACACAAACATTGTGTGTGTGTGTGTGTGTGTGTGTGTGTGTGTGTGTGTGTGTGTGTGTGTGTGTGTGTGTGTGTGTGTGTGTGTGTGTGTATGTCCACGTTTGCAGTCTAAGACAAACGAGACTACATGCTATGGTCACTTGCAACTTCGCGATTGGAAGATAGTACAAACTTTGCCCCCTGCCGTGGACAATGTGTTGGCTCAGTGTTGGTAGGCTGCCTAAACTGCACCAGGACAGTGTCAGGTGTTGTCCCCTAGCCCCCCCCCCCCCCCCCACCACTGCAAACAAAAACAAAAAAAATCAACAAGCAAGCAGACACGCACACACACATGCACACCAAACACGCGCACACATAGATTTCTCCACCCCCCCCCCCCCCACGAATTAAAAAACTAAAAGGAAAAAGACAAAAGCCTGTACAGTAAACTTACACCATGCTGGGCAGTCATCCCTGCTTTTGATTCAACCTTAAATATTAAGTATAGTAGAAATGTAAATAAGAACTAGATACATAAATACACACTCTCGTAAGCCAATCGCCTTTATCCCGAGGTAGAGCCATCTGCGCTCTCCCTGTCGCTCTGGGACCCCCTGCCTCCCCAGGCCGGCGTTGGGCAGGGGTCTGAGGTCAACGAGGACCAATGAAAAACACATTCAAATCAAGAAATCCATTTCAATAAAGAAAAACTAAAACAAAACAAACCCAAAAAAGAGGCTCTCGTACTTCTTTCTCTTCCATGAGGTGACATCATTTCTGTGAAGAGAAGCCATAGGAAACACAGTTGGAACGCTTTCTACGGTCACATAGCAGATTGTAACCGCGTGCGTGCGTGCGTGTGTGCGTGACGGTCATACCACGTGTCTAGGCGTAGTAGCACGGCGACACCAGCAGGTCGGTCAGCACCAGGAGCTGGTCGTCGGTGAACTGCTGCTTGTGCTCCTGCCAGTTGTCGTGGTGCGTTCGCCGGAAGTTGGACAGAGTTTTCTTCACAGTCATCTGGGAGGGAAACCCAAAAAGCACCGGCAGCAGCAGATGAGTAACGCAAATCAAAACCCCCCGTCCCAAAGAGCACCAAAAGCACACCCACTGGAGTCGGTGTTGACCAGTCACACCCGTATGACGGCCATTGCACTCTGAACCGTCCCTGGAAGGAGGGATCCCCCACTCTGCGTTCCTCCTCCAGATTTCTCCCTTGTTAATTAACTCTTACCATTATTAATTGTTTACAGTTGTTTAGAATTTGTTTAGAAGATTACTGCAGGAGCAAATGGGGAGTAAGCATTCCATTGTATTTGTTACATATGGCAATAAAGAAATATTGAATCTTGAATCTTAAGGGAGTCGTTTCTTATGGGGGCTAGGGCTCGGGGGGTGTCATAATCACATGGCCCATAATCATATGGCCTGTGAAGCCCTTTGAGACTAACTGTGATTAAGGGCTATACAAATGAAACTGACTTGACCCCAAGCGGCCCGATAGTGTACAGTTTGGCACCCTGGTGAGCGGTGTTTTGGCGGCGGTACCTCGATGGGCTGCGTGTCGTTGAGGTGGGCGCTAAGGTCCATCAGCAGCTGGGGCATCCAGGTGGGCACGTCGTAGGGGCTGGACAGGATGCAGGCGCTCAGGCCCAGCACGCCGGCGTGCCGTCGCACCAGGTCTGTCCACGGGGAGGAGGGCAAGGGTGGTCACAATAAGAGAAGCACGAGAGCGAGATATATATACATACACATGTACGCCCATGGGTGCATAGTTCAATGCAACGACAGTACTTTACGAGTTAGTTCTGAATATCGTTCGTTCCTAACCGTATTTTTGCGTTCATATCTTCACTTTTATTTTCTGTTCTCCATTCCATCACATATATATATTTTCCTTGAGTGGAGCAATAGTAACGAAAGCAATCTTTCTCAGGATAATAATGCATTTTAAAAAAAGCACTGAATCAGAAGTATACATTTAGGTATACTCCATGTAAACAGAACTACAGAGATATGATACAAATACCTACAGATACAGAACTATATGTATGCGATATATCTGACTAGCACCAACTATGTATTGCAAATATGTTGCAATATGCAATAAATGGTATCATTTGTTTTCTAAGGCCTGGCGCTCCACAGAGTGTCTCTAGTCTAGAGAGGGTGTCTTGCCGGCGGAGGGGACGGTGTCCCCGGCGGTGCCCAGGGCTCGCTTCCTCTTCTTGGGCAGGCTGGTCTTGCAGAGGGCCTCGAAGTGGGCCTGCATGGAGGCGTCCATGGACAGGAAGTTGCACTGCAGGAAGCCGCTGAGCGTGGTGGCGGCCATCTCCCGCACCTGAGCAGTGAAGAGAGACGAGCGAAGGTTACGTGGACGTCCTAGGTCCAGGCGGTTACGCTTGGTCCTCCGACTGCTTAATGTGGCAAATAAGCAAAATATAGAATCCAACTGGCTTTGGAGGGGATGAGGTATTTATAGACTACTTTAGCACTGGTCTGATCTGGGAGGAGGAAACGTGTGCTTAGTGGTGCTGAAAGCTAGTCCGGTCTCCTCGACAAGTTGAGTCCTGGAGGCGTCGTAGGGCCGCATGCGTTTCGCTACGATGAATGCGGTCAGGCTCAGTTTTGGAACGGAGAGAGACGAGACCACACACAAAGAAGAGACGCAGAGTAGGAACAGCAGCTACCTGAAAAACCATCCGACACACACACCACACACACACACACACACACACCCACACACACACACACACCACACACACCCCTAAATCCTCCTTGAAATCGGCCAGACCCAGATCGCCATGGGCAACAGATTACCCTGCAGCCCGTGGGTTTCCATGGCGGCGACGGCCGAGGGGGCTGAGGAGAAGAGAGAGGTGTGTGTGGTGGTGGTGTGTTGGTGTTGTGTGTGTGTGTGCTGAATCATTACAGTGAAGCTGAGAGACATGTTGTCACATGTCTCTCAGCTTCACTGTAATGATTCAGGGGCCCCGCTAGCACAAGACAAGCATGCGCCCCAGTAATTACACAGTGAACCCCCCCCCCCCCCGTGCCACCATAGCGGACCGCCATCCTCCCGCCTCTGACCATCATCTACATGCTGCCACGCCCCCCTCGCCTCCCCGACCACTCGCCTCGTCTTACACAATCAGCAACGGTCGGTATGGACGTTTCATATTAAAATCGCTTGTTGTGTGTGTGTGTGTGTGGTGTGTGTGTGTGTGTGTGGTGTGTGTGTGTGTGTGTGTGTGGTGTGTGTGTGTGTGTGTGTGTGTGTGTGTGAAGATAGGGGGGGTGGGTGGCGAGGGTCTTCATCGTACCTCCAGCTGCTGTCTCCAGCAGGCTGACTACCAGCGCGCGCACCTGATCCGCGCGGCCGGCGCACGCTCATGAAGGTGAACAGGTTGTAGAAGACCATGATCTGCAGGTACGTGAGCACCGTGTAGCGGGCGTGCACGAGCTGCTGCCCGCGATCTGCACCGGGAACACAACACAAGGACACAAGGACGGGCCCTGGGTGACCAAGAGAGCCAAATAAGCAAGCTCCGCCCACCCAGACCTCACTGACCCCTCCTCGTCGACTGTACATAACTGTAGATGGAAGCAGCGTTCGTTCGGGAGCATAATGACACCACAACGCACTTCATTAAAGTGGCCTTTGACAAAACACAAAGCCTTGTTGTGCTGTGTGTGGGCGTCATTCAATCGGCCGCCGCTTTGTCGCTGGTCGAGACGCACGGCTAGCGCTCATCCTCCGTACACACACACACACACACACACACACACACACACACACACACACACACACACACACGCACACACATCTGCCACTCCAGACATCCGCAGCAGTCATGATAGGGTCACCGTAACACTTTAAACAAAACTCGAATTATAATGCTGTGCGTCAAAAGCACAGAAAACGGCCTACGCTGAATCAAACGGCTCATTTCACAACTTCCCAACACCTGTGTCACCCATTCCAACAGGTAAAAGTATCATATATACTTTGCCATGTGCTGCATACAAATAATAACAGCAACAATAAACAACATCATGAATTAACAATGTTGATTGTAATGGTACTTATTGACACAGCTGCACAGGGAACATGCACTGTAACATACGTGCTACACATTCAGAGTGAGTGAGTGAGTGAGTGTGTGTGGTGATGAGGAGTACAGGGGGCGTGGTGGTGGTGTGTGATGACTCACCCCCTGCAGGACGTGCAGCACCAGGGGGATCTGCTCGGCGTACAGCAGCCCCTGGGACATCAGGGACAGGCAGGTCTTGGCGTCACGCTTCAGCTCGTCGTAGCTGTCGTCGTTCTCCACCGGGGCGATCTGGGCCGCGGCGAGGGAAGAGGTCAACGAGGTCAATGGGGCGGCAGTAGCTCAGGAGGTAAGAGTGGTGGTCCGGCATCAAATAAAAATCACTGCTTTGCTTAAAAACTATTACCCCTTCCCTCGCCCCCTAAAAAAGAATACGGGAATGAAACAGGAGTGGGAGTCCTACAAATTTTTCCAGGATTTGGGCAGGACAGGAGTTATTTTGTGGGAGTGGGATGGGACGGGAGTGAAAATCCACTCCCGTGTCAGGCTCTAGTGTGCATGTAAACGTACATGTAAACTGTTGTCATTTTAAAACTGCAAGAAGTTTCGCAGTATTTTTGTGCGTGTGTTTTAAAATATTCTCAGAATCACCATATTTGTATCGCCCTTACAAGTGCTTTTGTTGTCTCGGAGAAGACATGAAACGTCTGACGGGAGCATACTACTTGACAGTTAACCAACAACATTAACAAGTTAAAGAACATTTTGCTTTCATGACGAGTGATGTTTTTATCGCGTGCGGCCACTGCGAGGTCTCACAGACCCTGAACAGTCTTACAAGCCGAGGTAGCCCGTTTCTGTTACCGCTGCGAGCATGCTGGCACCGCCATGACGGCAGAGTGGAGCACAGTGGCACCGCGACCCCCAGTGTGTTTACAACAACCCTGCCAGCTCGGAAACGTACGTACCAACCTCGGCCGCTCCTGGTCAAAAATCAAATGAAGGCCACTTTAATGAGGCCCTATAAATCTGGATTAAAGCCGGCTAGCATTTGAGAGCGGTGCAGTTAAATCCCCCCCCGACTTTAAATGGATTAAAAAACATGACAAGGGGGGGAGGGGGGAGAGGAGGGTGGTGTTACCTTGAAGAGCAAGGGCAGCAGCTGCAGCTGCTCCGGGACAGCGGTGGCGAAAGAGCGTCCCGCGCTGGCAATCAGCCACTTCAGCACTGCCAAATTCAAATCAAATCAACTTTATTCATATAGCACTTTTCATACAACATGCAAGATTAAAAGCAGGCAAAAAAAGGAAGAGACAACAATAGAAGATGACAATTCAAGACAAGACACGGCCGTTAGCAAGAGGAACAAGAGCAATATGACGGGACAGTTGTGTAAGGGTGGGGGGCGTGGCTGTTCTCCGTTGCCCACCTGTCTTGAGGAGCTTGATGGCCTGCGTGCGCTCGTCCGGCTCGCCCACCTCGTTCTCCTCCATCACGTGGTTCTGGATCTCCTCGTCGCCCTCCGTCAGCGGCTTGAGGCGCGCCACCACGCGGCGGGTGAAGTCGGCGATGCGCGGCGAGTTGGTGGGCTGCGTGGACGGCAGGCTGACGTCGATCATGAAGATGTAGGTCAGCACGCTGGGGGAAGGCGGGGCCAAACAGACATGAGAAATACATTCAGCAATATGATCCCGAGTACCTTTTGAGTGTGGGTGTCCAGTAAATGTATCACGTGTCACGTTGTTGGCGAATTAAAGGTGAAGTGAATCGAAAATAATAATATTTTGTCGTTTGTTGCGGTGGCAGTAGCTCAGGAGGTAAGAGTGGTTGTCTGGCAACAGGAAGGTTGCTGGTTCGATCCCCGGGCTCCGTCTAGCTAAGTGTCGATGTGTCCCTGAGCAAGACGCCACCTAACCCTAACTGCTCCTGACGTGTTGGTTGTTACCATGCATTTGCACCGCCGTCGGTGTATGAATGGGTGAATGTGAGGCCATACTGTAAAAGGGCCCATATACCTGCCGATGCGCTCACGGACGTTCTTGTAGACCTGCGTGAGCTTGGGCTCCAGGTACTGCAGCAGCCGGTGGAGCAGCTCTGGGACGCGCCACTCCTGCTGGGCCAGGCCTCCCTGCAGCACGTACAGGCGGCTGGGGAGAGGACAGAGACGTTCAGACAATCCAGGACCAACCACCTGCATGCAACGGCGGTAGGAGACGCGACTCACCAGGCGTCCACAAACGATCCCCCCTCTCCGTTCACGGGCGACTCCATCAGCAGCTCAAACAGCCAGTGGAGCTTGCGTGGGTCTCTGCTCTCCTGTGGACGTGGACGTGGTGGGAGGAGGACAGGATCAGAGGATGCTGGATGTTTACAATCAGGGAAGAAAACCGGGGGTGGTTGATTGGTGGGCTTACACATGCGGTAGCTATGCAGGTCCCCCAGTCTGCGTAGGTCTCAATGGTGATGTTGGACAGCGCCGTCCGGAGCAGCGGACACAGCACCTCCCACAGGTTCTCCACCTGCCAGGACAAGCGGGGGGTGTCACAAAATTGACTGAAGCATATGAGGCCCTTATGAGGCAGGGAAAGACTTTATTTATAATTTTAAAAAGGTGTTGGATGTTGTTGTGGGGTTATGTCAGCACACTGATTGGTTGATCCACTTTTAAACGCAACATCACCGAATGGGATCAATAGATAAGATAAGAAAAGGCTCAAGAACAATACATAAAGACGAGTGAATACCTTGACGTAGCTCCAGTGTTTACAGCCCCGGATGAGGCCGGAGATGATCTCTGCGACGCATCGCTGCTTGCTCTCGTGGGAGTCGGCCACCAGCCGCTCCATGTGGGGCCGCAGCACGGGCAGGAAGGCGTCGCTGAAGTTCCTGAACAGTCCCTGAGGAACGAAGGAAAGGTGGGTAGGTAGGTAGGAAGGAAGGAAGAGAGGAGGGCAGGGGTTAGGAGAAACCATGCAGGGCAGCTGAGTGGCACAACCCTCAAGGCTACGGGTAACCATGTGGGAAGCGCGGCTCTTGATGACCCAGGTTTGATTCTGACCTCTGCTCCTAAGGTAGGCGTGTCATTCTCCCGCTCTGTTTCAACACACTTTCCTGTCTGTCTGTCTTCACTGTTCTCTCCACAACAATTCTATAAATATATATTTCAAATATAGGGGGCTACAAGGACTGGTTTCTGCTCGCTGAACCAATTATGTGGTCGGTGGACGGCTGTGTAGTTTAGCACAGGCGTGAAATGTTTATGGATGGAAGGTAGGAAGGGGGGATCTCACCTTGAAGAGGCAGAACCTGCGGGGGCTGAACTTGTCCTTGCCCTTGCGGTCCTCCAGGCAGAGGAACTCAATGAGCTGGTTGACGAACATGGGGTCTGAGAAGTGGTCGTAGATGATCTGCTCCCGCTGTCACGCCAGAGAGAACCAGAGAGGGACCAGATCACCAACAGGGTACTTCCAGGGTGTACAGGGTACTTCCCCCAAGCCTTCTTAAAACATCACATTTAGAATTTCAAGGACTTCAATTTCTGTTCTGGCACAAAAAGTATTTTCAATGACCCATGTCTATTTGTGTCACAAAATGTCAAGGATTTCAATGGAAACCACGAGAATGTTAAGCGTGTGTGTGTGTTATTTTTTTGATGAAGAATCAGACCTCGTTCATCTCCTCTCTGCTCAGGTCCTGCTTGGGTTGTTCCTCAGGTGGAGCGTACGACATCAGCTTCCTGCACAACGATGAGTAAACACAGATAATGTTAGTGTGATAATGTACACACACCCACACCCATACCATTACCCACGTGTGTGTGTGTGCGTGCGTGCGTGCTCACCTGGGCCAACTGTAGTAGCCCCAGTGGGTCTTCTCCACGAACACACAGCTCTCCCAGTCCTGCTGGGTCTGCGGCAGGCTGTCGCTGTGGTACTGGAGCCACTGGTTGTCCGGCCGGTCCCCGGCGGTCAGGCCGATGGGCTGCTTTCCCCCGCCTGACGCAGTGAGGTGGGCAGAGAGGAGACGTCACACACACACACACACGTCACTGACGTTGGCCATTTGATTGAAAGAGAAAAGGGGGCTTTACACAAGACCAGAAAGGATGGTGAAACTCATGCTTACAGAGCTCAAGAGGGTTGACTGCCACTTTTTTATGTGGTCTCTTCAGTTGCTTCATGATTCCTGCTACGGCAGATATCGCCACCTAGTGGACGGACAGAACAGCTCAAAGTAAATACCCAGAGAAATACAATTCCATCAATAAAACCATCTCCACTCCATTTGTCTGAACAAAACATTGGAAAAGTTCCAAAGTCAAAATTCTGTTTGCCATGGTTATAAACTAGGTAAATATGACCACAAAGTTCTACAACTTGTAGAATATGCCACTTTTACATTCTACTCTATTTACAACCGGTAAATATTTCCCCAAATTGTAAAACTAGCTGCTGACTATGACTCTGCGTGGCTCTGCTCTTGTAAACCCTGAAGTAAGGGCTGTGTGTGTGTGTGTGTGTGTGTGTGTGGCTGCCTACCTTGCGGATCAGCAGGGAGTCGTGGTTGAGGCTCTTGACGAAGAACAGCACGGCGGGGGCAGGCAGCTGCAGGTCGTCCCGCAGCAGCAGTGCGAGGAAGCCGATGGCGATGTGTTCAAACTTCCAGGGCCTAGCGGACCCACGAGTTAGCACGTTAGTGCACGCACACACACACACACGAGACATGTCGTATGCGCATGACGCATGGTATATATAAAAAATAAAAAAAAAACATCAACTCACATGTTTCTGTTGCTGATGCCTTCCAGCAGATCACCAACTAGCTTTTCATATTTCCTAAGAACAGAAGAAAATAAAAACAAACGATGTTTGTTGGGAGCCGAGTAGACATTGAACGACACAAAACTGTTATACATATACATGACATACAAACTAATGAAAGGGCACGGATATAACCAATGCATTACAATTCAGCTCAGTTTAACCGCATGCGGAGGAGTCAGTGCAGGAAGTGCCCGTCCTCACCCCTCAGAGTCGGCGTTCTTGCTCTCCTGGGTCTTGCGGGCGTCTGCCAGCTCCTCCTCTGAGGTCACAGGCTGTGGCGGGACGGGCTTCCCAGCCACCATCAGCCTGTGAGCTGCTGCACAGCACTCCTCAGGAACCTGGCAGGCAGAAGAACACATTGAGAAAAGGTGGAGTTCACCCTCAAGTAAGGTTCCCTTTGCGATCTCCTCACTCCTGGTAATGATTCCTCCATTTTTGGACAAGACAACCCCCATTTGGAGGGACTGTGACGGTGTTGTGGTCTCTCGCTCTCTCTCTTACCGAGAAGTCGATGCCAATGGTCTCGTACTGCCGGTGGATCTTGTCGGCGAGGTCGTCGAACAGGCGGACGATGGAGGGCTTCTCCAGGGACATGGCGGAGCTGAGACCCGAGCGCACGATGGCCGGCCACGTCAGCGTGATGCAGTCCCAGTCGTGCAGGTTGGCCAGACACACGCCACTGTGGCTGCCCAGCAGACAGTACAAGGCACCCTGCGGACGGAGGTCAAATCAATCAAGTGAGCGTTGAGCACCATCTGTAGGACCCCTTGAGCGAAGGATGAACCTGCCATCAGCCACGCTTTCCATCAGCATCACAAGTCGGCAAGAGACGAACCCACTGGCGGGGATGTAAAACGGGGGGGCGAGAGAGCCGTGTGACCGTTTACTCGGCGGCAACATACTTTGAATTGCTGCTGCGTGACGTCGCTGCGGTTGGGTTCGAGGAACGCCAGCACGTGGGGGATGAGGTCTCGGCAGCAGAAGTTGTAGGTGCCCAGAGCTGTGAACAGAACCCCCTGGGCCCTGCTGCGCACCTGCCAAGAGGAACAACAAAAATCTAATCCAGGGAACTGTACGCTAAACATCGGGCAAAGTCAGAGAGAGAGAGAGAGAGAGAGAGAGAGAGAGAGAGAGAGAGAGAGAGAGAGAGAGAGAGAGAGAGAGAGAGAGAGAGAGAGAGAGAGAGAGAGAGAGAGAGAGAGAGAGAGAGAGAGAGAGAGAGAGAGAGAGAGAGAGAGAGAGAGGAGAGAGAGAGAGAGAGAGAGAGAGAGAGAGAGAGAGAGAGAGAGAGAGAGTGTTTTCAAAACTGTGTTGACGTCTCACCTGGCTGTAGGTGCTGGTCGACAGCCTCAGCAGATCCTTCATGAGATCCTGGTGAACGGTCCTGTACTGGCCTTCCACCGTCATCTTACGGAGCTACAGACGGGACGGCCAAAAGGGAAGCCAACGTTCACATGATGTGGGGAGGAGGAAATAGTGACGCCTTTATGACGTCATTACCGTGGTCTTCAAGAGGAGACGACCTACCTCGTGTTGCAGCATGACCCGGTCGATGAGCAAGGCTCTGATGTGCTGCTTCCTGCCATGGAGCTGGAAATGAGCGCAGAAGTAGAATGAACGGACTCCTATTATACGACCAGCGTGTGAATGTGATATCGATCAATTCAAACTAAGGGGGAGTGTACCTAGAAGTATGGTGGAGATTACTAAATGTTATTGTATTTTATTGTTTTAATGTTAATTTCTGTTTTTATTATTATTATTATTCATATTTATTTGTATTTTTCTCTCTGGGGGTGTGGGTGGGTAGATCACAGGTTGATCTGTAATACTGATATTACGGTTTGTACCTTTGTGCTGTACTAAAAGCCAATACAAACATTTTAATTTGAAAAGAAAATGAAAGTCGGCCACCATCAATGTCACATGACCCCGGTATTTTTACACCAACAATGGTTGCGTACCTACCTCGTGTTGCAGCATGACCCGGTCGATGAGCAAGGCTCTGATGTGCTGCTTCCTGCCATGGAGCTGGAAATGAGAGCAGAAGTAGAATGAACGGACTCCTATTATACGACCAGGTGTGAATGTGATTCGTCATTCCAAACCACAAGGGGGAGTGTCCACCTAGAAGTATGCTGGACATTACTAAATGTCACTTCTTTAATATTGTTATTTCATTGTATTTTATGTTAATTTTTGTTTTCTCTCTGGGAGGGGGGGGGGGGGTGTGGGTGGGTAGATCACAGGTTGATCTGTAATACTGATATTACGGTTTGTACCTTTGTGCTGTACTAAAAGCCAATACAAACATTTTAATTTGAAAAGAAAATGAAAGTCGGCCACCATCAATGTCACATGACCCCGGTATTTTTACACCAACAATGGTTGCGTTGTATGCATACGTCCGGGCGCCTCTTAGATCTCCACTCACTCTGTTCTCCATCGACTTCTTCACAAGGTTGAACCTCTTCCAGCGGGAGTCAAACTCGTGCTTGTGGGAGCCTTTAAAGTGCAACAGGTCGCTGATGATCTACAGGAGACGCCGGACGCAAGAAGAAGGTCACACAATGGGCAGTGTTGGGAATCGTCTCAGTGCCTTCACTTTAAAAACAAAAAGATGGTTGCTCGTCATGCCTGCATTACCTTGATTACGGAGAACAGAGACTTGGTGTCGTCCTCGGAGTGCTCCAGAATGTAGTCTGAGATAAACAGGACGGGGAGAAGGAGAGAGAGAGCAGGCTTTTATTTATTTGGATGAGACAGGGTGGATCCGTGTTTTTCCAAACAGGGAATGTGGCCTAATACAACAAACCAGCCCAGGGTTAAGCGGGTGAGGCAACTTACTCAGCAGCTGTCTCATCACACTACAAATGGCGTCCCTGTAGTTCTCCCGGGACACATCTGCAGACGGACAGAGGGCAACAGTGTTAAGCTACGGGACATGGCTGCTGCTGCTACTACTGCTGCTACACTACGTAGAAGAGGACTTCAACAACTATTAGTTCCCCTGGAGCCACTCACCGTACTCCCTGCCGAGGTAGGGCTGAGTCTCCTCCAGAGTCACAATGCTGTGAACCCTTGAGATGGGAAGAGACGGATCCATCGGTCAAGTTTAACAAATCACAAGGTTGTTGGACAGCGAAGAGAGAACGCTTCGCTCGAGTGCAATTCAAGAGACGGGAAGAACTGTGGCCTGCTCTAGAATAGAGTGTTTCATCCATGTGTTTTACATGCAGGTTGCAAAAGAGAGAAAACTACCCAAGGAACAATGGCAACGTTGTGTAGGCGATATCATAACCATAGGTGGATTATGAGACAATGAACCCCTGTTTAGTGTCTATTTATAGTTATGCACAAGGCTAGTATTTTTATAAAAGAAAAAAAGCAATGCATTGCATTTGATGACTTTGATTTATATTATTTATATTCCTAAACTAAAATGCTAACTAGCAAGTACCACCATTTACAAAAGATGGGGTACCAGAGGAGAATTGTTTAACCCACAACCACAGAAAGCGGTCAAATACATTGTCAACATATATAATTAAAACATAAAAAGGGGGAATGGAGGGGAAAGTTATTTGCTTGAGCTTTTAAAACATGTTAATGGAAGGACTGCACGGGTTTAACTTGTTGGCCAGATAATCTTCCTCTTGCCTCTACCATTAGGATAACACTCATCATGACATTTGTTGCGGTGACTCTTGTTCTGTGACTGGTTCTGCGTGTACACATGTGTACTGGGGCTGCTCACAGTTCAGCGACGGGCTCTCCTTTGAGCGGAGGCATCAGACTCCCAGCCCCCAAGAGGCAGTGCTGAACGATGGCCAAACTCTGAAGGACGTCATCCCTGGGAACACCACAAAAAAGGGTAGCCGTTAAAACTGCACAGATCAATCAGCAGGGTGCACACAAACCATCATTCATAATAACCAAGCCACAGTAACGAGGGCACGGTTCTTCTTACCGGCTCATCTCCTGCTCCCCCTGGGCGAACCTCTGGAGGCGCTGCAGCTCCGGCTGCAGGATGAGGTCCAGGATGTAGAAGGCGAACGAGGTCTCCTCCACGCAGGGAACGTGCCACTGGATCTCCAGGTTCCACAGGTCCCCTGGCCGGCCCCAGTCCTGCACCACGCAAAGAACACCAAGCATCAGCACCGTGACACTTGTGTGGTGTTGACTCAAAATGGGGACCAGGTAAATTGGTCACATCAAACCTCGCTCATGCTTATTATCGCTGGTGGTCTTCTAATTATTAGGATAGCGTTACCCTGGGGAGAATTCTGGGGAGTCCAGTTTTATTGCGAAAAGGTAACGGCGATTTGGCTCGACACCCTGCCTTTCTATACGGATGAAGGTGGAGCTTTATGAATGGCTGATTCAACACAAGCCCCTGCAGCGTCTGCACGACGGCAGATGGTCTATTCTGAGCACTGGCCAGAGAGACGCCTCGTCCTCCCAACTGCGCAGGAAAGAGGTTAATCTGAGTGAGGGAGCTGCCCTCGGCGGCTGCAGTAAGGAGGAGGAGATATAATAGGATGAGGGGTAAAAGGCCCCATTGACTGCTCTGCCGCAGTCCCTGCGGAAACCACAGCCGCGACTAATCGACACTTTCTGCTGCTTTCCTCCATTTTGGACACCCGACACAGCAATTTCCACTTATGATATTGTCATCATCATCCAATACCATCGTGAATAAAACAATCAATTAAATAAACATTAAAACTACAAATGTTTTTCCCTCTCGCTTGCCTCTCGTTTTTGCTGTGTACTGTAGTGGAAAAATGACCATATACATATAGTTAAAGGTTCTACATGCCTGTATGTTTCTTTGTACTGCACACCATATCCTTACATCGACATGTTCTGCCTAGTTTCTGTTTTTCATGAACTCTAAGTGAACTAAGGCTCCAGTACAATGGCACCATGGTCCAGTCAAGGTTGTATCCCTTGTTAGCGAAAAACACCTTATCTGTGGAGTTACGGCCCTCTCGGCTAGGGAGGATACATCTCCTCCTCTCACCTTAAGGCACTCCTGTATGAAATCCGTACACCCATGTTTTGCACGACACAGGGGCTTCTCACGTGATTCATATGGTCTAGCACCTGCGCGGTCCGCAGACTCCTGTTATGTATCACCCTACACTTTTTTGCCATAAATATGAGCACCGGACTCTGTTCGATGCGATCATCATCCAACAAGTCTTGGTGGCCTTTTGAACGGCGGGAGCCTTCAGCGCTGAATATTACTCTGTACTTTGTTACGTTAGAATAAACTTGTGTGTGTGTTCTGATTTTACATGAGTTGTTTGGTCATTGATCGTCCAGATTTTCCACGACAGTACACTTTGGTATTGTGCTCTCAAATGCCTTCGTGTCACATTGGGTGTGTGGTGGTGGTGTGCATCCTGCTGTGCAGACAGATGTTGTGATGCTTTAGGGAGCTTTGTGGTACACTCCGCCCCCTGTGGTACACACAAGAACTTCACGCAATGTCTCCCACTTGCGCCACATACACATTGGATGCAGGTGCTCCACTAGGACTAGGCTGAGATACCTCATTTAAGTTTCAAACGATCACTGTACATTTAAACCAGACGCATTCTTTACATTCAGTTTGCTTTTTGTTATGGATAACAGGCATCAACACCCTTTATCCTATGGTAGCGGTGGTGGGGGGGGGGGGGGGGGGTCAGTCCACCCGGGTGAGGTGGGTCACCTTGATGGGCAGGTGGGCCCCCAGGGGCCGGTGGAAGCCTCCGGGCATGCTGCAGTACTCGGTGGGGTAGATGAGTGCGGTGGAGCGCAGGATGTGGTGCAGCATGTTGCAGGCCAGCGTGTATCCTTGCTTGCACTTGAGGCGCAGGGTCAGCTGCAGGATCTGCACCAGCTCTGCACGGTACGGCAGGATCTTGTCCCCGTCCACGCGGGTCACCTGAGGAGAGCGAGAGAGCGCATGTTAGCGTGCGCAAAGGAGGAACCAAAATAATAGTTTATAGGTGTGGGGGGCGGGGGGTTTTGTGGATGTAAAAATACCTCTGAGAGCAGCTGGAGATTCCACAGCAGCTCCTTGTCAAGCTCCTCCTCGTTCAACACCTCCTCGTCTGAGGAGGAAACGAGAGATGTACAGAGACTGAGAAACTGGAGACACACACACCACTCACAGCTCTATGGGTTTACAGGTTATTACATTTTCTGCAAGGGTTGAATCTTCTGTATGCGTTTCCGATGCATTTTGGGGGCTCTAGAGACAACGTAAAACCTTAATTGCCAGACCTCTACTCTGCGTCGCTGAACTGCTAGGCAAGCTGGCGGCTACGAGGCGGTGCACCATTACACAATCATGACGTACACGATGAGTCTACTTACTGACGGCGATCTGGTTGATGGCGTTGCAGCAGTGTGGCACGAAGCGCTTGAGCGACTCGGCAGGGTGACACTGGGGAAACAAGAGAAGCAGAGAGCGTAAGCACCACCGCAACGTGAGGAGACGTTGTCGTGGAAAATCAATGACCAAACTACTCATGTAAAATCGTAACACACAAGTTTATTCTAACATCAAAGTAGCAAAGTACAAAGTAATATTCAGCGCTGAAGGCTCCCACCGTTCAACAGGCCACCAAGACTTGTTGGAGGATGATCGCATCGAACAGAGAGAACCGGTGCTCATATTTATGGCAAAAAAGTGCAGGGTGTTACATAACAGGAGTCTGCGGACGGCGCAGGTGCTAGATCATACGAATGAAAGTTCCTTTCATTCGTATGGTCCAACACCACATGAATCACACGAGAAGCCCCTGTGCCGTGCAAAACATGGGTGCACAGAGTTCATACAGGATGAGTGCCTCAAGGTGAGAGAAGGAGATGTATCCTCCCTAGCTGAGAGGGCCTTAACTCCACAGATAAGGTGTTTTCGGTGTCGCTAATAAGGGATACAACCTTGACTGGACCATGGTGCCATTCATGAATATGGTGAGGTGAGGATATGGTGTGCAGTATAAAGAAACATACAGGCATGTACAGTATATGGTAATTTTCACTACAACGCCGTTTGGTTGATTGAGAGAAAACACCAACAGTAGTAGTGTGTGTGGCGTGTGTGCATGTTACCTTGGAGGCCGCTCTGCACATGTCCGCCACCATCCTCCCGGCCACACGGGTCTCAAAGATGTTGGTGGAGGCAAAGTTGAACACCTTCTTCAGGGCCACCTGCGGCGCAAATTCCACCATATGTTGTATTTGAGACAGACAGACGGTGAGAGACACAGTGAGAGCGGCAGCACAAAAGAAAGAAAGATGAAGGGAGAGAAAGAGCGAGGAAGATGAAAGCATGAAAGAGAGAAACAAGTGGAGACAGAGGAAGAGAGCACGGAGGGCAGACTGAAATGAGGAGGTCTCACCTTGAAGATCTCCAAGGAGCACTGTGTGAGGATGGTGCTGAAGGTGGAGGAGAGGCCCAGCTCCACCAGACTCTCCAGGTGAGTCATCTTCTCCGTCTCCGTCTCCTCACGGGTCTGCTCCAGAGTGCTGCTGTCTATCAGTGCAAAACATCTGAACACACACACACACACAAACGTTAGTCTCCATTCAACCCTTGTTATTAACAAGAGAATCCAAAAATGTCCAAGTGGTGAGAAACAGAATAGAATACCTATCCATGAACTGAAGGACAAAGTCTTCAAACTCTGCAGAAGCCGAGCACAGCTCTCGCTCCACCTGAACAGCCAACAGGAGATAGCGAATTAAATGATGACGTCCATCTCAAAAACATGACCAACACACACACACACTCAACACACCTGATGAGAGGGACTCACCTCCGTCAGGTCCGTTCGCTCATGTAGGGCGGAGGAGCAGTCCACCAAAGGCACAAGTGTCACAAATGTAGCGATGAACTGGAATGTTATCTGCAAGAGCGGGTGGGGGGGTTAGAGGAGATGACAATCAGAGTACCGGTCTGGCTGATCCAAACCATTCTAACCATTTCTCTCTCTCTCCTGGGCTTCACTAAAACATCCGCTATAGTAGTTTACAAAATGTCACAAAAACCCTGAGGAAAATTAGGTGAAAGACAGATTTTCCCAATGATATTGCTAACAGATGTTTTGATCACCCAGACTTTCATTGTCCTTTAAAAGAGGACACAAACGAAAAGAAAAAAAACCCCTCAGTATGCTGTCATAGCAGGGGGAAGCAGGAAGCAACAACAAGCAATGAGCATCGGGACCGAACCCCGAACCCACCATGCACTTGCTGAAGTCGTTGGGGTCGACCCCGGGCAGCGCTCGGACCAGCAGGGGCAGCATGTGGGTGGGGCCCTCTGGATAGCGTTGGCCTCCGGACACCAGGCTCCGCGCCACACCGATCATGCAGCTGAGGGTGGCCGTCAGCTGGTGGGGCTCCGTCAGCGTCTCCATGGCCGGGTAGGTCCTACGGATCATCCATCATCATCATTAGGACACTGTGTCCCTGTCTTAAGAGTTTCACTAAGTGAAGAAATAAAGTGAAAATATCATATTGGAAATGTTCCAGATAACAAATGAATGACACTACTATTAAATGTCAAATGTTGAGATTTTCCAGGTCTAAATATTTGTTATTATTATCCTTTTTTTAAAGAAATATTTCACAAAACAGTCAACGTGTGAATAGAATAAATCTGATCGTTTGCACAGAAATCTTTATACTGTGAAGACTGAGCAATCAAAAGGCAGGGGAGAGACGCATGTGGCAGAGGCCTTTGGGAAATAGAATACATTATTATTTAAATCAAAGGGAAATCGTTTTCACAGTCATGGCCACAATGTTCCAGCCAGCACCTGTGACATGTTTTTATTCTCGCTCACTTGGTTGTCTCAGAGCAAAGCAAAACGGGTTACTGTATAAATAGCATTGCAGGATTACAGAGAGACAAACATTTATATGGTTCAGCGTCATTTGTTTTTCCTGTTGTGGGTAATTCTTTACATTTGAGATTTTTCCTCCTCCATTTCACAGTTGTCCACAAATGTAATTGAGACTAATACTGTGAAGTAATTCTACTCTTCCCCTTGTAATCAAGGAGGCAGAAACATTTACCATTTCCAAAACACAAAAGGTCTCTCAAGCATCAGTTCACAAACAGAGCGTTGCCAGCCCAACTCACAACACAAAAATGGACAAAACGGACAATGGAATCAAAACGACGGCAACAAATACAAAATAAATCACGCCAACACTAGGTGTAAAACACTACTCACTTCTCTAATGCGCTACCCCACTCACAATAACAATAGAACCCATTGAGAATGACAATGGATCATCAAATGGCTTAAATCGTAAATGGATTGCATTTATATAGCGTTTTTATCCAAAGTGCTTCACAGTTGCCTCACATCCTCCCAGTCATAACCGACGGCGGTGACAACCATGCAAGGTAACAACCAACACGCCAGGAGCAGTTAGAGTTAGACGTCTTTCTCAGGGACACCTCGACACTTCGCTAGGCAGAGCCCAGGGATCGAACGAGCAACCTTCCCGTTGCCAGACAACCGCTCTTATCTCCTGAGCTACTGCCACCCTTGCCCATAACCACAAACTGCCACCACCACACCGAGTCTCACAGCACCACTTCCTCCACTCACTTCTCCAACACCGGGGGGATGACCAGCTCGGGCCGCATCAGGGCCAGGTTCTGCAGGGCCTGCGCGGCGTCCAGACTGCCCGTCTTGCTGAACATGGCCAGCAGCACCGGCTGCATCATGCTCCGCACAAAGTCCGTGATGTCTTGCTCCGTGAGCTTGTGGCTGTCCGGCACGGGCGTGAGCCAGGAGGGCTTGCGGTAGCGCTCGCGGTGGAGCCGGCGCACCACGCTGGCGGGCAGTCGCTGCAGGAGCTTCATCAGCCTCATCTGGGCAGTGGGGGGGGGAACAGATAGAAAATATAACGCAAGATATAGGGGAAGTGGTGAGTGGCAAGGTCGGTCGGCCTGACCTTCTTACAGAGGAGGTCTAATTGAGCCGTTAGGAGGGTAGGACGCACGCACACACGCACGCTCTCACACACACGTTCTCACATACACACGCAAGCACGCCCACATACATACACACACGCACGCACACACACACACGAAAATTCAAAACAATAATGAATGCCGGGATATCTTGCGTGAAGGAAATTAGGGTGGCATTCATGTTTTTATTGCGGCATGAAGATCTATAACAGGCGTGTCATTGATACAATTATTGTTTTGTTTGTTTTATGGGGCGGGGGGGTGCATTCTTTAAAAAACTGATTATTTACACAACGAACCGATTGCACAACCCTGTTTACACGAGTGGAGAACACTGCCGAGAAGAGGGACATATCTTGGGTTTCCGAGCAACGGTGGAGAGTAAACACTAAACTTCCCCCCGGACAAGATTACACGTCTGTGGTGTATGAACGCTAGGGCTGCTGCTGCTGCTACGAGGTCTGGAGGTGGTGGGGTGTGGAGGGGGGCCCTGTAAAAAGAAAGGCATGCAACATGATCCCAGTGACCTTAAGGTTATGTGGGTTGGCCTGTGAGTGTCGCTACAGCCCCGCTCTCACCTTCTCTCCAGGATTCTGGAAGAATCTACAGAACATTTCTGGAAAGGTTTTTTGTATTTTGTATTTTTAATTTTTTTAACACGTGCACAGTATATTTACATTTACATTTCAAGTGGAAATGAACACTAGGGCTGGACAATATGACCTCAAATCAATATTACGATTATTTCAGACTTTTACCTCGATTACACTTACTAATTATTTATTGTATTGTATTATTATCGCCCTTATGCTTCCCCAACAAGGTCTGAACTATTAAAGCTGGGATATTTCTTCGAATAAAAGCGTGCATATATTATCTTTGCAATTAGATTTTTTAATAATTTAAGGAAACACACAAATTAACTGTTCATGGTCATTTAGTGAATATTTATGCCTTTCTGTTTCGATACATTTTTGGGTGAATTGCCAAGCCCTAACGAACACATAGGAATTGGTCAGAAAACGCTCACCAGCCAGCGGCCGTGATTGGAGGGGTGGAAGAAGGAGGTGATGCTGTTGAACAGGCCACTGAGCTGGTCCTGGGCATGCTTGCTCGGTCCTCCCTGGAAGTTGGAACAGCACGTTATGAACACAGCGGGATAAGCTTGTAGAGCTGGAAGAGGCCATCAGAGGAAAAAAACCCAGATATACTGACAAGTAAGGATGACACCCAGAGGACGACATGGCTGATGTCATAGGCGTTCCCTCCGTATCGCGGCACCAACATCTGGCTGGTCCCCACCGGAAGATTCAGACTCCTTAGGATCCTGGTGAAAATCTATGATGGCGAGACATGGATTTTTGTCATTTTTGGAAATGATGGCTCTCATATGTAATAGTGTGTGTGTGTGTTTTGTATTGTGAGATGATCCAGTCTTTATAAAATCATTTGGGTTTCCGCCAAGTGAAATGAGTTTGCAACCGTCCACAACACAAGTACTATATTGAGAAACGTGAAGAATGTGTTGACACTCATATTTTTGTTGTCCTCGGAAAACGTGTGAGTCAAGAGTTGCACGGACGTGACGCGTCCGCCACCTGTGACCGGCGGCCGCATCAACCGGGACACCCGATAGCTTGTTTCTCAGACGGGCCCGTGATGTCTACACAGCGATGCAACCCACACCATTAGCATGTGATGTTCTGGGCAACAGGGTCCTTTGCATGTCATGCCCCAAAACACCAAAATAAACAAGGCCACGGTGGACAGTGTGAAAATTTGCTGAAAGGGGAGCGCAGGGGTTGGGGGGGTCGGGGTCGGCTAACCTTTGGGATGAACGGGTCCCAGTCGATGTAGCCAATGTTGTCGCTGGCCAGCCGCGCAAAGAGATTGACCAGATGCTGCGAGACGAAGATGAAGGAGAAGAGGTGGAACTCATAGCACAAATTGTAGACATGGATAACCTTGAGACAGCCGGCACCGCTCATTCATTTAATTAGTTATTCCAAGTCAGTCTACTTACCACCTCCCAGGCAGGAAGATTTTGCACAGATGCCCACAAGCTGATCAACTCATCGAACCACAACCTGCCGGAATAAGAATACCATGTATTAAAAAAAACACACACCCATGTGCTAAACTCATATATAAGAAGCATTGAGGGGGATGTTGTTGTGGTGGTGGGATTGTGTTTCAGGTTTGTGTTTACTTGAAGCCCTTGTGGTGGAGCTCAGGGGGCAGGGTGGTGGGCAGAAAGAGTTCAAAGTAGCTGATGGCTCTCTGCATGGTGACGTCGAAGGGACAGAGCAGCGGCCTCCACTCCTCCAGCATCTCCTGGGTGGCCGACTCTGGGAAATACCTAGACAGAGGGGAGGACAAGTAGCTTATGAGCACTGGCCATTGATTTTACATGGGTGGGGGGATTAATGGGGGCTTTCCCCCAGTGGGATTTACAAGAAACCCAAGACCCCACGCCCAACAATGGAAGCACTTATGGTAGCTGTCAGAGCATGTCAACAAGTCTGTTTATGGACCGGTGTGTGTATAAACGGACACCGCAGAGCTACAACGTGTGCCGTGCTGCCAATCTGCCCAGGGTCCTTCTAAACCGTGACTTCCTGGGTCGCATTGTCCAGGGGGTTATTAAGGGGCACTGAGAACAAAGGGCTGTGTATGTGGAGAGGAACGCTTGCCAAGGTTAGCCTGCCTGAGTGTTTCATGTACTAGCGTTACATGGACGGACATACCCTCGGACACGCAGATGGTTCAAACCAATAGCACCTTCTCAACAAGTATAAAAGACTTCAGAAGTTGTTCGATTCATTGAATTATTATTTTATTTACATAAAGTGTCGAGTAAAGCAGAGTAGTAGTCGAGTGCGATTGGCAACAGCCATAATTCCTATGCAGGAGTTTCATTTTCGTAATGGGGACAGACCGCGAGTCGAACCGTTTTTGGGTGTTTTGTGAGTCAATCCTGTGGCCTTTTGTTTGCAGCAGGCCTAGAAAACACCACCGCTTCCAAACCAGCACACGTCCCCGGGTCCCATCCACACACACACACACGCCATACAATCACTCTCTCCTGCCACAGTGACAGGAAACTGTCACACTACCGAATTAGACGACGTAATAGGATTATCAGCCTAAGTGCAAGCTGAGAGACGCAGCCCTGGCACTTGAGATATGCTCAGCCACAGATATGTGCGTATGTGCACATACACACACACACACACCCGCCCCCCCCCCCCACCCCACCCTTTGGCCATCGGAACAATGGGGGACCTGCTGGTGAGGGCAATGCCACGGTTGTGTGTGTTGTGAGTGTCCAGAGTGAGACCACATGTACAAGGCTGCCTCGCTGACTGCAGTGCATGCAGCCGGGCACAATACACGCAAGACAGAAACCAGGGGAGCATTTTCTGATTACTTTTTGGGGGCTCGACTATGGCGTGTTGTGGTCTACAAAGGACATCAAAAGACAACTGGAAACAACTGTTGATGAAGCGATTAAACCTGTGAACCTATGACAATATTGTTACCAACTATATGAAATACTCTCAACTAATAAAGCAAAGACACTGACAGTAAATCGTGTTAAGTTGAACAAGTGTGCGAATAAGAATTAAGAGATAACACTTAAGAGATCATAAGAAATGACACTTATTATTGTCACTTAGTCTACGGGCAAAGACAGAAGTGACAACATTGGATCTTGTTTATATCATGCTACATTATGATTTGGCCATACTTGCACATGATGTCCTCTACCAGGTATCATTAGCTCATCTGTACAGTGGTTAGGGTTATGTGTAAATAGTTAATTGTGAGCCATGGCTTTGCATAGACATAACACTACAAGTTATGTAAAGGTAAACAAGCAATCAGACAAAAAGCAAACTATGAATATAGAACCTAATAAGCAAGTAAATATATACTCACGGTCTGCAGCTCTTCACAAGCATTTTTAGAACATTTTCCACAGAGCTGAAAAAAAGGAGAGAGAAATAGGGTAAGGTGTCAACACCAAAATACCATGTTAATTAGTGCCATTATAAACTGTTAAAACAGTTCATTGTAAACAACGATCACACCAATGCAATTAGACTGAGTCTGACTGCATGCACACACGCAATTCCATCAACACCTGACCGGTGTACGGTGAAACGTCGAAGAAGAAAGGTACAGACATAAGGGGACAGGTGTGTAGTAAGTAAACAGTGAAACGATGAAGCTACAACACTACGGATTTATGTCAGAAAATAATATTAGACTTCTGCCACAGAACAGTCTGTAAATGAACCCAACCAGGTCCCCTGAAGCCTGGACCAATCTTAGCAGGGATCTCATCTGTGTTTACCACTGGATTCACTCACAGCAGTAAGACTGCTTCTGTTTACTTGCTTCATTATTAATAAAGCTTTCAGATATGTAAGTGACCTGTTTATCCTCACCCAATGGATGGCAAAGGCAAACCTCTGGTCACATGACTGAGTGCTAAAAGCTGTAGAGACCGATATAACCCCAGACGCTGAGCTCCCTTCCCACAACACCCATATCTTCTCACGTGTGAACTACAACCACAGCTAGCTCCAACCTCCCTGCCCTCAAACCGGTTTCAGTTTCACCTCAGCCATGTGTTTCCAGGTGGGCTTCAATGAAAGGTAGTCTGATCAAGGTGAACTCTCAGAAATCTTTCCAGAAAGCATATAAACGCAAAGTTTTGGCATGTGAGGTCATGAAAACAAGCCTACCAGCCACAACAAAGTTAGGAATTAAACTCATGCGTTCAAAGTGCAATCAGTGTTGCAATGAGTAGGAGCCATCCTATTGCAGAAAGCAGAGAGGCTAAAACTACGAATCGAGGAGGAACCCCCACATAATGCACACCAATACTTTAACTTGGGCAGACCCTCACTTTCCCTTCGCTGGACTCTCACGGGTAAAAACAACCCGTGTCAGGAACCTGTGCACCTCACGGTCGTCCTTGGAAATCTATTATTGGGCTGCTCTAGACTATGTTTAGGAGCCGTGTGTTCAGAAGATGTTATACAGTCAAGCAGGTGAGACAAAACAGAAGCCAGTGGGCGTGAGAGCACATGGGTGTGTGTGTGTGTGTGTGTGACTGGAGTAGTAGTGTCCCGTATGGTGTGGTATACCTGGACGCTAGCATCGTTATGATTTGCGTTGAACAAAAAAATGAACAGTATGTCGAAGACAAATAAAAAAATTAAGAAATCGACAAATTAAGTACAATTCTATATGGAAAATGAACACAAAAAATGGGCTATGGTTGAGATGGATGGGGGGGTTGGGAAGAAAGCGTTTCAGTTAGCTGCAGTGCGACAGTCTCCAATATGAGTGGAATGTTAACATTGACATGGTATTGATTCTGCTTCCGTCACACTAACAAAAGAAAAAGAAACGGTGGGGCCTGGTGCAATTTGGCGTTTGTTTGTTTAATATTTTTTCTCATGCATCATTAAGAAAACAGGTGCCATAAAAGCATGAATTCAAGTAACAAAATAAAAAAAATAAAAACACAAAGAGAAGTAATGTCCTTACCACCTCTGAAACAATTTTATCATTACGAGTTTAGAGGATGAGCGAGGCCTTGGAGAACTGAATGTGAGAGGAGACAAAGGCATAAAGAACACATTCAGAAAACTCATTTAAAATGGATATATAACATGTAAGAGACAAGGCTAGCCACAGCATCTCCTGCTTGTGCTTAAAAGACATGTACAGCGTCTGACCACCAAGACCTGGCTGGCTATGAGTCAGAGTGCAGCTTGTTATTCTGCATTGTAACTTGTCTCCAGGGCACCGGCGATGACAAACACCCAATGTTTCCATAGCACCATAGAAGAGCACCTCGCACTGCTTGCTGGGAAATGATGTGAGGGGACGGTGGGGTCCACTGTGTGTCCACCATGTTGGAACTATTGGAGGGTGTGGCTTGTCGTGGGACATGTGGGACAGTGTGTTGTGTTAGTGGGACGAGAGTTTTCTTCCACTGCGGTAAACGGTCACAAAACACATTGTATTCACATGACATGGCTGGATATTGAAAAATCAACTGAAAGTGAAGGGAGCAGTTAGAACTACCTTACCTAAGGGGGATATGTTAAACTGTCGCTAATTTCAGTGCCTGCCTTGAATACAATTTGAGGGATTAATAAAAGGCAATTTGAACGGGTGGGAAATGGTCTGCAATGTTGTGGTGAATAATGAAAGGCAAATCAAGTTACATAATAAATCCCTCGTCACACAGAACGTCAGAGTCCCAGTAATGTGTCTTTGGTACAGTGTAGTCTTCTGAGCTGAGTGAACCACCAACCAACAACTACAGAGGGACACGGAGGGGGAAGAAAAGTGCATCTGTTATCCAGAATTAGCTTTCGTTTTCCTGACATGGGAGTAAAAACCCCCCAAAAAATGACAGTCTGTCTGCGTTCACATTTCGTCTGTGTGTTCATTCACTGTCACGTTAAAGCAGCTATTCATATTACCGCCACCTTTCTCAAACGGAACGCCGTGATTCGAGCAACAAGTGTTTGCGATAGCTAGTCTAGCTTACGTTCTTAGCAGCAGACAGTGGTTACACATACTCCGAATCTCTCACGTTCCCCTCTTCCTCCTCCCCCCCTCCCTCCCGTTTATATCCTCTTGCTATGGCAATGTGAAACAATGACCCGGAAGTAGGAAGTAGTTCTGTACCACCGCAAAACATATTGAAAGATCTCGCAAAAACTGAAAATGAAACCTATCTCTGGATAGCACTTTTATTTTTTACCTCCTCCCATGTGCCCCGAGAGGCTCTGTAACCAACAGTTCCCGTAACCAGGGCAACATCGCTTTATCAAATCATAACTTTTGAATGAATTTAGCATTGGCCTTTTATTAGACACATGGATTTACAGATCAGGTAAGTGAGGTGAAGTGATGAAGTTGTATCAAAGGAGATACTACTGTTGTGCCAAGTGGCGAGAAAAGCCACTTGGACAATGGAACCACCATTTTCTGTTAAAATGGTTCAACGGCTCACCCAAATCACTTCTCACCGTTAACATTTCTATGAATCTCCCCATTAAATTGGTTCCACACACACCGACAATTCACTGACAATACTCGACAGATACAAAAAGAGTTAAACCCCCTCCCCAAAGACCGGGGCTTACTTGGGGAACCAGTTGAGGCCCAGGTGTTCTGTCTTGGAGTACAGGATGCGCTCCTGCAGGTCGTACAGAGGCCGCCATGGCAACTCCAAGTCCTCCCTGGAGAGCAGCTCTCGTTTTCTGTTGGATTGATCATTGGGCGAGTCAGCAAAGTCATCACAGTCGAATGAATAGACATATGTAGGACAGCTACAGTCAGTCAATATGTGAAGGACAATATGTTAACTATGGTCAAAAACTTCATGCAAAAATGCAGTCATCTAGAGTACAAAGTGTAACATGATTTTTTACCATGTATACTATCCAAGTCTAAAATAATATTTAACTGAATTGAGAAGAGACTCAATGTGTGCTCAAGCTACAGTGACAGTGTGTAACTCAAACAGTGTGTGGGGCGGCAGTAGCTCAGGAGGTAAGAGCGGTTGTCTGGCAACAGGAATGGTTGCTGGTTCGATCCCCGGGCTCCACCTAGCTAAGTGTCGAGGTGTCCCTGAGAAAGACACCTAACCCTAACTGCTCCTGACATGTTGGTTGTTACCTTGCATGGTTGACACTACCGTCGGTGTATGAATGGGTGAATGTGAGGCAACTGTAAAGCGTTACTGTAAACTGTTACCATTTATAACTCATGATGATATGACGGTGGTGGTTCTTACTTGAGCAGGTTGATGAGGAGACGTGAGAGACCTTGCATCATGCTGATCTCCAGCTTGGGGATGGTGACTAGCTCGTACAGCAGCTTGATGAAGAGCACATGGTCCTCTTTGCTGAACTTGCGTCCATACAGACGCATGTACCTACACAACACAGGGTCACACATTCAACGTCAGGCTACTGGCTGACCTTATGAATACACCACATGCTCAACACCTGAGGGATCAATGGTTACAACGTGGGAAATATTGTTGGATTTTTCCTGAGGAAAATCACTAATACAAGTAAACAACAATTTAGCCTACATGTCACTTTTGCTCAATAGTGAGCGACTACTTGTCACACATTTGTTTACAGTCCTTGGGAGATCATAAGCTATGCAAATTGATCCTGGAGTCAAATCAAGTTTCCCCCAATAATATATTGTACGCGTGAATCTCTGAGTCTATGGAGAATGTGAATGTGGCTATGGACTCGTATATGGGCCAGCCTGGATGCAGACCATGACCCACTAAGAGAGAGCTTTCGCCAGCAAAAGCACTGGGAGGAATTCAGGTCAAGTGTGAGCCTATGCCATGAGAATATTGATGTGAAAACGAATAACAACAAAAGAGACTCGTCAGCAAATGGATCAGTTGTTGACGATATTTGACGTTCATGAAGCATTTGAAATGTAGACAGGCAACATTTGAGACAGCCCTTCTAAATTCTTAAATGCTCAACATGTAACTTAAGTGTGTAAATATGAATCACTTAATATTATTGCATTATGCAATACAGTGTGTGTGTGTGGGGGGGGGGCAAGGACAGAAGAAGTGACAACATTGGATCTTGTTTACATCATGCCACAATATTGTGCATTGGGCAACGTCAAATAGCTATACTTGGACATGGTGATGATGATGATGATGATGTCCAATAATGTGTGTACCACAAGTACACACACATAGAGAATGAATGTGGCTGCAGAGTCGTATATGGGGCCAGCCTGGATACAGACAATGACCCACTGAGAGAGAGGAGCTGAATGTGAATCTATGCCATTATAGAACATTGCAGTGAAAACCAATAACACAACACAATAACACAATAACGCAACACAACACAACAAGAGTGTCAGCAAATGAATCACTTTGTTGTTGCTGACATTTGACACTTACGTGGAGAGCCTCCTGGTCCAGAACAACACGCCGGGCCAGATCTCCCGGAGCCGCACCGCCCGGCCCAGGTTTCCCTTGATCTGAGCCAGCATGACGTTGGACTCGGCGTCCAGTCTGTCCGCGTAGGGCAGCAGCTTGTTGTACACGATGTCCTTCTGGGGGACGAAGCCGAGCGCCTCCGACGCCGTGACCTGCTTCATGCTTCCCCGCGTAATGTCTCTAAACGTACCGCTGACCAAACCGACCGACCGACCGCCGCCGCTAGCTAGCTTGTGGGACACCGCACGTTGCTACAATGCTATGCTAAGCGGCTAACGTAACGGGCGACTCGCAATGAAAAAGAAAGCAACCGAACAAAAAAAAAACTCCCTGGACTCAAACTCACCACGTTCCCGCCCGCCTGATAGTTCGTTAGTGAGCAAGCATTAAACATTAAACTTGGCTTTTTTTTTACATTTGTTAGCGGTTAGGTTATCACGGACCATCATCCATGATATAGAGATATATTATATATATCACACTAAAACGGTTTAAGCGAACCCGCGAAAAAGAAGTCCACACGTACAAACGCCGGCACTGAAAACGCAACACAATCAATCACTCAATCAATACGCTGGCGATTTGAGCCACGAATCAATCCGCTGTCGAACCGTCAAATAAAGCCACGTAAAGGCAGCCCGCTAAGTAAAGCACACAGTCATCTAATGCCCGAGGAGTGTCACTAACTGGGACATGGGGACTTTCGTCACCACACACGCCACATCCGCTGGCCTCCCCTCACCTACGAGAACTACATTTCCCAGCGCGGAGGAAGGTCTCGCCCCCACCCCCGCCCCAAAGAACTACAAAGGCGGGATCGCTGTTGTAGTTTTTCTAAACAATGAACGTTTGCGATAATCTTGAAAGTCTCGAAGTGAACTTACTTACTTTCTTTATTTTATGTTTGACTTTTTTTTGTATACGTTAGATTTATTTAATGTACATTTCTTCTTTTGTTTGACATTGCTTGTTTTTTGCACCTTATTATGACCCTTTTATTACACTTCAAGTATTGCCAAATAGTTTTTTGCTGACTGAATATCTCATCTTACCTATATATATATATATATATATATACACACACACTTCTCCTAGGACTTAGACTTACTGTAAATCTCTAAACCTGTTATTTTATTTTTATTATTCTACTGTTTATTCCTCTGTTTTATTCTATTGCTATGCAACCTGGCACAATAATTTCCTTCGGGATCAATAAAGTTCTATCTTATCTTATTTAATCTACAGTTGTGGTCAAAGGTTTACATCCACTTGTAAACAAGATGTATGTCATGGCAGTCCAGAGTTTCCAATAATTTCTACAATTCTTTTTCTGTGATAGAGTGATTGGAGCACATACTTCTTTGTCACAAAAAACATTCATGAAGTTTGGTTCTTTTATGAATTTATTATGAGTACTGAAAATGTGACCAAATCTGCTGGGTCAAAAATATACATACAGCAATGCTAATATTTGGTTACATGTCCCTTGGCCATTTTCACCTCAATTAGGCGCTTTTGGTCGCCATCCACAAGCTTCTGGTTGAATCTTTGACCACTCCTCTTGACAGAATCGGTGCAGTTCAGCTAAATTTGTTGGCTTTCTGACATGGACTTGTTTCTTCAGCACTGTCCACATGTTCTCGATGGGGTTTAAGTCAGGACTTTGGGAAGGCCATTCTAAAACCTTAATTCTAGCCTGATTTAGCCATTCCTTTACCACTTTTGATGTGTGTTTGGGGTCAACTTTCCTCCAGAAGGCCTTTTCTTTGTCCATGTGATCAGCAGCAAACTTCAGTCGAGCCTTAAGGTGCCGCTTCTGGAGCAAGGGCTTCCTTCTTGCATGGCAGCCTCTCAGCCCATGGCGATGTAAAACACGCTTGACTGTGGACACTGACACCTGTGTTCCAGCAGCTTCTAATTCATTGCAGACCTGCTTTTTGGTGGTTCTCGGTTGACTCTTGACCATCCTGACCAATTTTCTCTCAGCAGCAGGTGATAGCTTGCGTTTTCCTTCCTGATCGTGGCAGTGAACACAAAACTGTGCCGTGCACTTAATACTTACAAACAATGATTGAACAACAAGTTGATCTCGGACCTGTAGCTGCTTTGGAAATTGCTCCAAGTGACTTTCCTGACTTGTTCAAGTCATGATCACTTTTTCAGATCCGTGCTGAGCTCCTTTGACTTTCCCATTGTAGTGTTTGTGTCTGAGTCTAATGATCGTATCAAATGAGTCATATTTAAATGGGCTCAGAGAAGTCACCAGCCGCAGTCAATCATAAATCACTCACAAGAACTTCAGAGGCCCATAACAAATTCCTAAAAGAACCAAACTTCATGAATGTTTTTTGTGACAAAGAAGTATGTGCTCCAATCCCTCTATCACAGAAAAATAAGAGTTGTAGAAATTATTGGAAACTCTGGACTGCCATGACATACATGTTCTTCACAAGTTTATGTAAACTTTTGACCACAACTGTATATGCATGTGTGATAAGATAAGATAAGGTAAAACGTTATTAATCCAGAAGGAAATTCTTGTACCAGAGGTTGCATAGCCTCATAATAGAATAGACAATAGAGAAACAAACAATAGAATAATAAAAAATACAATTACAAATTTACAAATGTACACTGAGTCTAAATATACAAATATAATACAAAATATAGGGAAGATATTCAGTCAGCAAAACAAGTTGGCAAGCAATGGTATTTGGAAGTAGTAGTGAGAAGTATGATTGCACATGAGAAATATTGCACATGACGATGATGATAAAAGGTAATAATTGAAGGGTAATAATAGTTATGATAGTTATGCCACTATCTGTGTGATACAGTGTATGTTGACAGTCTCAAATAAAGATGATTACAAACAATGACAAAAATAGACCTTTAGCCTTCCATTCTAGGTAGATATTTGGCGCCATCTCGTGGTCAAACGCCGAATTACACATTTACAAGACGCCGTTACTAAGCAACCCAGTGTATCATGTGAAGAGCGTCCCGCACACACTGCTGTACTTCATACGCACAAAAACGTACTGATGCTCAAAATGATCGCAGAGAAATGCACTTTTACGCGCGACCGACTGACCTCTCACCTGCAGATCGCGTGTTGCCAGACTCACTGCGTCCTCCCGCACCGACGCAAGGAGCTGCTCTGTTACAACCTGGAGGACCTTCACCACATTAAGGTCTGTCCAATTCATTCACACGCTGCTGCTGCTGCTGCTGCTGCTGCTGGGGTACACTTTACACTGAGTCTGTCTGTCTGTCTGTCTGTCTGTCTGTGTGTGTGTGTGTTGTGTGTGTGTGTGTGTGTGTGTGTGTGTGTGTGTGTGTGTGTGTGTGTGTGTGTGTCACAGCCCCTGTCACTAACTGGCCACCATGGGGAGATCTCTGCCATGGTATTTGGGAGCCGTGATGACGCGCTGGTCCTCCTCTGCTCTGCCTCCTCTGATTATGTCATCGTGTGGAACATTGAGCTCTGTCAAAGGAGAGTAGACGATGGTAAGGAAGCCGTTCCGTTCTGTGCTGTACACATTATCACTGATTTGAACTCTTAAGGGGCTCCTCCAAAGGACAGAGGCCTGTGTGGTGTGGTATGTGTGTGTGTGTGTGTGTGTGTGTGTCTGTGTGTGTGAGTGTGTCTCTCTCTCTCTCTCTGTGAGAGAGAGAGACACTATATCACTATATCTCTATATCTTATTTACTTCATACAAAATTAAGTATGCTATATAAAATATGTCAATAATTTTGTTATTGTCCAATATTGTAAGTTTTGCAGCATCAATTATCTTAAATCAACATTCAAATTCTGACCATCTATGTGAGATATTTTTGCCATTGCATGTGCCTATGCTGGGCTGTATTGTTGTGACAATTGATTTAATGTGTACAGGTATTCTCAATGAAACTGTGGATAGCTATTGTATTTTTAGGAATTATTATTTATTGATGTTTCTTTCACTACCATAGGCTTAATTGCAGCTGGAACAGTTATCGGTACCTTACTGGGTGACGTGGCCTATCTTTCATTCTCTTCCTCCGGCCTGCGGGTTGCGGCATGCACTGGCACCTCAGTAAATATACTGAACTCACAGGTAGGCCTACTGTCAATACAATCTTTATTCATCATCATTATTAACCTTTAATACTTTCATTCCGCATGCTATGTACTGTATACTGTACGACTTCTGTCCACTGTAGCGGGAGCAGGTGAGGTGCACCTTGTCTGGTCACCTGGGGCCCCTGACCGCAGCAGAGTTCTGTCCCTGGGACGAGGAGATCCTGGCCACCATCTCAGAGGACCGCACGTTTAAGGTCATATGCCCCATATACAAAAATATCTATAAAATAAACGACCAATAACCAATGACACACTACTGACAGAACACAACATGTTGTTTTCGTGTAGGTGTGGGATCTGAAAACAGAATCGGTTTGCTATCAGTCTTTCGTATTGTCAGGTACGAGTCCGACCGAAGGCTATGGCCTGTGTTGCATGTGTAAATATTATTTTCTTTTTAACCATAAACCAACTTCAATAATTCAGTTTTTATGCAATTTAGTTAGCAGTGAAGCAACACACCTAATATGGCAACGTCTGCCAGTGTATTCTCCATGACTTGGAGTAGACACTTGTAACTTCAGTTGAACTGGTTAACAGTATTCCATGTTTAATGTGTTATATTCATCCACGTTGACTGCCTAACTGTCCCATCTCTCTCTGTGTCCCAGCATACCCTTTGCTCAGCTGCATTTTTGCGGAGAAAAGCAGGCAGTTTATCACTGGCTCATCCGACGGACAGGTTATTGTTATGTTTATAAAGAACTCCATTAATTAGAAGTGTTAGACACTTGTGTAACTCACCTTTTTTTTCCCCCTTGCATTTAGATATGGTGCTTTTCGTTTCCTGATGACCACAACTGCCACCTGCTGGCCAAAATGGACAGTGCCAAGATTCATAAAAGGTATCTCAGGCAGCAGGAGGCAACAATAACCCAACAAAAAGGTAGTGTGACTACAAATTCCAGAACGTGACAGACAGAGCGACACAAGGTCATTTTCACTTTACTGTGGGAGATATTTAAGTCCCCCAATCATGTGGGTGCTGTCCAATAGACGCTCAGCAGAGCAGCAGCGAGGACCCGGAGCAGCAGGTCGTGGAGAGCGCTAAGCCGGTCCTGAGCATGGCGGTCTGCTTCTCGTGGAATGACGGCCAAGATCTCACGAAAAGGCAAGTCAGTATGGAATCGTCGATGACGGGTTCTCTGTACGGCCACAGATGGTCTTACACTGTGATATATATGTGTGATAGATACAGTTTCTCTCACTTCTTCCATTGTTATGTTCTTGTTCTATGAAGTATATGTGTTTGATTTCACCATCCGTCGTAAAATATCTTGTTTGAAGAAGTGTTTCCCTTTTTTCCCTCTTCTCTTCTCTTGGCCTCCTTCCACATTTCTCTTCGTCTTCCCTTTCCCACGGTCCACATCACGCTATGGCTGCACACTGTTCTCCATGACCTCCCTGACCCTGAACCATCTCTCTCTCTGTCTCTCTGTCCCCCTCTCTGTCTCTCTCCCCCCCTCTCCCTCTCCCTTCCCCTCTTCCTCTCTCTGTCTCTCTCTCTCTCTCTCTCTCTCTCTCTCTCTCTCTCTCTCTCTCTCTCTCTCTCTCTCTCTCTCTCTCTCTCTCTCTCTCTCTCTCTCTCTCTCTCTCTCTCTCTCTCTCTCTCTCTGTCTCTCTTTCTCTTGCTCTCTCTCTTTCTCTATCTGTCTCTCTGTCTCCCACTCGCCCATTCTCGCTCTCACTATCTCTCTTGCACTCACTCTTTCTGCCCCTCTCCCCCCTCCCCCTCTGTCTCCCCCTCTCTATCTATCTCTTGCCACCCCCCCCGTCCCCCCAGCCTGCTATGGATCGGGAGTTCAGATGGCTTGTACCTGCTGGACCTGGACACCTGTGATCTCCTCAGCGCTCTGTGCTTCAGAGGTAGGCCTCTGAAGCCTCTGCTGCTGCACCTTTTTTTTCCCCCTTGCATTTAGATATGGTGCTTTTCGTTTCCTGATGACCACAACTGCCACCTGCTGGCCAAAATGGACAGTGCCAAGATTCATAAAAGGTATCTCAGGCAGCAGCAGGCAACAATAACCCAACAAAAAGGTAGTGTGACTACAAATTCCAGAACGTGACAGACAGAGCGACACGAGGTCATTTTCACTTTACTGTGGGAGATATTTAAGTCCCCCAATCATGTGGGTGCTGTCCAATAGACGCTCAGCAGAGCAGCAGCGAGGACCCGGAGCAGCAGGTCGTGGAGACCGCTAAGCCGGTCCTGAGCATGGCGGTCTGCTTCTCGTGGAATGACGACCAAGATCTCACGAAAAGGCAAGTCAGTATGGAATCGTCGATGACGGGTTCTCTGTACGGCCACAGATGGTCTTACACTGTGATATATATGTGTGATAGATACAGTTTCTCTCACTTCTTCCATTGTTATGTTCTTGTTCTATGAAGTATATGTGTTTGATTTCACCATCCGTCGTAAAATATCTTGTTTGAAGAAGTGTTTCCCTTTTTTCCCTCTTCTCTTCTCTTGGCCTCCTTCCACATTTCTCTTCGTCTTCCCTTTCCCACGGTCCACATCACGCTATGGCTGCACACTGTTCTCCATGACCTCCCTGACCCTGAACCATCTCTCTCTCTGTCTCTCTGTCCCCCTCTCTGTCTCTCTCTCCTCTCTTCCCTCTCCTTCTCTCTCTCTCTCTCTCTCTGCCTCTCTCTCCTCTCTCTCTCTCTCTCTCTCTCTCTCTCTCTCTCTCTCTCTCTCTCTCTCTCTCTCTCTCTCTCTCTCTTCTCTCTCTCTCTCTATGTTCTCTCTGTCTCCCACTCCCCTTCTCGCTCTCTTCTCTCTTCTGCTCACTCTTTCTGCCCCTCTCCCCCCCCTCTCTGTCTCCCCCTCTCTATCTATCTCTTGCCACCCCCCCCGTCCCCCCAGCCTGCTATGGATCGGGAGTTCAGATGGCTTGTACCTGCTGGACCTGGACACCTGTGATCTCCTCAGCGCTCTGTGCTTCAGAGGTAGGCCTCTGAAGCCTCTGCTGCTGCTGTTATTGAGTCTGTTCCCGCTGCTGAGATTGGAGCATACCAAGGTTTTTTTTTTTTCGCAGCTTGCATACCATGGCACCTGATAATCGTCTGATATTCTATCAGCTCGACTCCCTGTGTTTTTCTTTCCTGGAAGCGGGCTGTGATTCAGTGATTTTTACGATCCACCGAGAATTTATGCCTCTTTTCCCCTGTCTTTGTCTCTCCGTTCCGCGGCGGGGAGTCGCGTGCAGCACGTTCACATTGTTGTGTCAAGAAGTTCCGTTTATTTTTTGTAATGATTTTCTTGCTTTTTTTCTTATTTTTTCAAGAAATTATATTTTGTGAAACACATTCCAGTCGAAGAGTGCAACGGCAGACAAATGAGGTGTCCGTCTGAGGAGGAGGAGGAGGAGGAACGGCGTGCTGTCTCTCTGTCTGTCTGTCTGTCTGCTACCGTCTGGCCCCCTCGGAGCTCTGGAGTCACACTTTTAGGCCATTAGCACGTTTTTTTTTTTGTCTGTGTCCTTTCCTGTGAAATGTCATGACGACGAGGTGAACGTCGACGTGGGGCTCAAGACGGCTCAACGCCCGACGGCTCGAGTCGTATTCCCACTCAGAGAATCCTTCTTGAGAACCTAAAATATGTGAAGATAACAAAACACTGTGTATAGAGCCTTTGGGTTTTAAATGAATACTTTGATTGATGTTGAGACATTCATCACACGAGCAGCGATATCGACAAACCAAATAAACTTCATGTTACATCACAGTACAAACTCTCTCCCTCACATGCGAACCTCAGGGCCAAGGAGCAAATGGGGGTATCAACGTGTGCATTTAGATCACTATTCCAGACAATATTTCAGCTCCTTTTCCTAACAGCTTGCCACATGTTCTTTCTCCTCGTCCTCTAGATGACCCAGAGTTGAGTGTGGAGATGGCAGGCTCCTGGTCCATCTCCTCAGGGTTGGAGACTCAGGTAAGTAATCGTAACCTCCACTACAATCATGGCGGCTCGGAGACTCCATGCATCACCACACATTAAAGGAAATCCAAAAGCCCTCATTAGAGCTAGTCCCCGCCCACCATTCGCTATAATCAGATGTTGGGGGGTGTAGCCGGCATTACCTGGTAGCCCAAAACTGCCAGGAATAACAAACTCATGCGTTAACCCATAGAAGGCAATTCGAGTCCATATCATAGTTACATCTTATCCTACATTTTTAGAACTGTGGATTTAAGTCAAGCATCAGTCCATATCACTGCTATGTAGCCCACTCCATCACTTTTCATCTAAATTCAGTAGTTTTAGCGTTTGGTTTTCTTTTAACATCTCCCACCAGCCAAACCTTGGCTGGGTATAGTTACCTGCTGCTGGTAAAATGCTCACTGCACATCGTGGTTGGTCGTGTGAATGCTTATTAAACAATTGACTTGATTGAGAGCCGACTTCCCCCACATACTTAAGAAAAATGCATTCTGTAGGGTCCTGAAAAAAGTCATTTGGATATTTAAACAATATAATAAGCCGCCAGACAGCACGCACATCACTTTTTTTTCCATAATATGGAAGTTAGCCAGCATGTCGTTCTAGAACATGAAATTATTTTAATTATACATCCTCCTCATTGTCGAATATTGAAGATCTGACATCTGATACGGTGCACAGGTATTTTTGTGCCTTTTTATAGCTGCAATTAGCAGTTTATAGTTTGACGACGCTCTTATGCAATATATAAGGCATTTATTAGAGCCTGTCTGCGGTTTGCAAGGTGAAACTTTCCGTCAACGTTGAGTTACGAGTGCAAACAAAAAATGTGCCCTGCCCTCCATCTCTTACCCCAAAGTTACCTTTCAATAAAGGTATCTCGCTTCCATTATGGTAGCAACACGGTAGTTTGGTAATTTTTTGTTTTGCAACGAGCTACCAATTGTCCTTCTTTGTTTAAATTCTCTCTGTAACCAGGTGTTGTGTTTGGTGAGTTCCCTGTTCACGCCTACGGTGGCCCTGTTGGAGGTGAGACCTGCCGAGGCCCTGGATGGCCTGTGCCAGCGCCTGGAGAAGACGTTGAGCATTGGGGGTCAAGGCCTATCGGTGATCCCAAGGTAACCGTCAGAAAGTCACACATTCGGCTTGTAACAGCCCCCCCCGGTGAATATAAAACCTCTCACCATCCTCACGGTAAATGTCCTGGCTGCTTCATCGTGCAATGATAACTAAGATACAAATAAGATTCACTTTATTCATCCCAGACGGAAAATCCCCGGCATGTGTCACCGCAGGAAGTACAGGACGCACTGTGAGGACAAAGGACAAAATACAATAGAACAAAAGCGATCAAATACTGAAATCTGATAGATCCTGAGTCGTTTCCCAGAAAAAAAAAAAAAAAAAAAAATCGACATTCGTGAAGCACAGAGGGTCACGTAGATGTTGATGTTGGGGAGGGGGATGTTTAAACGGTGCGTCTTTGTTAACGCGGGCAACCTTTTTAACGGGGCAGCAATAACATTTTAACGCACAAAATGCAAGTGTTTATTTTATTCCATTCCGTATTGACCTTTTTTATACAATCCACTTGACTCGCCCCGCTCCATAGCCACCACCGGGGGTGTAAATTGGACAATTTCATCGCTGTGTAATTACACACACAGCGACAGGCGGCGGCGGCGGCATGCGGGCTAAACGTGCGGACGAAGCCAAAGTCGTTAAGGCGTGCAAAAGATTTTACTAACGGTGACTGACTTGTCTGCTTCTCCCCCCCCCCATCGTGGGCTGACACCCAAACATGCCCTGGGTTTATCGCTGAAATCCCCTGTGGGAGGGTGTGCAGCCGTGGGGGGGGGGGGAGCGGCAGACGTGTTTCCATATTAACCAGGGCTTATTACAAATGCCCGCCCGCCCCGTCTTTTCTCCCGAGTCAGCGAGATAGTGCTGTGCTGTGCAAATGACGGGGGACTACTAAATCCATAACCGTGGAAAATGCTGCTCTCTCTCTCTCTTCCTCCTCCTCCTCCTCCTCCTCCTCCTCCCCTGTATTTCTAGTAACTCTCTCCAAACCCCCCCACCCCCGACCCCCTTCCATCCCCACCCACCCTCAGCTCTCCTCTGTTGCTGGGATCGCCGCTGAGCGCTGACTTGAGGAGGAAGGAGCCGAACCGTCCGAAAAGAAAAGGTCAGCGGACCGTGACCCCCCTCTCTCCAAACCACAACCACACACCACCACACACAGCACGCACAACGCATACACACACATATATACACACACACACACACACACGCAAGCCCCACTTTGCGCGCACGTCTATAAACTACAAGTATACTGCCGCGGTTTGATGAGGTCGGGCTTTTAAAGAGTATGACCCGTTTTACCCCGTTTAGCTTGGCTGGCAGGGGGCCTCCGTTAAATCACATGTTTATAGAATGCCGGCCCGCAGCTCCCTGCAGAACCTCCCTGCAGAACCACCTTATTATCCGTAAATATACGGCACGGGAAAGATTGCTTCCTGTGCCGTGCTGGGGGGGCCCTGCTGATGTATTTCACTACACACCACCCCCCCCCCGTCCACCATTGTTCTCCTTTTGATTTTGCTGCATTTTTAAATAAAAGTTGCACGACTACGTCAAAACAGAAATACGCTCTAATTGGACAGACAATTATTGGTTAACTTACTTACAACTGACTTACTTTCTTACTTAATTTTTTTCTTTACCGGGCAAAGTTGTTGTTTGGCCAACCCTTGTTTGGCCTATTTCGTGATTCATTAGGTTCTGGCAAACAGAACAACAAGGGGGAAAAAAAAGTGCCCGACTTTTTTGGAGTTGGTAGCCCCGGCTGCTGCTGCTGCTGCTGCTGCTGTGCGGTTTTTACCCGATCCCCTCGCAGACGACTCCTGCTGATGACAGCGGCACTGGCTGCCCCGCTGCCGGCTCGCGGCCGCGTGCGTCGGCGTGGCGGCGCGAGGCGGTGCCAGGCCATGTAAGGGATCCCCGGGAGTGTCTGGAGAGGTTGCTGCTGCTGCTGCTGCTGCTGCTGCGTGTCTTCCAACACAGCAGGCCCAGAAACCACAGACACGTGAGCGAGAACCATCGGTCCGTCGGTCCTCTCACGGAAAAAGGCTGCTGCAGACGTATCGTATCGTATACAAGGGGGGCCCCTGGTGCAACAAGACCCAGAGCCCCGTCTCGAATCGGCACTAGAGAGCACAGAAGGGTACGGCGTCCCTGGCAGGGCACGTGGTCCAACAGCTCTGAAGCGGTGCAGTGTTGTGTTGTGCTGGAATCAGTGTACCAAATCATCATGACAGAGTGCAATTAGGTTATTATGAATCATTTTTTTCCCCTCCCAGGACTGCGGTTGCATGCACATTATTTGCACGTAATGAAAAGGAAACAACTGAAATGGTGGTCTCCCGCTGACTTCAGCTCCAATGTTTTCTCCCCCAAATTAGATAGTTTGATGATGTACGTTGCCGTGTGTGTGTGTGCGTGTGTGTATGTGTGGTGTCGTGTGCGTGTGGTGTGTGTGCGTGTGCCTTGTGCGTGAGTGTATGTGTTACTGCTACTATGTGTGTGCGTGTGTGTGATGTTTGTCATGTGTGTGTCCGCGAGCGTGCTGTGTGTGTGTATGTGTGTGCGTGTGTGTGTGTGCGCGGCGGTTGTATGTGTTGTGATGTGTGTGTGTGTGTGTTACGGGCGTCAAGTGCTGCTATGTGGATGCGTGTGCGTGTGTGTGTGTGTGTGTGTGTTGTGCGGGCGTCCGACGGTGTGGCGTGTGTGCGTGTGCGTGTGTGTGTGTGTGTGTGTGTGCACACGTGTGTGTGTGTGTGCGTGCACGTACGCAACGATGCACGTGCACATGTGCAACGATGCACGTGTGCTGTTCACACTTGATTGAATTTGAGTTGTGAGCGTTCTCACCAAGCTGGTCGCCATATTGATCGACAATAAAAAATAACTTTAGTGTCTTACCCTTCGAGAGTTATGTGTTCCTAGTAAGGCCTTTTACAGCGCCTGGTGGAGAGTTGGGAGAGTTTGTCGAACCGTTCGGTTTACGTCTTTGACATGACTCCGAGGTTTACGCGAAGAACTCCATAAAGTATCAGTTTCAGGGAATTCAGAGGCAAGAGGTGGCGTTGCAGCCACGTACAACCATGAGCGGAGAGCAGAACGTGTGAATATAAAACTTCAACCTTTGGCACCAGTTTTCTCATCATACGTTTGCCGTGAATCACAAACTAACTTGTAAAAACGCTGGAAGAACTCTCCACTGGTCTTTTTCCAATACTGGTTTTATCTCTTTTTTTTTAAAAGCTACTAGCTATCATTATTTGGCTATGAAAGTTATATTGTAGCTGATTCCTGCTGTCTTCAGATGCCTCGTGAAGCCTCGCTAACTCGGCTTTCCGTGTCTCAGCTCTGAACCATGATAATTAAAGCCAAAAGCTCTCCAGAGACGCGTTTTACAGCCTAGATGATATCTTATGACCGTATTACATACCTTCTGGGGCACTGCATCTTGGGTAGCAACTGCTATGAAACAGTCTTACGTGGGGATGATGATTTAAGGATTCGCTCAGCTGGAGACTTTTGCCGTTTGTCCAGGGTTTGCCGAGATCAAAAGTGGTCTTCGTTCAACTAAGGTGAAGGAGGAGTTGACCTCGAGTCTAAATAAACTTATATAAACTCGGTTCCAGCCCACAATTACAGCTTCCATCAAATGTGTACCTTTGAGAGTCCAAACTGTTCACGTATGAATTCACCTCGTGTCAACTATGGCCGCTGTGACCCCGGTGGGGACGGCGGGGGCAGGACGCATGTTGTTCATGTTAAACTACAAGTGTGGACCAAATGTGGGACGTTTTCCTTTTGAACAACAAGTGTAAATCACATTTCTCAAACAAAGTATAGTGTTCAACACGCTTTTAGTGTTCTTCTCTCAACACTAGCTTCAATCAACTCAAGCCTGCGACGGCTGGTTGTGCTCTTACTTTGCGAGACAAATCCTCCCTTTCTTTTTTACACACATTTGGAAAAAGTCGTCATCTGATGACCTTAAAGCGGGACTAACTCGCCGAAAATGTTCCTGTTGTTGTCCTTGTTGTTGTCGTCGTCTTTTGTTGTTATTTTTACAATGCCGTTCATTAAGTCACGAGAGCCACTGTGGAGCTACTGTCACGCGGTCCTAGCGCTTGAGTTACTGCTCGGGGATTATGTGACCTTTTCCTGCGCAGCCTGTGTTCAACAGAGAGAAAGTGTTTTTGGAAAGCCGCACGCATTTTAACGGCTGTGGAAAAAGTGAGCTCATTGTAGTACGGCAACAAAAAAGCGAGAGAGGCACTGACAGCAGCGAATGGAAGAGCAGCGGAGCGCTATTTTAAAAAACACAAGTTTTCAAAAGTCTTTAAAGTTTCTTTGTTGTCCGTGCCGAAGCCCCTTGGCCTGTTATCAATCGACGAATCGCCATTCCTCGTCATCGCGATACCGAGCAACACCCCGCAGTCTCTGCAGACTGCAGACGCAAAACGACAATAAGGGCTTTAAATTATCTTCACGATCCCTTTTCATTTCACAGGCCGAAGCAAACATCTGAAGCTCGCACAGCAGGGGGTCTTTCCCGCTGAAAGCCCAGATCTCGTAGTGTGTGTGTGTGTGTGTGTGTGTCTGTCTTCTTTTGTCTCACTCGCCCGGTTTCTCTCCTGGTTCAAGGAGGTGTGAAGGAGCAGCCGCTGGTCTTCCAGTCCAAGGTGAAGTCGTCAGGATACAGCAGCACCCCGCGGTACGTGGGTGGGTGGGTGGGCGGGGTTGGTGTAAGGGTCCAACATCCAACATCCAACGCGTCAACAGCTTGCGGGGCAGGCATCTGCTCCCATGCGTTCCCTCATCGTCACCCAGGGTCTCTGGAAGGCCGTCTAGTTATTTACATTGAACATTAAAACGTTGAAATGAGGGTTATAGTTTTTCCTCGCCTCACTAGCCAGGGCTCATGCAGTGTTGTTACGGCTAATGGGTACGGCTAAGCGTTACCATGGTAACTGATGCTGGCGGCCATGGCAGTTGGCTTTAGCTTAGCCTTCCCATGGTCTCCCTGTTTAGTGTTATCGTTAGCTACGGTGAGCCTTTGGAATAAGCACATACAGTATAGATAGATATATATATTAGAATATTCAACAACTACAAATTATCTGTTCAGAATTCACCGGAAAGGTAACATTCTCAATACGTATTGAAAACTCTTCAATATGCCTTTCAGAAGGACCATGTTTTCACCCTCGACCAATGTGGAAAATACCTCACGCTCCAAGGAAACTCACAGAGGGAAAGTGTGAGTGAAGCTTCTTTTCAGACCGAGAATCAAAGTCCAGAACGGATGTTTCAATAACGAACCTTTTTTGATGTGTCTCTGCGTGTCTTCACCAGCGGTCGCCTCCTGAGGGATTATCCAGCGCACGGCGAGGCACCCGGTGTTCCCCACCAGCAGCTAAGTGTTGCTAACGCGCCCGTCTGCAGCCTGCAGTACTCGGGTGAGTGACTCACGTCCGCTCGCCTGTAATTGGATAATTGCTGACCGTGTTGTAAAGTAAAGCTCTATTTTTAAGACAATAAGTGGCCATGAAAGGACAAGCTAATCGTGTAATAGAGCTCTGAACGGGCGAAGTAATCCCCTTCTTCAGCAGCGTGTAAAGAGTCATTTGAACCCAAAACACTTAATTGAAGGAAAGACCGGCTCTTGAATAAGTTGAACAACTCATTGTGTGTGTTTGTGCGTGACGCGTGTGTGTGTGTGTGTGCATGTGTGTGTGATTCCTTGTCATTGCCAGGTGATGGAAAGCAGATCCTGTGTGGTCTTGGAGACAGCTCTGTGCTTATATACAAGTCCAGCCTCACGGGCAGCCCGGCTGTCTATACAGGTGCCCCTAATGCATGACTTTGTGCCGGTGTTTGCGAACTATATTCGTCTTACGGTCAACTTTTGTCAGTCGCCGTACCTTTGACTCGTATCTCTTCATGCTTTATGCTTTGTCCTTATTTGCACCTGACATTCAAGTTTTTTTCCCCCATAAATACAACATCAATGTTTTTTATTAAGGCAAATAAAACACACTTAAAGAAAAGATAAACTCAGAAGGTAACTTGACGTCATTCCGCAGAAGTGAACAGAGGACTGAATTTGCGCAGAGGCTTGAGCCAGGAGAAGCTGGAAATAAGGAACCCCATAAGGCAAAGGAATTCCCGATGCGTGAACTCGTCCTGAAAGGAGACGCGGCCGGGTTCACGTTCGCAAACCGGGAACATCTAATCTCCAGCCCGGACTATTGAGCTATTTCACGTATTTGAGTTTGGCCTGCCGTGGCCTCAGATGAAAGACTCACTTTGTTAGCCGTCACTGTCAAACGTGCAGATAAAGGGGTTTATTTTAAAGAGCGGAGGTGCTTGGTACACTGTCTGTGTCTCTGTCAGCCGAGTGAAAGACTAGGTGATGGGAGACAAATGAAGGAGGGGGGAAAAAAACGACAGCATATTTTAGACTTAGACTTTCTTTCTTCTTCCTTTTCTTCTTCGATCATCCACACGCACACACACACACACGCACACGCACATTCACACACGCACATACGCACACACAGCCGTAAAAAGCTGCTGACTCACACAGCTCTCTCGGGTCCAACCTCAGTATCGGAGAATCTGTCATTGCCACCCAGCGCGCCACAGCGGTGTGGATAAGACATTAAAGTCGTCCTTTGAGCGTGCCGGCGCTCGTCCCACATACCAAAATGCTTTTGTGCTGAGGAAGCCCCTCGCTCTGGGACCTCAAACGGCAGCAGGAGCAGCTCGGGTGGTGTTGCGGTACCGTCCACAAGAGAGCAGCAGAGACGGAGGGAGGGGGGGGGGGGAACGGATCTATGAGTGCTGTGTTTGGGAGGAGGAGGAGGAGGAGGAAGAGGAGGAGGAGGGTGTGTGTGTGTGTGTGTGTCAGGGAGGGTAGGGGAGGGCAGGGGAGGGAGGCAGGGGGGATGCGGTCAGGATCAACCTTTTGCTTCTCACTCCACTTGGCTTTCCGCACAATACCACGATTGAATGGTGTGGTCACCCACGGCAGTCCCAGAGAGAGCCTGACTCACCATTCTGTGTGTGTGTGTGTGTGTGTGTGTGTGTGTGTGTGTGTGTGTTTGTGTGTTTGTGTGTGTCTGTATATGTTTATGTGTGTCTGTGTGTGTATGTGTGTGGTGTGTGTGTGTGTGTGTCTTTGTTTATATGTGTGTCTGTGCCACATTGCGTGTTGTCTGGTTGTAGTGTGTGTGTGTGTGGTGTGGTCTGTGTCTGTGCAATGTGTGTGGTGTGTGTGCATGCATGTTTTATGCACGTGCATGTCTGTGTGTGCGTGTGTGCACGTGCTTGTGTGTGCGTATGCCTGTGTGTGCGTATGTGTGTGTGTGTGTGTTCAGGTCATAACAGCGCAGTGAGCAGTGTGGACTGGAGCCACTGTAGACAGTGGTGGTTGAGCGCCTCAAAGGACCCAACACTGAGCGTCTGGCCCAGTGGAAGCTCGGAGCCTGCCATTACTCTGGTGAATATGCCGCACGACATGTTGTACACGAAACACACACACAACACACACACACACACACACACACACACACATTACTGCAGGGCTACCACACACACGTGTCCATACATTTCATTCGAGACCTGTGAGAATGCCTGACTTTTAAATTAAACACAAAATCCGTGCGGTTACTCACATGGTGCTGTGAATATAGGAGGTAGAGAAAGCAATGAGATCACAGCTGCGGCCAGGGTCGACATATGTGTTAGTCAGGGTGTGTTCAGGCTTACTGTGTGAGACTCAAAGAACCAAAGAAAAAGAAAAAAAAGGGGAAATCACAAAACATATTGCATTGTGTTGGCCCAGAGCACTGACAGGGCGTTTACATTGGTAGACACGGGTGGAAAGCCACCAGAAGTTGGTTCCAGGGTTCCTCTTTGTCCGCGAGGCACTAAAAGATCCTCCATACGTTTGCGTTAGCGTCAAGCCGCACCCCCCACTTTCGGAAAAGTCTGCGCAGTGTACAGAGATGTTGTTTTGACAGGCCTCGTATTAAACGTCGGTAATTCACTATTTTCCGGTTTAATGGAAGAGCCTCGCGGACTAGGAATCTTAATAATGAGTCGGTGTGTTTCTTGGCGCGCCATCACCGCTTTGTCGTCCGAAACTAGCTGTCAGGCTCCGAGCGTTAAAAAACGCACGCCCCAAAAGAACTCCGAAAGTTTTCCGAACTGTCGCTTCTCACAATTCTCATCGGGGCATCAGTGTTTTTTTGAATTTTGTATTAAATGTCAGTAAGACAGAATAAATGGCGGCCTATTTTCTCACAGCAACTTAAGGAGAAGTTTGTCGACAAAGCGGGACTCTGCTGATGCTAACCATTCCTGCTTCACTCCTCTCAATGAGATTGGGACCAGACTGTTTAAGGCTTGGCTGAAGCTACATCCTTTGGCGAGTCGTCGTCGTCCTCCTCCTCCTTCTTGTGAAACCTCTTGGCAACAAAAGCACGTTTTTTTGTTTTTCAAGCGGCAGAGCTCTGCAGAGGGGTTAGCCAAAATGACACACAGTTTTGTGCATTCATACTTAGAAAACTGTCAAGGAAGAAATGAGAGTAATGAACGGCCCGGTATGCTTTACAATTGATCTTTTTGTGCGCCCGTGTCATCCTAGATCAGAGTGTTTCGTCCATTCTCCGTCGAGACGGTGTCTTAAGTCTCGCTCAAGAGCAACACGGGTGCCGCAGAAGATTTCCGCCCCCTTCTGCGGAAGACATTTTTATTTCCACATTCAAAGACTAAAACAACAAAGAATAAGCTTGTTAAAGTTGCCCGGCCAAAGAAAGCGTGTGAGTGTACGTAAAATATACATGTATTTGAATTTATATTTGAAAACATCAAATGGTTACAATGACAGTGTACAATTTGTGAATGCCGTTAAGGGATTTTATTAGTTTGGCCTGGAGACTGCATTGGATAACGTTATGGAGTGACTGTAAGGTGCTGACCAACAGCGTTGTTTGACGAGATGAGACATATCACGGAGTTCAACTACCAACCAAGCCTTTTATGGTCACGCACCGCCGAAATAAAAGTCAGGTACATTACCACAGACACGGCACACAGCCGACACACATCTTCAGGGGGAGCGCGGAATGCTTGTGGACGAATAAAATGTCCCGCATTCCCGTGATACAAAGAGCCGCGGCCGCACTGCACTCCTCTCCCGATGCTTTTGACGTTTTTAGTGGTTCACAGCTGGTAAAAGAAAAGTTAACAGGTGCGGTTGGTTATCAGCGAAGACTGAAACCAAATGCTGTGTCTGCAGTTGTCTCCCACGAGGAGTCTAAACTCCTCTGATGGCGAACCATCGGACACGTCCCTGATCATGAAGTTCAGGGATCGGTTCAGGGATCCGTAAGCGTAGGGTTCTCCAAGCAAGACCATTGCAGCAACTCGGATTTATACGCATAGGAAGTGAGTCTGGTGACGTGGGGCTCAATGTTTGCGAGTCTTCATTGGTTGTTGATTCATCTAACTGCAAGATTCCTCTTTCTGTGTTCTTTTTTTTTTTTTTTAGAGCGGGGAGACATTCTCCCGTTCCATAAGCGGTGCGCAGTTTTATTACCTGGACAAATTCCTGCTGGTGGCCTCCGGGGACTCCCTGCACCTGTACCTCTATCACGTGGACAACACACACGACGACATCAAGAGGTAGCCACTCTGGGCATGTCGTCCAGATGTACCGGCCTCAAATCCGACCTCAAAGGATTCAAGGCTGGCGGCCGTCGTGTTTGTATTTTGGTGTCGCCGAGACAGCACTGTTGGGGATGCGTGGGGGCCTCCTCAACCACAGCCCACACATATCCCCACACTGCACTTTAAGTTGTCAGTTGCACTCTGCTCAGTGAAACGCTGGAACCGTCTCCAAGCACTCCTTCTCTATTTATAAGAGGATATAAGAGCACTGGAGTAGCGAAGACAGAGGTTGTGTTGTGTGTGGTGGCGGCGGCGGCGGTTAGCATGGTTCTAACAACGGCGCGGGGCTGTTTTGTTGGAAGCCCTGTCTGGGACCGGGGGGGCCCTCTTCTTTGTACTTGTGCTAGCCATGTTTGCGTGGGGTCTCTCCGGTCGCTGGGTGTTCAAGTTTCCTCTCCCCACCCAACTCTCCGCTCCAAGCCACACCGCACGAAGACACGCGTGGTCGAGGGTAAAACTCCCGACGTCCTTGACCGTGGTGATGGAGAAAAGAGCTCAAACTGAGCAAAATGAGAAAATAAACAAAATAAAAAAATACAAAGAAAAATAAAAAAATGCAAAAAAAAAAATAGAAAAAGAAATTAAAAAAAGAAAAAAAAAAATAAAACATAAAAATAAATAAGAAAAAACAAAAAAATAAAAAAAAATAAACTGAGCAAAATGAGAAAATAACCCATTGCTGTTTATAAAATAGGTCTGTCTGGTTTACTCAGTGCGTGTCTATGACCCTTCCTCCTTCAGTTCAAATGCTTCCCACTAAATCACTTTCTGCTGTTTTTTTGTGTCTTTATTTAGATACAAGCGAAAGAGCGTCGTCAAACTAGCCGGGTGCTTCCGCACGACATCGGCCACCGACATCACTGCCCTGTCCGCCATCAACGACTTCTTCTCCCGTATCCTTTTTAATAACACCCTACATTAAGAAGAAGAAGAAGAAGAAGAAGGAGGAGGAGGAAGAGAAGAGCTTATTCTGTGTTTTCCCAGCATTCCTACAGCTCACTCTGAACTCGGAGCAGTGGAAAAGCTGGTCAGGAGTAAGAGGATAGAGAGCAGAGGAGAGAGGAGAGGAGAGAGAGACAGAGAGAGAGAGAGAGAGAGAGAGGGAGAGAGAGAGAGAGAGAGAGAGAGAGAGAGAGAGAGAGAGAGAGAGAGAGAGAGAGAGAGAGAGAGAGAGAGCAAGAGATGCACCCCAACTCAAATGACTTGGCGGCTCATTGCTCTGCTCACGTCGGGGTGACTGGCAGTCTGTAAAGCAAAAGAAAGAGAGAGAGAGAGAGAGCCTCTCCCGTCAACATCGGCACTCCCCCTGGCCACCTGAGCAGGCGTTCCATGTCCAGGGCCACAACCACAGCCATTAAGTCCATCCGCTGAACTCAACAGGCCCTCATCATACGTTACCATGGCCCCCAGAGGTGCCAAGGCTGTCTCTCACCTGTAAATGCCCCAAGAGCTCTAATTTTTGTCAGCTAAATTATCTCCACTTAACCCCTTCTTGTTAAAAGGTTTACAATACATTTTATTTTCGAGTGAATTTCACCGAACCCTAAAGTCCACGAAGAGCTCCGTTTGGATGAGTAGGATCCTTTTATTGCCGTGCCCCCACTGTGCAGTGACCAGTGAGTGGAAAGTACATGCAGGTATCCCTCACTTACATACTGGAAATCCCACATAAACATAAACGTCACTTTTACCTTTCAGTTCTGTTGCAGAGCCTACACACATTCCTCCCTGCTATGCGGTCGAGTTCAAATGTGCTGTGCACCACAAAAGGTGTTTTATTTACTTTCCTATTTTCTAAGTTTCCATTAAAAAGTGTAATACCACCACATAATATTATTAATATGATTATTATGATTATTCATATTATTATGCAGTTCGTTTTTAACAGCCAACCCTCAGGTCTTTGATTATGGGCCTGTTTCTTGTTATTCTCATTGTTATGCTTCCCCAAACTATTTAGTCTTTACTCGCTCCACTCGATCCACATCTTGGGTGAAATCTTTGTAATAAAATCATTGATTTGGCAGAGACTAGTGTTGAAAATGAACCACGCCATTCATTGGCAACAATACATTTGGCGATTAGACACCACGATCAAATGATTCTTCATGGGGACAATGGATCCATGAAGTCTGCCGGGAGAAGAATTACCCCCTTGATGGTGTCTAGACGCCGGTGGTGGCGGCGGTGGGGACTGTGATGGAATTCCTTGGCCCTGGAGCACGGCATCTCTTTCTCCATAGACAAGTGGAGCTTAGTCCCGGAGGTGAAGGAGATGGAGGAGGCCTGCGGCGAGTCGCAATGAAAACGAGAACAGTGAGGACCATGAATGAGAGATGTAGATATACACTGCGCGTTGGGAGCGCAATTGGACTCCTGTTTAATGCATGAGGTCCTGATTGGTTGAGAGATGAAGGGGAGGGGCCTCCTCTGACGCGTGGGTGTCGAGAACCCAGACCTAGATCGATGATGAAGGGTCAATCTAGTTCAAGTTCAAGTCAAGTTCAAGTTTGTTCCATTCACATACACAGTATACAGAAACAAAATGTCGTTTCTCATGGACCAAGGTGCGTGAGAAACGGATCTGTGTGTAAACATAATGATCAGCATATGAACAGTGTGACCAAGATTGACAGAATTAAATATAATTAGCAATAGAAACTATAAGAATATGAATAATATAAATAATGCCTGACTAGTGACCTCAGGTATACATCGTATGGGTAGGAGGTCTAGGTCTGGGGAGAAGGGAAATTCTTCCTGATTGAACATTATTTTTAGCCACATCCAACCGCAACTGTTTTAGATGGCCAAGACATTCCTTAGCATCTGTCCCAGATGTGGTGCTGCTGTGCGGAGCGGATCGATCCATCCAGGTGTTGGACGTGAACCAGGGCAGGGTGGTGTCCGAGTGGCCCGATGCCCACAGCCGAGCCGTCCACTGCATAGCACAGAACAAGGTCAGCCGTGAACGAAATGACACCAAAATGATGGAGAACAGTATAACGATATAACCTGTGCATCAAGTCGCCTAACTGCATTATTATTGTACATTGTCTTCTGAATAAGAAGACAATTTCACATTGTCGACTATAATTAATTAGACACACTAGTACATCATATACCATGCACACAGTGTGTGCTACAATTGGTGGTAAGGATTTTTTCAAGTCAAGATATTCAATCCAATTTTGAATCCATCCAACATAGTTCATCGTTCATAGTTTCTCTATTGCGTTGATTGACGCCAGTGCCTGTGTTGGTCACTAGCGGCCCGCAAGTGATGATCACGTCTTCGTCTGAAGGCGTTTGCATTCAGAAGAGACAGAGCTGCTGACAATGCCGTTCATTTTCTTGAATGATGAATTACACTGAATGCAAATCCTGGTGTTTTTCGTTGAGAGATGTCATGGCAACATACAGCTCCGTTCCCATCATCCGTACGGGTGATGTCATCCTACTGGCACACGGACAGCCCATAGGGCGAGGGAGCTATGCGGCGAGGCGTTGGCTCGGTGACGGCCCGCTGTCGGCTTTGCGTCGGGCTGTGAAACCCGTCTTCCATTCTACTCTCTCGGGGTCCTCTCTCTCTCTCACTCGCTTGCTCTCGTCATGTGCTAGCCTTACATAAGACATCCATCCATGAGCTTTAAAAAAAAAAATGTCCTCTGGAGGCCATGAAAGTGTTGCTTTTTGCGGTTGCAAATGAACAAGGCCATGGTAACATTGAGCTAAGGGTTTCCATGACTGCAACAAAAAAAACAAAAAGACGGCGGCTTCATCACCATCGCCGGCGTCGTATCATCCTGCTAAAGTGTTTAGAAGTGAATTCCTGGTGGCTCCGGGATTAGGATTGACGTGAGGAGATGGTCAGGGGAGATTTCAGATTTGGACGACGGCCTTCTTCTGCATAACCACATTCCTCATAGCGGGGTTTTTCTCCGGGTTTTGTGTGGCTTTAATTTTTGCCAGTTTGTGTTGGGTCCACATGTGGGCCCAATTAGCCTTAGTGTCTGACAACCACACAGCGGGTGGAACGTCACGAGCAAGAGCAAGAGCGGCCGGCCAGCCAAGCAGTATAGCAAGGACTGTATCCAGCGTTGCTCGATATGGAAATCTCATGTTTGCAATAAATGCATACATGGCCGGTACAGAGGAAAAGTGATGCACGGTATTTAGTTTTCCGTTTGGCTGTCAAACGACACGTCGCCACTGAGGGGGGGTGGGGGTGTTGACTCAGCTTGGTCGGTACGTCAGCAACGGGGGTCCTCCAGCGCCTGGACGGCCCCCTACTACGTGGCATGCAAGTCAGTTCCCCTCCACCACCACCCCCGCCCCCCTCCACAACCACACGTGCATGGAGGAGGAGGAGGAGGAGGAGGAGGTGGGAGGGAGTAAGTGGTGAGGGGTGGTGGAGAATTGCTTCTGCCGGACAAAAGTGCAAATAACCAAAGCCATCCCCCTCCCACCACCCGTGTCCTGTTTTTAAAGGGCGAGGGGAGGCGTGGGGGGGCGGGCAAAACAGCAAGAGCTACCGTATTTATATATCACTGCCCCCCCTCCCCTTCCTCCTTCACCTCCTCCTCCTCCTCCTCCGCCCACCACCACCACCACCACCACAACTTCAATTTTATCTTGTCTCCACCGCAAAGGGATCACCTGGAATTCGTCAGAGCAGGCAGGGGCAAATTCTCGGAAGACAAGAAAAAAAGGGTCTAACTGGAAATTCACTCACCGACTTTGTTTCCACTCTTTGTGGAAATCTAAACAAACCCCTGCCCCCACCCCCGCCCCCGCCGCCCGGCCACCATCACCTTCCTCGCACCCTTCCAAACCACGGCATCACCTGGTGCCGTGGTGCCGGATGAGGGTTTTTGAACTGGAACTCATCTCAGATGAGTGGCAGGAGACTGGGCCGGTTATATCCACCAGCGTGTTCCTCCTCCTACCACCAGACACATTCTGCGTACGATCTCTCCTTTCGACTCCCCATCCTCCCATCCTGTGTAATTACCATACTAACAAAAAAAAATGACTTCGGGAAGGCTGTTTGCTGATTATAATATCAAGTAACAAGCGCGGTTTGCTCTTGTCACTTTCTGAGAAGGCAATTTTCAGGCTGCTTCGCTTTTTCTTTTCTAAGCAGGCACCGCGGGGCCCGAAGGATTTGTTTAGTTTCTTCTTGTGTGTTTTTTATGTCTCGTCTCCGCAGGGCTCGGCGTTCGCCGCGCAGTCACCCGACCTCCACAACCTCTTCCTCACCAGCGCGGTCACGGACGGCGTGAAGCTGTGGGACCTTCGCACGCGCAGGTCAGCTTGGAGATACAGCGGAATCGTTGAAATGACAACACAACAAACTATAACAACGACACAGATTGCGATTGCAGATATATGAAATATAAAAAACGTGAAAAGACCTCCCCTATTGTGCCCTAGCACCCTATTGCATATGCACGGTTGTACATGTTTTTATTGTCGGTGTATATATTATTCTTATATATTCATGAAGTTCACATTCCAGGGGATGGAGGGGGGACTCTTTCTGAACATCTGCGCGGAGAATTTGTATTTTCGCTTCTCGTTAGCAGGTAACCATACAGCAGGGTGGATGATTCAAACATGGCCTTAAAGAATTCAAAATGTTCTTCTTGGCCCAGTAAAAAGACATCATTAAGTCCCTCATTCTTTCATGTCTGAGGTTGGTTCAACGTTCACCTCTTCATTCCAGATGCTGTCAAAACCCTATTTCACTCTGATAAATATTTGCGCCTGGTTTCCAGGTCGACTTCTGGTCTGGAGCGCTGTCATCGAACGTCTCGTCCAGACGCAACTCATCAGAAAGGGAAAGGGGGGGTAGGAGCAGGGATATTTTTAACTTGGTTTCAACCGACTTTACTTTCGTCTTTACTCTCATCTTTACTCGTCTTTATCAGAGCAATAACCAGAGGACAACACAGAAGACGTTTTCCACGAGTTTGTGCGGTTAAACGGGGACGACTGAGAGAGACTTAAGATTGTATATTTTTTTTCCCCCCCTATCCTTTCACTCCCTATGGAATCAGAAGTTTGGTCAAAAGGTCCCGCTTGGCATAAATCCTGCCCGGAAATGTCTGACAAAAAGCACGGTGGCCGGCTGCCCACGGTATTGGCCGTAGGAATGTTTGTTTATGGTAGCCATTGGCCGGTCACTTCAACAACTAGTTTTTCCTATCGCTCTCTGGGAAACAAATATGAGTCAGTGCCCTGTACTCCCCATGCGTCTAGAATTCAACTTCGTTTTTTTTACCTTGTTCAAACGGAACATTTTCCCTTTTCCCTTTCCCTCCTGCTCTATATCTGGGTGTTCCATTAAACTGCACTCATTAAATCATGTGTGTTTTAAAGTATAATAGCCAAATGAAGAAAGCCACCATATGGTTCGTCAGAAGCCATTGGAGCTTGTGGTTTGTAGCGTTTGTGAGTTGCCGGTAAAAAAAAAAGAAGGGGGCTGGAGTTTATTATTTGGGCTGTATCTCTCCATCATATCATGCAGTCTGCAGGATATTCAGGAGACCAAGGCCATGATGGTGAGGTAGGTGTGTTCTCAACGAGAGAGACCCCGCTAGACTCACCACTATCTAGTCCTGTTTTCGTCTTTCACTTCATGCGCGTACATAGTAAATAAAAATAAAAAAACCACTAGTTCTGCTACCACTGATGAACGACGATTAACGAGACTAACCCAACATTTTTTTCCTTCCAGTGTCTCTACTTTGGTATTTTTTTGTGCTATCGTAACTGGAAAACAAGAATTGTACTTTCTGCTCCGTGACATTTCTAGAAAGCCTGCGCTGTTACTTTTTACTTCAAGGCCAGCGGTTCAAATGAATATAAAATGCCGTTGGCCACACGCAGTCACAAATCCTGAGCAGTCAGTTAAGTCCCTCAGAAAGTCCAATGCTTTAGGCTAAGTTTATTATGGCAACAGGCAAAAACAACCCCATCGAGAAGAGTAAGAATCCATTCAAGACGACCCGAACTCGAAAACCATCTGAAAAGGCTGCGCCAAAACTAACTGGAGGTCTGTTTTGTTTTGTGAAAGTCCAAGTAAGTTACGATATCCAACAGTGGCCTTTCAACAGCAGACATTCTCACCTCTTTGGGTACTTGGCTTCTGGATTGTATTGATCAAACAACACTGCTGATCGGGTTATCAATTGATTGGGTCTTCTAATAAAAATGACCACACCACTGGCACTCTGTTGACTTCCATGGCAACGCGGTTATCATTTATAACAGCTGTGTTTCGTCTCCTAGGTTTTGAGTTTAGGTATGGATTTTGGTATTTGGTACAGAAATGCATTGTGTGATCACGCAACAATGGTCATTTTCCTGACATTTTGAAAAGCAAAAGTACTAAATGCAATCCCACATCTCTCTCCAACTTAACTCAAGTCCTTTGTGGTCCTTTGTCCCCCATCTGACGACGGTTACGAAAGCTCACAAGGACGTCGACATCTCTGTCGTCATCTTGCACGTCTTAGCTGTAGTAATTGTGTTAATGAAGTGCAGACTGACCTGGATTGGAGAAATTGCTGCCTATTACCTCTTACCAAGTCCAACTTTTAAACGCCTCAAAATGTGTCTGGCAGGCAGAGTGGAACCTTACAACAAACACTGAGCCCCAACCAACACAAACACCCGAGGAAGTCTCTCTGCCGCTTACCGCCGACGAAATGAGCTTGCATACTGGTGCTGAACTAGTTCCTGTTTAGGCTTTCGACAAAGGGAATTACATCGGGGGGTTTTTTTAACGTCGGAGAGCAGAAAGATTACTTTGTTTTTGCTGCGCAGGAACGGGATTAAACGTGGGTTCCGTTTAAATTGCTCAGATCTCTCAGTCTGCTTGGGAAAGCCACGTTCGACGCAGGTTTGACGAGTTATGTGCTTTTATATTTCCTCCGGCAATCTGTGCGCCGCATTACCCCCGTGATGTGTCGGATCCTTGCGTTAATGTATGTGCGTCCACATCAAACCCCGTAGTGACTCACAGTCTCTCATGTCGCAGAGTAAAAGAACACATTGCCTCCGGCTCCCCTGCGTTCCCCTACGTGCGGAATCCGTGAGAGCGATAAATACATCGAAGGGAAATCCTCATCGCGATGCGTTCTTGGCTTCCTACCTGCCGCAACGTCGTTCATCCGGATCCGCAAGGGGGGACGAAAGCGGAAAGGAAAAGGCTGCTTTTCACGTGAATTAAGTGTTCGTGTGAATTAAGTTGTGAAAAGACAAATCTAAAATTTGCGAACGGCTGATTGTTTTACCGCAGATTGTAGGATACGGCTCATGAAAAGCCCTTGTGGCCCCCCCCCCCGATACGCCAATAGGCTCCTGCCTGAGTGGACGGGGCCCCTCGCCGCAGTCTGGGTTACTCATCAGACAAATGCTAGATAGTCATCACTCTCGCTGAGCCCTGGAGATGTCAGTGGGCCCTTGTGTGTGTGTGTGTGTGTGTGTGCGTGTGAGTGTGTGTGTGTGTGTGTGTGTCTCTCTCTCTCTCAGCCATAGCAAAGCCACACACACTAACCGAGACAAGAGAATGGCTGTCTTGTCCTTTGGGTCGGTAGCTTGTGTTTGTAATGGTGGCCGAGTGTACCCGCGTTTTTCCACCGACCGGCGATACCAGATGTACGCTTTTAAACACTTTTTTTTTTTCTTCTTCATTTTTGTTATTTAAAATGCTTGATTTAATCTGTGGAAATCACGCAAGTGGGCCTTCCATGACATGGACTGCATGTATTAGAAACACGTGCACGAGAACCACAAACCCATCTTTCCTCTGTATTTTTGAAGCGACGAGGAGTTACTGTTGTTCTCTCTTCTCGGTCTTAAGCCACTATTATTATAATTACACTACTCTCCCCGCTCATGACTTGTTATTGTACTGCTGCAATAACACTTTGACCGAGCCGGTTCCTTCTAAATCACTTCTCACTGTAACCTTTTTCCTTTTCCGCTTTCTCTTTTTCTTTTTTTCTTTTTTGCAGTGGCCGTGTTTTTCTTTATATTCTCTAAATCACCTGGAGGTGACCTACTTTTAGGTTCTGGCTAAAATGAGACTTGCACGTGAGGCTGAGAGACATATATACGTCTCTGTCTGTGTCTCTGTCTCTGTCTCTCTCTCTCTCTCTCTCTCTCTCTCTCTCCCTCCCTCCCCTGGTGTCTTGACAGCCAGTCAGCAGAGTTTCCCTGCGGCGGCAGTAGGGTAGCTATTACATGCAACGGGAGGAATGAGCATGGGAGGCTGGTCACAGCAGGGGGGGGGGGGGGGGGAGGCATGCAGTAGGTTGGGGGGTGGTTGGAGTTGGAGAGGGTTGCTTGCTTGCCTTTCTCCCTGCTCCGCCGTTTCCTGCGCTGGGCTTCCTGCCCTCCAGCGGCCCTGGGTGCCTGGGTACCTCACTGGATTGGGGGAAGACCATAGTTAGCATTCCTCTCTCCCCCGCCACCTCCGCACACGCTCCCAGACGGGCCCTTCGGCATGGGCCCTTCGGTATGGGGTTACTGGGTGCTGGGAGGACGGCCTCTGTGGTCCTGCCTCCCTACGCCCAGGTGCTACGGCTCCACTGTAAATCACGTTCACTCTTAACAGCATAGCATCAGCACGGCGATATTATAAAGTCATATTTGCCTCTTGGGAAATGAGACCTTGCAGCTCACATATCAGCGTATCGTCTTCAAACAGCACCGCAAACTCAACCACCATAAGTTCATCAAATGGTAGAGTTTGCAGCGGAGTGTTGGCCGGCCCAAATAGAGTTGCTGGGCATGGGTCCACAACACAGGACTAATTACAGACCATCAGCCTGGGGCCGACGCCTGATCGTTCTATCGGGGGGAAATCTAGCACTCTTCAGACGCCGAGCTAAAGTTAACAAGCTATCGTTTGATATGTGTTCACGTCACATTTTCCTTCTATGCTATTATGTTCATTAATAGTAGACTTGGATAGCAACTTTGGACAGGAGAACGTGGGGATTGAACCCAGTCGCGTTAACCGTGTCGTTTCTCTCGTTCCCCCCCCCCCAGGTGCGTGCGGCGCTACGAGAACCATTCGAACCGATGCCACGCCTGCGAAGCGTCGGTGTCGCCCTGCGGCCGCTTCATCGCGTCCGGATCGGAGGATAACTGTGTGAGTGGTGATGGCCGACGCCGCGTTTAACAGTAAAGGCTGCTTTGTTTTGGCGTTTTGGGCCAATATTTGCTATTACCCCCAGTGGTTAGTGGAGTCGTTGTTTGGGTTTGGGATATATACAGTACATTTGTGGTTGATTGTATGCGTAAACCATTTTCATATTTGTCAAAACCTCATAACCATAATTGTTCAACCACACACGGCTATATATTTCAAGCTACAAAAACGAAAACAGGCAAAGACATCTGCGTCACATCACATACAATCAGACACCTACATGCAAGAATGGCAAAAGTCCAATTGGAAGCATTTAGTATCGTGTTTTTTTTTATCTAGTAAATATTTTGCTGTGATTTCTGGCGGCCGTGCCGTGTTTAACACCTTTTTAGTTTTGGCGTCAGACATCCTTCAGAGCCCGCAGCCAACGCAACAGCATGCTGGCAGTTTCTGGCCGTGCTGTCATCGCCTGATAGAAACAGATTTGAGGGGGGGAATGTGCAAAAATGTGCACATAACACAGTTTATGTCCTGGCACGGACTTCAAGTCATGGGCTCGATATAGTTATGACATCTATATCCTCTGGAACTTCTGAAGGCAACCCCTCGGTTTTATAGGCCTTGCAACAGGCACACCTGTTGGTGGTAAACGTGTTGCTCGTATCGGTGGCCTCTCGCTGCACAATGAGACTTATAAAACTGCGGAGGGTTTTATGTTCACTTGAGAACACAAGAGAACAGACGTTTTTCTTTCTTTTTCTCTTCACGAAACCAAATGCGGCCACTTTGGAGTGGAGTGCAGCTCCGCGCCGTACATTGCCCACATGGTTGCTGTATAATCGCTTTATGACTTCACCTGTGCTGTATATGTTTGTAAAAAGTAGAACACACTAAAGCATTATTATACATTTTTCTCACTCATAACTTCAGAAGAACGATGCTGTTGATCGATTTACACTTCTTTCATTTTCCACGTTTTTACTGCACCGAATTAACATAACCTGATCATATAAACACATGAAGTTGTTTCCTTGCTCCTGTCAAGACCACAATAGGCTTTTTACACGCTATATGTGTTTAATAAAATGGACAGTATTAATCTATTGACAAATATACATGACGTTATGTTGTCAGATAATATAACATAGCATAACATGACCTAACAATGGCCAGGGCAGCCCCTTGCTTCTGGGTGAATGTCCGCTAGGCAGCAGCTACCGCTCTCGTTAATGCTGGGCTCTATACTTTTTACGAGACTTTGTGGTCGCGGAATGGCTGTGTTGAACTATCAACGCATGAACATGTTTCCATATTCAACGATGTATTGTGAACACGGCTCAGAGCGGTGACCTCAGAGGAAGTCACGTGTCCGAATGTCAAATAGAGCAGAGAGACGCCTGGCGTTGTATCTCTGAGCGATTCTCTTTGACGCATTTCATTGTGTTTACGCGCCCGTGACCCCCAAACCCCCCCACCCCCCCCTTTTGCCTGCCGCATATCCTGGAAACCTTGCCACTATGCCTGGAAACCTTGCCTTCCCACAGTCATCCCGGGAAATGTACATTTCACGGTGGCCTGTGACCATGGTCCGCATTGAAACAAGTTATTGGTCTGAACACTTCACGGTTAATAGTCAGATATTTTATTATAATCATGATATTCACACAAAAACATCCATGTGTATGGTTTTTTTGTAGAAGTTGTATAATACATGAACATAATAATTAGCCATTTACAATTGGCACCGGGACCAGTACACCGAGTATGCAATCTGAGAAGGAATGTCCGCATAGCAGGCAGGACCAAGCACTGGTGTAAGCCGGTTGGCTCGATATTTTAGAGGCTGTGGTCGATCCGGAATGGACATAAATGTGTTCGAACTATAAGAGTCAAGACATAAAGATAGGAAGGCATAGTTCGATCATATATCGGAAGCGGAAATAGTCATGTGAACCGCTCAGTGACTAAGAGAGCACGGTAGCACTGCGTCACTCCCGTCGTCCCACCGGTCATCCACCCGCCGCCTGCCCTCCCCGAAACGTCTACCAATAGGCAGACAGACTGCATCGCTACTTAGAGCGTTTCTCTTTGACGCATTTCATTGTGTTTACGCGCCCGTGACCCCCAAACCCCCCCACCCCTTTTGCCGCATAGCCTGGAAACCTTGCCACTATGCCTGGAAACCTTGCCTTCCCACAGTCATCCCGGGAAATGTACATTTCACGGTGGCCTGTGACCATGGTCCGCATTGAAACAAGTTATTGGTCTGACTTTGCTGTCAAACTTCACCGTCGGCGCACAATTAGCATCGCGCCACATCGTGCCGAGTTGAACTAGGTCATTGAAAACTGATGGAATTAGTCCTACATTATAGGAATACGTCTTCTGGTTTTGGCGAAAGCAGGCCCAACGTCGGAGCCACGGTGGACCTTCGTGTCGGGAATGTCAAGCGATCCGGCCAAATCGCCAGCACATGTAATTTAAATTTGTCATGTTTATTCTGGTCTGTAATTATAGACAATGAATGTTGCGTTGTGGTTCTCTTTCCATTTCCTTTGCAACTTATCAATCCCAGCAGCAGCAGCAGCAGCAGCAGTAGCAGTAGCAGTAGCAGTAGCAGTAGCATTAGCGGCTAACTCGGGCTTACATTACAAACAGTTGAGTCGTGTTGCTCTGCTTGTTGGACTGGGGGGGAAGAAAACTGTGTCGTGTAAAGGACTGCAGAATCAAAGCATGCTTGGATCCATTTAATTTTTCACATGGCTTTGACTGAGACCATGACGGGAACATTTGCTCAATGGGAAAAACATGAACAAACATGGAGTTGTTCGTTAAGGGGCTTTAAGCGTGACTGGCCGCCCTCCTGTTTACTGGTATGCACGTATATTCGTCTCACAATAAAGTCTTGGGTGCAGGCCGACTTCCCCGACT